>JASDQU010738506.1:165131-251662 GCA_032191745.1 Picea mariana | reverse complement strand
ATAAGCCCCCCCCTCTCACCCTCTCCCCCATAGAGGGTGAGAGAGGGGACGCTTTATTAGAGAAATTATATTATAATTTCTCTATAGAGGGTGGGAGGGGGGTGGTCTTATTAGAGAAATTATATTACAATTTCTCTAATAAAGCCCGCTCCCCTCCCACCCTCTATGTGGGGGGCTTTATTAGAGAAATTATATTATAATTTCTCTAATAAAGCCCCTCCGCCCAAATATAATTTCTCTAATAAATTCTCTAATAAAGCCCCCGCTACCACCCTCTATAAGAGTGGGAGGGGGAGCTTTATTAGAGAGAATGATATAATAAAAAATATGCTCACACTTCATCCTATCAAAATTAATTATTGCATTATTAATTTAACTTGGGACTTCAATAAATACAATATCTATAATATATGATATTATTATTTTATTTTTTAACCTATATATTTACATTGGATGTTGAGATTTAACTTGAAATTATTTTTTGTTTTTATTTTTTTTTTATTTAAAATTTTAAATTAAATATAGAAAAAAAAACTAAATATCAATATATTTTTAAACATTTCGATTTTGATTTTGTAACTCTATTTTTTATATTCATTTCATTCTTGTCAAATATAAAATTTTGGATTTGATTAGTTTGATATGATTTACAATTTGTTTTTATTATTTCATATTTTTCTAATTAAATAAATTTATTAATGGGGTTGTGTTATTGTATTTTATTATTTATATTGTTTTTTTTTAAATAATTTTAAAAATGAATTAAAATAATATAATTTTTGTTTTTTTCCATGAAGTGTTTTATATTATTATTTCATATTCTCTTAATAAAGTATTTTTTTATGTTATTTTKTTTAATAAAATATTTTTTTATGATATTTTTTTGAATAATTAATGGTGATATAAAAAATAGAAAGAAATAATAAAAGTTATGTTTTTTTTAAATTGATTCATAAACTCAAAATTGCAATCTAAATAATGTTTAAATCAAAATCTCCGATTTTATCAAGTTTATGTTTGATGGGCTTTTGAATTGATTCAAAATATTGAAATTGCAATTTAAATAATGTATAAATCAAAATCAGTAATTCTATTCATCTTTTGATTCTGACAAAGAGGGAGCTACACTCTATTTCTTTCTTTCAAAACTTACAATCTTTTCATTAATTTGAGAGTTCTTAAAAAAATTCATCATTAAAATAGTGAACCAACTTCAAATAAAATTATTTTAAATATAATATCTCTATGCTTCTAATTAACAACATTAATATAAAAACTTTCCTAATTTATTTAAGCATTCCCATTTACCCACTTAAGAATAAATGAAATATGCTAATTTATATGGATTTGATGTATCATTTCAAAGTTTGGGACATGATGATTTCTACACGGTAGATATCGTCGCAGTCATGCCCTGGGCTCATTTAGGTCCAGCTCTCAAATACGTTCTGAAAATGAAAATGAAAATACGTGAAATTCCAGGCACGGTTGGAACAATGGGGAGGCGACGGGCGTTCCGGGCAACGTACAATCTCTGCGGGAATCGCTCTAGGAAATGCAGGTTACGTTTTGCCGTCTCGTGTACTGAGATTTAAAACGGCGGGCGTTGATGGAGCGATCTTCTTTAAGCGCGTACACAGATTTAACAGTACCTCGAATCGTACTAATCAACGATCCCCTGGTTTTGACGATGATATTGCCGTCTCGGCTTTAAATGTGTCAGGAAACAAATCCTCATAATCACCCCGTATGACACTCTGAGTCCCGAGGAGGACTCGGTCGAAATATTGAAGGACTCACAGTCAAGCTTCTATTACGATCTTCCAGCCGCTCGCTATCTCCCGCAGTCCAAAGGACAATAGGGGCGCTTTTAAGTTTAAAGTTCGGCCCGATGCTGAATGGTCGTTTTTTTTTGTAGAGCCGGGATTTGCAATGATAGCAGAGATATTCTGGACAGACTGTAGATCGTAGTTTTACAAATCTCCCTAGGGGCATTCATTTGAAACAGCCGTTAACGGCCACCATCTAATACTCTCAGTTGTCTGCTTTGTAATTTCGAGATTCATTGAATTTGGATACAATTCGAGAATGTCGGGCAGGCAGTGCTAATACTGGACCTGGTAGCAATCCACACCTATCCAATTGAAATGGTGTTCCTTCATGGGGTAAGTAGCTACCTGTGGGCGCAGGTTTCATATGATGGTGTACTTCAGTTTTCAATGTACAGAATTCCTTTTCACATGGAGACAGAATATAACGGGCAATATACGCTTCGCAATGCAGATTAAATAAATATATCAGATATACACTCGTTACATATATCCAGAGATTAAAACGCTGACAGGTGCATATTGCCCACCCAAACGAGGTACAAATCCTCGACACTGTACGCCATACACTGTGAACGCATATTACGATGCTATTGGGGGCATATTTTCTCTCCAAACTATGCACATCATAATGTAAGTCGACTTGCAATAAGCAGCTTGTTATTTAGTATTAATGCTGTGGTAGATGGTATATATCATCTGTAATAGAAACGCTGCTTAACAGTGTGGTTGGTGGTATATAGATTATTGAATCACCTTGTTATATATGTTGAGATATATTAGATGGTGTATATATCACCTGCAGTAATATTGAATGTTAGGTAACATAGTGTATATTATTAGTCTTTCTATGCAAACATTAAACACTCTGCTAAACAACATTGAAAGTTATATAAAAGTGAATATACATTATCAATGCATTGAAAGTTGCTTAACAGTGTGGCTGGTGGTATATAGATCATTAAATCACCTTAATATATATGTTGAGATATATTAGATAATATATATATCACCTACAACAACATTGAATACTGGATAACAGACTGTATATTACTCGTTTTTCTATACAAACATTAAACAACCTGCTAAACAACATTGATAGCTATATAAAAGTGGATATGCATTTTCCATCCAACTGTGCATATCCACACTCGGTATGAAGATGGATATGCACTATCAATCTTACTGCAACTGTGCAACCCACATGCAACATTGAAAGCTGTATGAAGAACATTGTAGTTTTATTAATTATAATAATATTATAATATTAATTGTAGTTTTTTAATTGTGCAACCCACATCCAATATTATAATATTAATTATAGTTTTTTTATTTTATATATAAGATTAAAGTTAGATGTTTTTAAAAAGTATGTTACTATTTTAAAGGTAACCTTAACAAGGAACATTGACTTTGTTGCAAATACAATTCAGGCTGAAAATGTGTTTTGATTCTAAACTAATATTTTAAATTGTTTTTAATTGACTTAAATTTAATCAATTTACATTTGCTAATAACAACTAATAATCATTATATTCACTCTTAATTAACAATTAAATTAAATTATAATAAATTTTACTCAAATCTTAATTCTATAATTTATAACTGTATCTCTTCACCAAAGCAAATTCTATGGAAGTACCTTCCATTTTGACATTGGATTCAAACTTATTTCAATGGATATGACGTTGTCTTAACCAAAGGCCTGGTTTCTAAAAATAGAAGCATTAAAAAACTTAAATTATTTTTCCAAAAAAAGCTTGGAGTTTGAACCTTTTATATTTTTAGATCAATTTTACTTAAAATTTAATAAGTGGTTGATATTGTATAATTTAAATGTAACAAGTGTTATATGACAGCTTAGTCCCTGCCAAAGAAAATTGGAAATCTGAAAATGGAAATGATGGCTGACACCGTATAATGAAAAAATGGGGATCTAGGAGGATCATTATTTAAAACAGTGGGATTTTGAACATTGAATGCATTGAACTGAATATATATATTTTTAATTTTTTTAATGAAGTTCTTAAAAGTAAAAGCAAATTAAAAAAGTGTTAAATTTTGATTTTTTATCATTCAAATTTGGTTAATAATCTTTATTGAAATTGTAATTTTGAATTGATGAAATTGTTGTTTTAATGTAAAAATGGACTCAACACCTTCTAATACACCTATTGCAATGAGATTGTGCAATCTTAATACCTAATATTGGAATTATGTTAACATCTAATATCTTCAATTTTGAGACCATTTCATAGAAAATTTAGACTATTACAATACTAATGAAAGTGGCTATTTTTTTTATGATTTCAACATTTTCTAGTTTTCTATAACAAAAATCTAGTGAGGTAGGTTTCCTTAGATCCAAAATGATTCCTAGAGGATTTTAGGCCAAATAAAAACACCATTCACTGTAGTGTTTATACTACTACAAGATTAATGAAAGGATTAAAGTTATATTATTTCAACTTTTTTTAGTTTGGTATCATAGAAACTTGAAAATAGAAGGAATGGAACCGACTGCAGGCGAGGCAACACCTGGAGGCCATGAAAGCAAATCAATGCACTGCATTTTTATTAATCAATGAGGAGTACATTATATAGGATGACATTCGGTTTAGATGGTTGGAACCATTAGACAGTTGGAAATATTATTCGGTTTAGAGGAGTACATTTTTTTTTTTTAAGTAAGAAATATTGTATATTAAGGTCCTGCCAAAACCAGATTGGAGTTCCAGATTACATCCATAGTCATACTGTAATTACTGGACTGCCCCAACAGAGGGGAAACCAGTCTAGCCAGCAAAAGAGTTAAGCAAAGTAGTTCTATAACTAAGACAGAAGAGTTTTAGGTGAACTGTTCCTCCATTGAAACTAACTGAAACTATCATAGCTGCATATAAAAAACAAACTTAAAGACCTGGCAGGTAGCCCGGGTACGTGGCTTGGAGGTCCCCTGGCCAAGGTTCCTCCTCGACATACGTCATCTTCGTTGCCCATATCACCTCGCCTGTCACCTTGTCCGCAGCTCCCTCGACATCTGTCATCTCATCCTGCAGCTGTTGACTTGCCGAGTCTACCTCCGCTGTCCTGCAATTGGTTTGCTCCAGCCCTTTCTCCACTGAGCGCTGTTCCTTGGCATCTCCATCATCGTTTGCTGTACGGGGCATCTCCTCTGAGGTTGCTCCAACCGGGTGAGAGGGGAAGGCCTCGCGCATAGAGGCAAGGAGTTGAAGACGGGTCGTTAACTTATCATCTGTGGACTGCAAGCGGAAGTGGAGGTCCTCCACCCCTTGGCGAAGTTCAAACATCACTCCATAGATAATGTCTAAGCTATCTCAGAGCTGCCCTCCATTGTTGGAGTCGGATGGCTGGTGATCAGAGTTCCTAGGCCTACGGGGAGGAGGGGACGCGCCGCAAGAGCTTCGAGGGAGATCAAAGACTGGCGTAGGGTTAGGTACAGGTAGGGTGGAGGCGAAACAGGGACGTGAGGGTGCGTCCATCATCCATGGGACAATTGCCAAAGAGTGCAACTGCGACACCAGCGGGGGGGGTGGAGGGGAGGGTGCGGGCTGGTTGGGAGGGGAAGAGCATATNCCGCAAGAGCTTCGAGGGAGATCAAAGACTGGCGTAGGGTCAGGTACAGGTAGGGTGGAGGCGAAACAGGGACGTGAGGGTGCGTCCATCATCCATGGGACAATTGCCAAAGAGTGCAACTGCGACACCAGCGGGGGGGGTGGAGGGGAGGGTGCGGGCTGGTTGGGAGGGGAAGAGCATATGGAAGGTGAATCAAGAGGCGAGAATGATGGCCTACGAGGTTTCCAAGGGGAGCCTCGTCTCGATCTCCCCCTCGGGCGAGGCATTTGGCTGTTCGAGGAGGCAGGGTGCAACAAACTGAAGTGGAGGGCATGGAGACAGGTTAGGCTAGCCAAGAGCCGTAGGAAGCAAGTCGTATCAGTCCATGACCGCGAAGGGAGGAGCCCTTCGACCTTCGAACAGAGTCGGGAGAAGTCCATCTGCGGCAGAACCATGCTAAGGCGTTCGTAGTAGAGGGGAGGCGCGTAAATGAGCATTTACGTCAAGTCAGGTTTGAATTAATGCTGGAGGGGGGTGGCGGCCGACGGCACGAGCCCGTCACGTGGCCCCATGCCTCGTGGGCTAGTGCCGACCTCCTCTGCTTGCCAGGTGTGTCCCAGTAACACCCCATCCGGGGGGTTTAGAGGAGTACATTAAATCACAACTAATATCCATTATTTCTAAGTCTCCCCTTTAATGGAGAAAGGATTGACATCCACACCTAACATCTCCCTAAACAGTTCAAATTTTATCTTCCAAAGAGGTTTAGTGAAAATATCAACAACATTTTCACTAGTATTACAATACATTAAAGCAATGTCATTAGATTGCATCTTTTCTCGAACAAAATGAAACTGAGTATCAACATGCTTTGTCCTTGAATGGTAAACTGGATTATTTTCCAACTTGATTAAGCTTTGGTTATCACATTTGATTACAGTAGTTTTTTTTTTTTTTTCTCCAACATCTTGAAGTAGTCTTCTCAACCAAACAACTTCACAAGTTGCTGCACATAATGATTTATATTATGCCTCAGTGGATGACAAAGATACAATAGACTGCTTCTTACTGCTCCATGAAACAATCTTGGATCCAATGCCAAAGGCATAACCTGTAGTAGATCTCTGATCATCCTGATTGCCAGCCTAGTTTGAATCCGAGTAACATGTCAGCTCAACATCGAATGAATCAATATATTCAATACCATAATCAATTGTGCCTTTGAGATACCCGAGCACCCCTTTTGTTGCATTCCAATGGTTTTCTAGAGGTTTTTGCCATAAATTGACTTAACACACTAACAAAATATGCTATGTCATGTCTAGTTGTAGTGAGATAGTTCAAGCTTCCCACCATCTGTGTATACATTATATCATTTACCTCCTTCGAACCATCATCACAATAAAGTTTCATGTTCTGTTGCATTGGAACATAAGAAACTTTACACTGATCCATTTTAAACTTCTGAAGTACTTCTTTGACATATTTGCCTTGAGACACATAGGTTTGACCAACATTTCTCCAAACTTCAAGACCTAGGCAGTAATATAACTCACCAAGATCTTTCATTTCAAATACCTTTGACATTTGCTTCTTAATTCCACTAATCATTTTTTTTGAATTTCATGTAATAATTAAATCATCAACATATAAGGAAATCAATACAACATGCCCCTTTTCATCAAACTTGGTATACAGATTTGGATCACTTTTTCTCCTCATAAAACCCTGCTGAAGAAAGAAGGAATCTATCTTCTCATACCATGACCTAGGTGCCTGTTTCAGTCCATACAATGCTTTCTTTAATTTACACACTAAATGTTCTTGACCACTTTTCACAAACCCCTCTGGTTGAGTAAGGTAAACCTCCTCCTTTAACTCACCATTCAGAAAAGAAGATTTTTCATCTAATTGGTGAAGCTTCCAATGGTACTTTGTAGCTAATGCAATTAACAATCTTATAGTATTTAATTTAGCTACCAGCGCAAACATTTCTGCATAATCAATGCCCTCCTTCTGTGAATACCCTTTTTCCACCAATCTGGCTTTATATTTATCTATACTACCATTTGCTTTGAATTTAGGTTTGTATATCCATTTACATCCTATGAGATTTTTGGCAATTCAGTCAATTCTCAAATTTTATTTTTCATTATAGAGTCATATTCTTCCTCCATTACTTTTCTCCACTCTTCATGTTCATTAGCTTCATTAAAACTCATGGGTTCTATGACATTTGAAATATTACTCATCATGGCATAATATATATATTTTTCAGGTGGACGAACCTGTCGTGAAAATCTTCTCAATTGGCTGGTTACTTCTTCTCCATTTTGTGAAGATTCTTCTTCACTACTGGATGTATCCATGTCATTGGCTTCCTTTTCCTATTGGTGCTTCTCTTATTTTACCTCTTCATCTTCAAGAAGTACATGCCATCCTTCATGACTGTTGTCTTCATTATTTCCTTCTGTTTGCTCATGGAAAATTACATCTGTACTCGCAAACACTTTGTGAGTAGATGGATCAAACAATTTATATGCTTTAAATTCAGAACAATACCCTATAAAAATACATTTGATAGCTTTAGCATCAAGCTTCTTCCTATTCTCCTTTGGAATATGTGGAAAAGATTTACACCCAAATATCCTCAAGTTATTAACTGCTGGTTTAGAATCATACAAGGCTTCGAAAGGAGTTTTATGATCAAGACTCCTTGTTGGACTTATATTCTTTAAATAAACAACAATGCTAATGGCCTCAGCCCAAAAATAATTTGAGAGATTCTTACCTTTCATCATACTTTGTGTACACTCCACCAGAGTTCTGTTTTTCCTTTCTGGAACTCCGTTCTGCTGTGGAGTGTGGGGTACTATAAATTGCTGTACTATTTCATGATCTTTGCAATACTTGATGAAGTTCCCTAATCTGTACTCTCTCTCTTGATCTGAGCGGAGGATTTTGATGGGCTTTCCCGTTTTCTTCTCCACCATGTTTTAAAATTCCTTTAAGTATTCAAAAACATCACTATTTTTTCTAAGGAAATAAACCCATGTGTATCTTGTGCAGTCATCAATAAATAACAAAAAATAATAAGCACCACTTAAGGACCTTGTCTGCATTGGTCCACAAACATCAATATGTATAAGTTCTAATACATCTTTCTTTCTCCTATCAGAATTAGAGGGGAATTCATCTTTTTGCATCTTTCCTAATGCACAACCTTCACAAGCAACATGCTCATTCTTCAACATAGGGAGTCCTTCAACCATACTTTGTTTTTGTAATAATAACAAATCATGATAATTAATGTGACCATACCTTTGGTTCCAAAGATTTTCTGTAGGCATAGTTGCAGAATTCAATGCTTGATGATTCTTGCTGGTGACATCAAGTTTGTACAGACCTCCAACTCTGACTCCCGAGTCAACAGTTCTGTAATGATCCTGCAAATCCTTCACTATACAATGTGTCTTGAAGAATTCGACCTTCAAATTTTGATCTGTAATTGTGGACACAGAAATCAAGTTTTTCTTTATCCCAGGGACATACACAACATTGTGAATGTGTCTGACAGTACCATTCGACAGTGTTACTGGAATATCTCCATATCCATTGATCTGATAAGAACGATCATCTCCAAGATAAATATGAGCACCATTATGTGTTTCTTTAAAGTTTATATACCAATTCTTATTACATGTCATGTGCATTGAAGCTCCAGAATCCACAAACCATGCGTCAACACCATCAGTTTCAGTAGGCATTGCAACATTAGACACAAATAAACTAAGATCTTTTGAATCAAAATTTGGGTTTTCTTCTGCAAAGTGTCATGGATGTTTCTTATGTTTATGTCTAGCCTCATCATTTTTCTTCTTATAACATTCTTTGGAAAGATGCCCAGTCCTACCACAATAGAAACACTTAGGTTCATTTATATTAGATGGAATACCTTGATTTGGCTTAGGAAATGACTTCCTCTGAAATGAACTTCCTCCTCTACCTCCTTCTCCTAGTTTTTCTTTAGGGAATCTCTTCTTTGTCCATAATTCCAAGTTTGAAATCTAAGGCTTCAAATTCGGATAAAAATTCGTGCACCTCTCTTCTTCTTGCAACAATATACCAATCAATTCCCCAAAGGTAGGATCGTTCTCTCTCGTTGCAAGGCTTGTTATAAACATTTGACAGTCCTCTAGCATTCCATTTAGGGAAATTGTGACAAGATCAGTGTTTGACACTTGTTCTCCTATATCTCCCAATTTATCTTTCATGTCTTTAATTCACCCAAGAAAAGTACCAACAAACTCATTTATATCCATTTTAATACTTAGCAATTTACTCTTAAGAAAAAGAATACGATTTGTATTATTAGTCTCATACAAATCTTTAAGTTCTTTCCAGGTTTCTTTAGAAGTCTTAGCATCTCTAATATGATGAATTATATTATCTTTCACAGACATTAGTAATAATACCTTGGCTTTGTTCTGCCTCTTATCCCAATCTTGGATTGTTTCCACAGTCGCACCTGCAGACGCATTGGGTCACGCTTCATCTCCTTTCGCAATCATCGATACACCATAACCTTTGATCAAGGTCTGCATTTTGAATTTCCAATTGACGAAATTCGAGCCATCCAATTTATTGGCTTCATTGAGATAAGTTTTAGAAATTGGATTTGCCATCCCTGCAAATTCCTTTTCCTTCTAGGCAGTCAATGCAACAAACACATGCCTGATCTTCTTTCAAACAACTTCCCACACAACAATCCAGTGAACTAAAAAATCGCAAACAATAATCTAGTGGAGCAATAGCAAGGAAACGAAGGGAACGAAGATGATAGTCCGTTGCTGTTGGAATCTGAGGGCTCTGATACCAACTTGAAAATAGAAGGAATGGAACTGACTGCTCTTAGGCGAGGCAACACCTGAAGGCCATGAAAGCAAAGCCACGTACTACATTTTTATTAATAAAGGAGGAGTACATTATATAGGATTACATTCGGTTTAGATGGTTGGAACCATTATTCGGTTTAGAGGAGTACATTAAATCACAACTAATCTCCATTATTTCTAAGTTTGAATATCGATGCTACAACTAGATTATGAAGTGTTAACCTCTTATATATGTGATTCCATAAATAAAAATGATTGCTATTAGATTTTAGATCAAAATAGACAATTTCCCATTCCTTTATTTTGAAGGACAGAAAAAAGATCACTTCATATAACTTTTATAATATTTTGTAGTAAAATATAAACATCTTTTACTAAATGTAACTTTAATTTGTTTTATATCAAAATTATTTTTCAACATTCTAAATTTGAAGTACAAAATCAATATTGTAAAAATCAAAATAAATACTCATGATCTTGATGTGAAACAACTTGAACTACCCCAAAAATTCCATGGGATGAGTGACTTTGTAATACTTGTAATAAAAAGAAGGATGAATATGAATGCCATTTCTATTTAATTTTTCCTATCTTATACTATAAGATATAACTTTAAATAATTCTATTAATCTTAAAATCACTTTGATTGAAATTTAAAAAAAATATATTTATTATTATTATTTTTAATTTTTCCTATGTGTTAGCGCCATCATTTTTTCAGTTAGAGTCATCTTAGTTGAGTCATGGTCCATGTGTCAAAGCGTGTGAGGTCAGGTACCGAACAACGAATGGGTCGAAGTGAGCAAGTGGTCAGTTGGCCCATGGAGTCAGGAAGGGACGTCATAATCAAACATGTGTAAGTGGTAAAGTTCTTTTCCCAAAGAGTTGGGTCCTGTCAGAAGAGGAGGTTTTATGTGCCAAAGGTCGAGGCAAGTTGTTAAAATAGGAGTCACATCGGTAGATAAAACGACCGTCATCAACTCATTATGAAGTCAGAAAGGATGAGAAATCACTATGCTCATATCACGTATACTCTGCAGCTCTTATCGGTTGTACTTTACACACTTCAAAGTGTACCCATCTTGCGGATGTGCTGTGCAGATCTTTGGCCTGCTTCGAAACCTCTAGTCACCATGGATTTAGTGTCCCCTATCGTGATTCCATCTTCTTCCCATCTAGTTATAAATTCCAGTTGCACTACATGTATTCTATTCACCGGCCAAGTTTATGCACTGTCTGTAATTTTTTCCACAAGCCCTGAGTTTCTCACTGCGGGAAAGTCGATCACCCATCAACTGTGTCACAAATCGGGTTCAATCAAGATTACCGCTTTGGGTCCGTGCTAAATCCACCGCGTGCGCAGAACAAACACACATTGCACCATGGTGACATCCCAAAACATAAGGAAAGGGGTGTGAACTGGTAGAAATGTGGGGCCTGAACCCCAAAACTTGACATTCGTAAATGAAGATCCAGATGTCAGAGCATATTTTGAATAGGTCGGATGCATGTTCTATTGTAATAAAATCCAAGGATTCAACATGAAACTGGTGGAGCAGTTCGTACTTAGATTCAACGGGCTTCGCGCAATAATCGTATGAATCACATTCTAGGTGGTGGAGGAAACTCTGTCAACCGCAACGGAGATCCCTCCACGCAATGAAAGGTGGTCTAGAGGCATGCCTTTAGACGTGATATGCTACAAGGAATTCATCAAACCAGATTGTTTAAACGGGAAAGTCGAAGCAGGCGTTCCAAGTCTATATCTATAGGAGCCTTTTCAGAAGCTCCCGAGGGCGATTAGAAAATATTTCACCTGTGAAGGAAGGTCTAATAGAATACACCCACATCACATCATATTTTTGATGCATTTCATAGGAAGGAGCATTGAACCTGCCTTTCTTATTGCACCAAATCCTCCGAGAAATGATGGACAAGGTCGAGGCTGAAGCAAACCAGCCGAAGAAAAAACTATCTCATGTCTTACTAATCAAATTGTTGATAGTTGAGGAGTTGAGGCAATTGGGAAAAAACTAGGATTCGTTTCTACTCAGAGCCGACATCCCCAAGGATCCCAAAAGATATTCCCCTCTACCCATGGGAGAAGTAAAATCTCACCGTGCGGAGGTAGAAACAAGAAGGGCTATGGAGGAAGGAAAGACATTGGAAGCCCTATCCCCCCAACAACCGATACCCTGGAAGAGGGGCAGGCCAAGGAAGAACAAAGAGATCGGGGAGGCCCAAGCCTTGAGCGAGCCGTGCACAAAGTTAGTCGTCGAAGAGTTCCTCATACGGGCCATTCGACTGGAACCTATTGAAGGTCCAAGTCAAGAAACCTGCGACAGATAGAGAGGGCCAGAAACTGAAGGCACAGGTATTCGTGAACCGTCACAATAGCTAAAGAAAGTGCAACTCGCTATTGTTGAGCTATACCAGGAGAACAGGGATTTGAGACAACAGTTAGCAAAAAAGACCCTCGAGGCATCAACATCACAAGGCCAAGTGGGAAATGCGGCTTGGCTCAAGATGCAGCTTAGGGAAGCGCAAGACACAATCATTAAGCTGCGCAAAGTGCAGAGGATGTCAAAAGAGATAATTGTAGAGAACTTCAAGGAATATGGACTAGCCATGGAAAACATCCACGCGGCTCTAGCCAGTGCACAGAAGAGGCTGAAAGGGAACACGGTTTTGAAAAGACAAGTAATGAATCTAAAAAGGTGCAACTGATCTCTCAAGAGAATGCTTCGGATATCAAAACTGCAGACAATACCATAAGCATAATTGACCGACTCTGTTTTTGTCTTCTCAAACGTGGCATGGATTTTTTCTCCCTGTGTCTTGTTTCCTACCGGGAAGTAGAGATTCTGACATGTACCCACGTGGCAAGCATACAACACGCAATGTTGGAGACCCATATATTACAAAGGAAAAGTGTGTGTTGGTGATCCAGGTGGATATCGATGGCCACCCACCTTTGCCGACTGGTTGAGAACAATTTTTTGCCAATTTTGGGAATTTACTATTTTTAGCAGGTTTTAACTTCCGGGGCCATTTTGAGGGCCTAAATGAAGGCTTTTAAAGATTGAGGTTCTCAATGAAAGCCAATGGTATGATTGAGCCCCCAAAATTAATCTCCTCGACGATACCTTTCCAATGAGCTATCATACACCTAAAATGGAGATCGTATGCAAAAGTTACGACCTCGGGAAGTTGATGTACTAACTTACCCAAACGGGGCCCACATGACTTTTCGCGCTTCATCTCCTAGGGTTAGGTTTTTGGATGTTTAGGGTTTTTGGCATTCCTGTTTATTGTAAAAAGGCCTTCAAAGCCTTATTGTAATCATCTTCTTGTGAATGTGAGTAGCCGTCACATCTCTTCTCAGAGATAAGCTGCCACTAACGAGTCTTTCACTCTATATTTTTACAGTCTCTGTACATTTATTTCATTAATAGAAATTGTGTATTACTATATCTCTATGTTTATGGTTGCATCTCTGATATATTTTTGTTATATTATTGGATATATGCGATATCTTTGTGCATTTCTTTATTATATCTCTGCTCTCATTTTGTGCCGAAAATAATCCGGATCAGTGGTATCAGAGCAAGCTGTTCTTGATCATTTTTTTCAGTGCATGTCCCCGACGAGGTACGAGTATAGCAAGTTGGGTCTCGAGCTTGTATCTCTTGAGGACAATCACTCTCACACACCCAAGAAACCCTCAATGGTGGAAGAAAAGAAAAATGACGGAGCAGACGATCCTATTAGTCTGTTGCTTGAGCAAGCTCTCACGCGACAGAGGGATGAAATGATGGTGAATTTTTCCCACATCCTTCAACGCCTACCAATAGCAACAGGCACATATTCATCAAGAGACCACTTTGGAGGCACCTCGCATTTCAAGGTACAAGTTAATTTTGATACTCCTATATTTGAAGGATAGATAGATGCAGAAGCCCTAGACAAATGGTTAAATCTGCTAGAAGGTTATTTCTCTGTTCACAAATTTTCCGACAAAGAAAAGATCACCTTCACACTCCTTAAAGCTCTCCCCCATGTAAAACATTGGTGGGAAACTTATTGGGAGCAGAGTTCCACAGAGGAGTCTGAAATGTATGGGGCCGATCCCATTTGGGATTTTTTTGTGGATGCGGTAAAGGAACAGTATTACCTTGTTGGAAACTATGAGGACCAGTACATGAGATGGACCACACTGTGGCAAGAGAGGGGCCAAGCAGTTCCAGAGTTCACCAATACTTTCCATACCTTGTGTACCAAGCTAGGTATCAAAGACTCCGAGCGACATTTGGTTCTGAAATATCGTGGTTCTCTACATAGATACATCCAGACTGAAATGGATTTTCTGGAAAACTCATCACTCGGTGCTTCTTATTGATATGTTGTTAAAATCGAGCAGAAATTTAAGCACCAGAACAAACGAGATTTCGGATTTGTAAATCCGCAACAACCAAAGTATGAAAAAGACATCCCTAACAAACGGTCTCCCGAAAACTAGTCCAAGACACAGGAAAATAAATGTCACGGGAAGACAAAGAAGGACACTGGAAAATGGTCTGATTTCCACAAAATCCCCTCGCATAACACCCATGAATGTCGCTCAAAACAGTCATTGGTGGCCGAGATCAAAGACAAGGAGCCAAACCCTGATTCAGAATCCAATTCTGAAAATACTATTAAAGGACAGATCATTGACGCAGACCCCACTGCTATTGTCGCAACCGCATCAATTCAAAAAAAAGAACCAATAGATCCCAAAGAGAGGGAGCACCTTTTTCATTCATAGATGTGGGTGAAGGGGACCCCGCTGCATATTATTGTTGATAGAAGAAGCCAGAAGAACCTCATCTTAGCAGAGGTCATCAAATAGTTGGGATTGTCGACAACACCACACCTGCAACCATAAAACATCGGGTGGCTTCGCCAAAGACAAGATCTTCATGTTAGCCATCAAATTTGATTATCATATGACATCCAACCCTTCAAGGATGAAGTATTATGTGATGTTGCCCCACTGGATGTCTGTGATGTTCTCTTGGGCCAACCATATATGTGGAAGCGCCATGCTATTTATGAATCTCGACCCCGTAGTGTCATTGTTACTTTGGGGGCTCATCTCTACAGAATACCATAGGTAGTTTCGACTATTGTTCCACCGAAAACGTGTCGCAAGGTAGTATCTCATATTGCAAAATTTAGCTTCTTCACAATATGTTCAAAAGGAGAACAGAAGGACACCACAACCACTACAGCCTCGCCCCAAGAACCTTCTATCCAACAAAAGCAGGTCGAAAAGGCTGCAACAAAGCACAAAGATCCCTTCTGCACACCGTCCTCTCATGTATCTTGACTTTTTGAACAGACTCAACCTCAACAGGTTCTTGACATACTTCCACAAATTGAGCAGCACAATGTCTCCAACAATACAAGATGCAGATCCAACAAACGCTTTTCCCTCTCCCTCGAGAACTCAACGCAATGGAGACCATTGCTTCCTAAGGAGGGAGGATTGATCCAGGTGCATATCGGTGGCCACCCACCTTTGCCGACTGGCTCAAAATAGTTTTCTGCCAATTTTGGCAATTTACTATTTTTAACAGATTTTAACTTCCAGGTCCATTTTGAGGGCCTAAATGAAGGTTTTCGAGATCAGTTTCTCAATGATAGACAAAGGCACGATTGAGCCCCCAAAATGAATCTCCTCGATGATACCTTTCCAACGAGCTATCATATGCCTAAAACAGAGATCATATGCAAAAGTTACGACCTCGGGAAGTTGATGTACTAACTTACCCAAACGGGTCCCACATGACTTTTGGCGCTTCATTTCCTAGGGTTAGGTTTTTAGATTTCTAGGGTTTTTGGAATTTTTGTTTATTGTAAAAAGGCCTTCAGAGCCTCATTGTAATCATCTTCTTGCGAATGCGAATAGCCGTCACATCTCTTCTCAGAGATAAGCTGCCACCATTCTAGCGAGTCTTTCACTCTGTATTTTTACAGTCTCTGTACATTCCTTTCATTAATAGAAATCATGTATTACTGTATCTCTGTGTTTATTGTTTCATCTATGATATATTTATGTTATATTATTGGATATACGTGATATCTCTATGCATTTCTTTATTATATCTCTGCTCTCATTTTGTGCTGAAAATAATCCGGATCAGTGGTATCAGAGCAGGCTGTTCTTGATCGTTTTTTTCAGTGCATGTCCACGACGAGGTTCGAGTATAGCAAGTTGGGTCTTGAGCTTGTCTCTCTTGAGGAAAATTGCTCTCGCAGACCCAAGAAATCCTCAATGGCAGAAGAAAATAAAAATGATGGAGCAGATGATCCTATAAGTTTGTTTCTTGAGCAAGCTCTCACGCGACAGAGGGACAAAATGATGGAGATTTTTTCCCATATCCTTCAACGCCTGCCGATAGAAACATACACATCTTCATCAAGCGACCACTTTGGAGGCACCTCGCATTTAAAGGTATAGGTTAATTTTGATATTCATGTATTTGAAGGACAGATAGATGTACAAACCCTAGACAAATGGTTAAATCTGCTAGAAGGTTATTTCTTTGTTCACAAATTTTTCGACAAAGAAAAGATCACCTTCGCACTCCTTAAAGCTCTCTCCCATGTCAAACATTAGTGGGAAACTTATTGGGAGTAGAGTTCCATAGAGGAGTTTGAAATGTATGGGGCCGATCCCACTTGGGATTTTTTTGTGTGGATGCGGTAAAGGAACAATATTACTGATCAGAATCTGGACCAGGGGTCAAAATTTAACTCAAAAATCAAAGTTCTCAGAATTGCCTCAAAACGAACGAGTGCATAGCCCTCATCGTCACGAACCCAACACAACTCATTTGGGTTCAAAAAGACGTTGGATGAGTGAGATATCACGATTTGTTCAAATCGTCAAACAGGTAAAAAAAATGTTTTGACTGTACAGTCCGTACGGATGCTGACGTGGCATGTCCATACGATGATGTGGCATGTCCGTACAATGATTTGGAATTTTATGACATGGAAATCGTTGATTGGTAGATGTGAACAAATCCTGTTGTGACACATGGCATTTTTTGGTCAAGTGGTTTGGTGCCACGTGGCCCAGTCGTGGGCTACCACGTGGCACCCTGTTATTGGTTTGGGTGTTTGGTTAAAAGTTTATGGAGTCCACCGGACTCGACTCCGCGACCTCCCCACCGGTCCAAGTCTTTACAAAGTCCGCCTTGCCAATGCGCCACGCTGTGTGTCTTGTTATATATATGAGTTAATATATATTAAATTTTGATTTGTTTTATGGTTTGGGCGCGGGCCGAGCTGGGGCTAAGCCCCGGCCCCTAGTCACATGCAAAATCAATGCAACCACCCGCGCGCGTTTTTCAAATGGATTTGGGATTCACGTGCGATTTGGATTTTCAAACGGTTATACAACCATACGCTCGACACTTGTCGGTTATCCATTCGCCCTTGGAACGGAGCCCCTTTTGCGATAGCGCGAGGTCACATGGTGACCCTTATGACCACGTTCTTGGCGGTTAGGGGCTGGGTGCGCCCTAACCTTCCTACAGTTTCACCCATTTTTCGGTTGCACACCGGTGCTAGGTTTTATCACGATCTGGAGCACTTGAGCTAGGTTGGTCACACAGAGGTGCGTTTTGGCGAACTAGAGACAACAAGCTTGAAGGAAGAAAATGGCAGGAGGCCTATCTTCTTCATTTTTTGGCCAAATGAGGTGCCAAAAAAGCCCAGCTAGGGGTTTTTGGACATTCTGAATCCATTGGCACTATTTTCAAAGCCATTTGAAGACTTCTTTTGTAGGTTTTTCACCATGGAAGTTTTAGAGAGCTCCAGGGAGCTTGAAGCCCTCATTGATTGAGGTCATGCTCAGATGAGCCCAAGTCTGTTTTCTGAGATTGAATAGTCATTTTTGGCTAATTGTTATGCTTTGAACACATTGGGATAGGTTTCAGAGGCTTTTGAGGACTTTTACAGGTGTTTTTTCCACAAGGAATCTCAGGGAAGCTTAAGTCCACGTGTAGAAGAGGTCATGCTCGGATGAACCATGATCCGTTTTCAGAGTTTTACTAGTCATTTTTGGGGTTTTATGTATTCTGAACCCAATGGTACAGTCAGTATTTCCATTGGAGTTGAGAAGCATCTTGTAAAAGAACCTTTGACAAATTAATCCCAGAGAGCCAAGTCCATTGAAGGAGGCTCAAGGAGATGTAGCCCAGAGAGGGGTGAACTCCTTTATCATGTTATTTTTGTTGTGAGTGTTTGATGGTTGTTATTTGCTACAAGTTATTTTTTCTGTTGTATTTATGAAAACAACATATTTAATCTTGCAAAGACCTCACACATAACCATTTAAAAGAAGCAAGAACTTAACACATAATTTATCTTGCATATTTTAACACATTGAGCAAGGTCCCGTAAAGTTTATTTTTATGAAGTAGAGGGTGATTGCATAGCATAACAAGTCAGCCTCCTATTTTCAGATCAATTACCCTGTTGGAAACTATGAGGACCAGTACATGAGATGGACCACACTGTGGCAAGAGAGGGGCCAAGCAGTTCTGGAGTTCACCAATACCTTCCATACCTTGCGCACCAAGCTGGGTATCAAAGACTCCGAGTGACATTTGGTTCTGAAATACCATGGGGCTCTTCACAGATACATCCAGAATGAAATGGATTTTCTGGACATCTCATCACTCGGTGTTGCTTATAGATATGTTGTTAAAATCAAGCAGAAATTTAAGCAATAGAACAAACGAGATTTCGGATTTGTAAATCCGCAACAACCAAAGTATGACAAAGACAACCCTAACAAAAGGTCTCCCAAAAACCAGTCCAAGACACAAGAAAAGAAGGGTCACAGGAAGACAAAGAAGGACACTGAAAAATGGTGCGATTTCCACAAAAGCCCCTGGCACAACACCGATGAATGTCGATCAAAATAGTCATTGGTGGCCGAGATCAAAGACAAGGAACCGAACCCTGATTCAGAATCCGATTCTAAAAATACTGGTAAAGGACAGATCATTGACGCAGACCCCACTGATATTGTTGCAACCACATCAATTCAACCAGAAGAATCAATAGATCCTAAAGAGGGGGAGCACCTTTTTCATTCACAGATGTGGGTGAAGGGGACCTCGCTGCATTTTATTTTTGATAGCGGAAGCTAGAAGAACTTAATCTCAGCAGAGGTCATCAAATAATTGGGATTGTCGACAACACCACACCTGCAACCATACAACATCAGGTGGCTTCGCCAAGGATGAGATCTTCATGTCAGCCAGCAATGTCGATTATCCTACAGCATCCAACCCTTCAAGGATGAAGTATTATGTGATGTTGCCCCACTGGATGTCTGCGATGTTCTCTTGGGCCAGCCATATATGTGGAAGCGCATGCTGTTTATGAGTCTCGATCCCGTAGTGTCATTGTTACTTTGGGGGCTCATATATATAGAATACCAAAGGTAGTTCTGACTATTATTCCACCTAAAAAGTGCTGCAAGGTAGTATCTCATACTGCAAAATTTAGCTTCTTCACAATCTGTTCAAAAGGAGAACAAAAGGACACTGCAACCACTACAGCCTCACCCCAAGCACCTTCTATCCAACAGAAGCAGGTCGACAAGGCTGCAGAAAAGTGCAAAGATCCCTTCTGCACACTGTCCTCTCATGTATCTCAACTTGTTGAACAGACTCAATCTCAACAGATTCTTGACATACTTCCACAAACTGAGCAGCGCGATATCTCCAACAATACAAGAAGCTCACCAAGATAAGGATCCAACAAACAGTTTTCCCTCTCCCTCGGGAAATCAACGCAATGGAGACCATTGCTTTCCAAAGAGGGAGGATTGATCCAGGTGGATATCGGTGGCCACCCATCTTTGTCGACTGGCTCAAAACAGTTTTCTGCCAATTTTGGCAATTTACTATTTTTAGTAGGTTTTAACTTCGGGGTCCATTTTGAGGGCCTAAATGAAGGTTTTTCGAGATCAAGGTTCTCAATGATAGATAAAGGCATGATTGAGCCCCCAAAATGAATCTCCTCAATGATACCTTTCCAACGAGCTATCATACACCTAAAACAGAGATCGTATGCAAAAGTTACTACCTCAAGAAGTTGATGTACTAACTTACCCAAACGGGGCCCACATGACTTTTGGTGCTTCATCTCCTAGGGTTAGGTTTTTTGATGTCTAGGGTTTTTGGCATTCCTATTTATTGTAAAAATTCCTTCAGAGCCTCATTCTAATAATCTTCTTGCGATTTCTAGTAGCCGTCACATCTCTTCTCAGAGATAAGCTACCACTATTCTAGTGAGTCTTTCACTTTGTATTTTTACAGTCTCTGTACATTTCTTTCATTAATAGAAATCGTGTATTACTATATCTCTGTGTTTATGGATTCATCTCTGATATATTTCTTTTATATTATTAGATATACGCGATATCTCTGTGCATTTCTTTATTATATCTCCGCTCTCATTTCGTGCCGAAAATAATCCGGATCAGTGGTATCAGAGTAGGTTGTTCTTGATCATTTTTTTCAGTGCATGTCCCCGACGAGGTCCAAGTATAGAAAGTTGGGTCTCAAGCTTGTCTCTCTTGAGGAAAATCTCTCTCACACACCCAAGAAACCCTCAATGGAAGAAGAAAAGAAAAATGACGGAGCAAACGATCCTATCAGTCTGTTGCTTGAGCAAGCTCTCACGTGACGAAATGATGGAGAATTTTTCCCACATCCTTCAACGCCTGCTGATAGCAACAGACGCATCTTCATCAAGAGACCACTTTGGAGGCACCTCGCCTTTCAAGGTATACGTTAATTTTGATATTCCTGTATTTGAAGGGCATATAGATGCATAAGCCCTAGACAAATGGTTAAATCTACTAGAAGGTTATTTCTCTGTGCACAAATTTTCTGACAAAGAAAAGATCACCTTCTCACTCCTTAAAGCTCTCCCCCATGTCAAAAATTGGTGGGAAACTTATTGGGAGTAGAGTTCCACAGAGGAGTTTGAAATGTATGGGGTCGATCCCACTTGGGATTTTTTTGTGGATGCGGTTAAGGAACAGTATTACCCTGTTGGAAACTATGAGGACCAGTACATGAGATGGACCAAATTGCGGCAAGAGAGGGGCCAAGAAGTTCCAGAGTTCACCAATACCTTCCATACCTTGCACACCAAGCTGGGTATCAAAGAATCCGAGCGACATTTGCTTCTGAAATACCATGGGGCTCTACACAGATACATCCAGACTGAAATGGATTTTCTGGACAACTCATCACTCGATGCCGCTTATCGATATGCTGTTAAAATCGAGCAAAAATTTAAGCACCAAAACAAACGAGATTTCGAATCAGTAAATCCGCAACAACCAAAGTATGACAAAGACAACCCTAACAAACAGTCTCCTGAAAACCGGTGCAAGACACAGGAAAAGAAGGGTCATGGGAAGACAAAGAAGGACACCAGAAAATGGTGTAATTTACACAAAATACCCTGGCACAACACCGATGAATGTCGCTCAGAACAGTCATTGGTGGCCGAGATCAAAGACAAGGAGCCGAACCTTGATTCAGAATCTGATTTTGAAAATATTGGTAAAGGACATATCATTGATGCAGACCCCACTGCTATTGTCGCAATTGCATCAATTCAACCAGAAGAACCAACAGATCTCGAAGAGGGGGAGCACCTTTTTCATTCATAGATGTGGGTGAAGGGGACCCTGCTGCATTTTATTGTTGATAGTAGAATCCAGAAGAACCTCATCTCAACAGTGGTCATCAAACAGCTGGGATTGTTGACAACACCACACCCACAACCATACAACATTGGGTGGCTTCGCCAAGGACGAGATCTTCGTGTCAGCTAGCAATGTCGATTATCATACGACATCCAACCCTTCAAGGATGAAGTATTATGTGATGTTGCCCCACTGGATATATGTGATGTTCTCCTGGGCCAACCATATGTGGAAGCGCCATGCTATTTATGAGTCTTGACCCCGTAGTGTCATTGTTACTTTGGGGGCTCATCTCTACATAATACCAGAGGTAGTTCCGACTATTGTTCCACCTAAAACGTGCCGCAAGGTAGTTACTCATATTGAAAAATTTAGCTTCTTCACAATCTGTTCAAAAGGAGAACAGAAGGACACAACAACCATTACAGCCTCGCCCCAAGCACCTTCTATCCAACAGAAGTAGGTCGAAAAGGTTGCAACAAAGCACAAAGATCCCTTCTACACACCGTCCTCTCATGTATCTCAACTCATTGAATAGACTAAACCTCAACAGGTTCTTGACATACTTCCACAAACAGAGCAACATGATGTCTCCAACAATACAAGCAACTCACCAAGATGCAGATCCAACAAACACTTTTCCCTCTCCCCCGGGAACTCAATGCAATGGAGACCATTGCTTCCTAAGGAGGGAGGATTGATCTAGGTGGATATCGGTGGCCACCTACCTTTGCTGACTATCTCAAATCAGTTTTCTTCCAATTTTGGCAAATTACTATTTTTAGTAGGTTTTAACTTACGGGTCCATTTTGAGGGCCTAAATGAAGGTTTTTCGAGATCGAGGTTCTAAAAAATAGTCGAAGGCATGATTGATCCCCCAAAATGAATTTCCTTGATGATAAATTTCCAACGAGCTATCATACGCCTAAAACAGAGATCGTATGCAAAAGTTACGACCTCGGGAAGTTGATGTACTAACTTACCCAAGCGGGTCCCACATGACTTTTGGCGCTTCATCTCCTAGGGTTAGGTTTTTCGATGTCTAGGGTTTTTGGCATTCCTATTTATTGCAAAAAGGCCTTCAGAGCCTCATTGTAATCATCTTCTTACGAATGCGAATAGCCATCACATCTCTTCTTAGAGATAAGTTGCCACCATTCTAGCGAGTCTTTCACTCTGTATTTTTACAGTCTCTGTACATTTATTTCATTAATAGAAATCGTGTATTACTATATCTTTGTGTTTATGGTTGCATCTCTGATTTATTTCTTTTATATTATTGGATATACGTGATATATCTGTGCATTTCTTTATTATATCTCCGCTCTCATTTCGTGCCGAAAATAATCCAGATCAGTGGTATCAGAGTAGGCTGTTCTTGATCGTTTTTTTCAGTGCATGTCCCCGATGAGGTCCGAGTATAGCAAGTTGGGTCTTGAGCTTGTCTCTCTTGAGGAAAATCACTCTCGCACACCCAAGAAACTCTCAATGATGGAGCAGACGATCCTATCAATCTGTTGCTTGAGCAAGCTCTCACGCGACAGAGGTATGAAATGATGGAGAATTTTTCCCACATCCTTCAATGCCTGCCGATAGCAACAGACGCATCTTCATCAAGCGACCGCTTTGGAGGCACCTCGCCTTTCAAGGTATAAGTTAATTTTGATATTTCTATATTTGAAGGATAGATAGATGTACAAGCCCTAGACAAATGGTTAAATCTGCTAGAAGGTTATTTCTCTGTTCACAAATTTTCCGACAAAGAAAAGATCACCTTCGCACTCCTTAAAGCTCTCCCCCATGTCAAACATTGATGGGAAACTTATTGGGAGCAGAGTTCCACAGAGGAGTCTGAAATGTATGGGGCTGATCCCACTTGGTATTTTTTTGTGGATGCGGTAAAGGAACAATATTACCCTGTTTGAAACTATGAGGACCAATACATGAGATGGAACACACTGTGACAAGAGAGGGGCCAAGAAGTTCCGGAGTTCACCAATACCTTCCATACCTTGCGCACCAAGCTGGGTATCAAAGACTCTGAGCGACATATGGTTCTGAAATACCGTGGGGCTCTACACAGATACATCTAGACTGAAATGGATTTTCTGGACATCTCATCCCTCGGTTCTGCTTATCGATATGCTATTAAAATCGAGTAGAAATTTAAGCACCTGAACAAATGGGATTTTGGATTTGTAAATTTGCAACAACCAAAGTATGACAAAGACAGCCCTAACAAACGGTCTCCCAAAAACCAGTCCAAGACATAGGAAAAGAAGGGTCACGAGAAGACAAAGAAGGACACCGAAAAATGGTGCGATTTCCATAAAAGCCCCTGGCACAACACCGATGAATGTCGCTCAAAATAGTCATTGGTGGCCAAGATCAAAGACAAGGAGCCGAACCCTGATTCAGAATTTGATTATGAAAATACTAGTAAAGGATAGATCATTGACACAGACTTCATTGCTATTTTTGCAACCGCATCAATTCAACCAGAAGAACCAACAGATCCCGAAGAGGGGGAGTGCCTTTTTCATTCACATATATGGGTGAAGGGGAATTCGCTACTTTTTATTGTTGATAGCGGAAGCCAGAAGAACCTCATCTCAACAGAGGTCATCAAATAGTTGGGATTGTCAACAACACCACACCCACAACCATACAACATTGGGTGGCTTTGCCAAGGACGATATCTTCGTGTCAGCCAACAATGTCGATTATCATATGGCATCCAACCCTTCAAGGATGAAGTATTATGTGATGTTGCCCCACTGGATGTCTGTGATGT
Organism: Picea mariana; assembly: GCA_032191745.1. Taxonomy (NCBI): domain Eukaryota; kingdom Viridiplantae; phylum Streptophyta; class Pinopsida; order Pinales; family Pinaceae; genus Picea; species Picea mariana. The sequence goes on along the minus strand of JASDQU010738506.1, from coordinate 226,774 downwards.
TCTCTTGGGCCATCCATATATGTGGAAGCATCATGCTTTTTATGAGTCTCGACCCTGTAGTGTCATTATTACTTTGGGGGCTCATCTCTAGAGAATACCAGAGGTAGTTCCGACTATTGTTGCACCTAAAAAGTGTTGCAAGGTAGTATCTCATATTGCAAAATTTAGCTTCTTCACAATCTGTTCAAAAGGAGAACATAAGGACACTGCAACCACTACAGCCTCACCCCAAGCACCTTCTATCCAACAGAAGTAGGTCGACAAGACGGCCACAAAGTGCAAAGATCCCTTCTCCACACTTTCCTCTCATGTATCTCGACTTGTTGAATAGACTCAACCTCAACAGGTTCTTGACATACTTCCACAAACTGAGCAACACGATGTCTCCAACAATAAAAGCATCTCACCAAGATGCAGATCCAACAAATGCTTTTCCCTCTGCCCCAAGAACTCAATGCAATGGAGACCATTGCTTACTAAGGAGGGATGATTGATCTAGGTGGATGTCAATGGCCACCCACCTTTGTCGACTAGCTCAAAACAGTTTTATGCCAATTTTGACAATTTACTATTTTTAGCTGGTTTTAACTTCCAGGTCCATTTTGAGGGCCTAAATGAAGGATTTTCGAGATTGAGGTTCTCAATGATAGCTGAAGGAATGATTGAGCCCCCAAAATGAATCTCCTTGATGATACCTTTCCAATGAACTATCTTACGCCTAAAACGAAGATCGTATGCAAAAGTTACGACCTGGGGAAGTTGATGTACTAACTTACCCAAACGGGGCCAACATGACTTTTGGTGCTTCATCTCCTAGGGTTAGGTTTTTGGATGTCTAGGGTTTTTGGCATTCCTGTTTATTGTAAAAATGCCTTCAGAGCCTCATTGTAATCATCTTCTTGCGAATGCGAGTAGCCGTCACATCTCTTCTTAGAGATAAGTTGCCACCATTCTAGCGAGTTTTTCACTCTATATTTTTATAGTCTCTGTACATTTATTTCATTAATATAAATCGTGTATTACTGTATCTATGTGTTTATGGTTTCATCTATGATATATTTCTGTTATATTATTGGATATACGCGATATCTTTGTGCATTTCTTTATTATATCTCTGCTCTCATTTCGTGCCGAAAATAATCCGGATCAGTGGTATTAGAGCAGGCTGTTCTTGATCATTTTTTCAGTGCATGTCCTCGACAAGGTCCGAGTATAGCAAGTTGGGTCTTGAGCTTGTCTCTCTTGAGGAAAATCACTCTCGCACACTAAAGAAACCCTCAATGGAGGAAGAAAATAAAAATGACGGAGCAGACGATCCTATCATTATGTTGCTTGAGCAAGCTCTCACACGACGAAATGATGGAGAATTTTTCCCACATCTTTCAATGCCTGCCGATAGAAATAGGTGCACCTTCATTAAGCGACCACTTTGGAGGCACCTCGCCTTTCAAGGTACAAGTTAATTTTGATATTCCTGTATTTGAAGGACAGATAGATGTACAAGCCCTAGACAAATGGTTAAATTTGCTAGAAGGTTATTTCTATGTTCACAAATTTTCCAACAAAGAAAAGATCACCTTCACACTCCTTAAAGCTCTCCTCCATGTCAAACATTGGTGGGAAAATTATTGGGAGCAGAGTTCCACAGAGGAGTCTAAAATGTATGGGACCGATCCCACTTTGAATTTTTTTATGGATGCGGTTAAGGAACAGTATTACCCTGTTGGAAACTATGAGGACCAGTACATGAGATGGACCACACTGTGGCAAGAGAGGGGCCAAGCAGTTCCGGAGTTCACCAATATCTTCCATACCTTGCACACCAAGCTAGGTATCAAAGACTCCGAGTGACATTTGGTTCTGAAACACCATGGGGATCTAGACAGATACATATAGACTGAAATGGATTTTCTGGAAATCTCATCACTCGGTGCTGCTTATCAATATGCTATTAAAATCGAGTAGAAATTGAAGCACCAGAAAAAACGGGATTTCGGATCTATAAATCTGCAACAACCAAAGTATGACAAAGACAACCCTAAAAATCAGTCTCCCGAAAACCAATCCAAGACACAGGAAAAGAAGGGTCACGGGAAGACAAAGAAGGACACCGGAAAATGGTGCGATTTCCACAAAATCCCTTGGCACAACACGGATAAATGTCGCTCAAAACAGTCATTGGTGGATGGGATCAAAGATAAGGAGCCGAACCCTGATTCAGAATCTAATTCTGAAAATAATCGTAAAGGATAGATCATTGACACAGACCCCACTGCTATTGTCGCAACTGCATCAATTCAACCAGAAGAACCAACAGATCCTGAAGAGGGGGAGCGCCTTTTTCATTCACATATGTGGGTGAAGGGGACCCCGCTGCATTTTATTGTTGATAGCAGAAGCCAGAAGAACCTCATCTCAGTAGAGGTCATCAAACAGTTGGGATTGTCGACAACACCACACCCGCAACCATACAACATTGGGTGACTTTTCCAAGGACGAGATCTTCATGTCAGCCAGCAATGTCGATTATCATACATCATCCAACCCTTCAAGGATGAAGTATTATGTGATGTTTCCCCATTGGATGTCTGTGATGTTCTCTTGGGCCAACCATATATGTTGAAGCGCCATGTTGTTTATGAGTCTCGACCCCGTAGTGTCATTGTTACTTTGGGGGCTCATCTCTACATAATACCAGAGGTAGTTCCGACTATTGTTCCACCTAAAAAGTGTTGTAAGGTAGTATCTCATACTGCAAAATTTAGCTTCTTCACAATCTGTTCAAAAGGAGAACAAAAAGACACTGCAATCACTACAGCCTTGCCCCAAGAACCTTCTATCCAACAAAAGCAAGTCGACAAGGCTACAAAAAAGTGCAAAGATCCCTTCTACACACCATCCTCTCATGTATCTCAACTTGTTGAACAGACTCAACCTCAATAGGTTCTTGACATAATTCCACAAACTGAGCAGCACGATGTCTCCAACAATACAAACAACTCACGAAGATGCAGATCCAACAAACGCTTTTCCCTCTCTCCCGGGAACTCAACGCAATGGAGACCATTGCTTCCTAAGGAGGGAGGATTGATCTAGGTGGATATCGGTGGCCACCCACCTTTGCCGACTGGCTCAAAACAATTTTCTGCCATTTTGGAAATTTACTATTTTTAGCAGGTTTTAACTTTCGGGTCCATTTTTAGGGCCTAAATGAAGGTTTTTCGAGATTGAGGTTCTTAATGATATTCAAAATCATTATTGAGCCCCCAAAATGAATCTCCTTGATGATACCTTTCCAACGAGATATCATAAGCCTAAAACAAAGATCGTATGCAAAAGTTACGACCTCGGGAAGTTGATGTACTAACTTACCCAAACGGGGCCCACATGACTTTTGGCACTTCATCTCCTAGGGTTAGGTTTTTGGATGTCTAGGGTTTTTGGAATTCCTGTTTATTATAAAAATTTCTTCAGAGCCTCATTGTAATCATCTTCTTGCGAATGCGAGTAGCCGTCACATCTCTTCTCAGAGATAAGCTACCACCATTCTAGCGAGTCTTTCACTCTGTATTTTTACAGTCTCTGTACATTTATTTCATTAATAGAAATTGTGTATTACTGTATCTCTGTGTTTATGGTTGCATATCTGATATATTTATTTTATATTATTGGATATACGTGATATCTCTGTGCATTTATTTATTATATCTCCGCTCTCATTTCATGCCAAAAATAATCCGGATCAGTGGTATTAGAGCAGGCTGTTCTTGATCGTTTTTTTTAGTGCATGTCCTCGATGAGCTCTGAGTATAGCAAGTTGGGTCTCGAGATTTTCTCTCTTGAGGAAAATCGTTCTCGCACACCCAAGAAACCCTCAATGGCGGAAGAAAATAAAAATGATGGAGCAGACGATCCTATCAGTCTGTTGCTTGAGAAAGCTCTCATGCGACGAAATGATGGAGAATTTTTCCCACATCGTTCAACGACTGCCGATAGCAACAGATGCATCTTCATCAAGAGACCACTTTGGAGGCACCTCGACTTTCAAGGTACAAGTTAATTTTGATATTCTTGTATTTGAAGGACAGATAGATGCAGAAGCCCTAGACAAATGGTTAAATCTGCTAGAAGGTTATTTCTTTGTTCACAAATTTTTCGACAAAGAAAAAATCACCTTCGCACTCCTTAAAGCTCTCCCCCATGTCAAACATTGGTGGGAAACTTATTGGGAGCAGATTTCCACAGAGGAGTCGGAAATGTATTGGGCCGATCCCACTTGGGATTTTTTTGTGGATGTGGTAAAGGAACAGTATTACCCTGTTGGAAACTATGAGGACCAGTACATGAGATGGACCACACTGCAGCAAGAGAGGGGCCAAGTAGTTTCGGAGTTCACTAATACCTTCCATACCTTGTGCACCAAGCTAGGTATCAAAGACTCCGAGTGACATTTGGTTCTGAAATACCGTGGGGCTCTACACAGATACATCCAGACTGAAATGGATTATTTGGACATCTCATCACTCGGTGCTGCTTATCGATATGCTGTTAAGATCGAGCAGTAATTTAAGCACCAGAACAAATGGGATTTCGGATTTGTAAATCCGTAACAACCAAAGTATGGCAAAGACATCCCTAACAAATAGTCTCCCGAAACCAGTCCAAGACATAGGAAAAGAAGGGTTACATGAAGACAAAGAAGGACATCGAAAAATGGTGCGATTTTCACAAAATCCCCTGGCAAAAGACTGATGAATGTCGCTCAAAACATTCATTGGTGGCTAAGATCAAAGACAAGGAGGCGAACCCTGATTCAGAATCTGATTCTGAAAATGCTGGTAAAGGATAGATCATTGACGCAGACCCCACTGTTATTGTCGCGACCACATCAATTCAACCAGAAGAACCAACAGATCCTGAAGAGGGGGAGTGCCTTTTTCATTCACAGATGTGGGTGAAGGGGACCCCGCTGCATTTTATTGTTGATAGCGGAAGCCAGAAGAACCTCATTTCAGCAGAGGTCATCAAATAGTTGGGATTGTCGACAACACCACACCCACAGCCATACAACATCGGGTGGCTTCTCCAAGGACAAGATCTTTGTGTCAGCCAACAATGTCAATTATCATATGGCATCCAACCCTTCAAGGATGAAGTATTCTATGATGTTTCCCCACTAAATGTTTGTGATGTCCTCTTGGGCTAGCCATATATGTGGAAGCACCATGCTGTTTATGAGTCTCGACCCCGTAGTGTCACTGTTACTTTGGAGGCTCATATCTACAGAATACCAGAGGTAGTTCCAACTATTGTTCCACCTAAAAAGTGCCTCAAGGTAGTATCTCATACTGCAAAATTTATCTTCTTCACAATCTATTCAAAAGGAGAACAGAAGGACACTGCAACCACTACAACCTCGCCCCAAGCACCTTCTATCCAACAGAAGCAGGTCGACAAGGCTGCAACAAAGCACAAAGATCCCTTCTGCACACCGTCCTCTCATGTATCTCGACATGTTGAATAGACTCAACCTCAACAGGTTCTTGACATACTTCCACAAAAAGAGCATCGCGATGTCTCCAGCAATAAAAGCAGCTCACCAAGATGCAGATCCAACAAACGCTTTTCCATATCCCCCAGAAACTCAACACAATGGAGAACATTGCTTCATAAGGAGGGAGGATTGATCTAGGTGGATATCGGTGGCCACCCACCTTTGTCGACCGGCTCAAAACAATTTTCTGCCAATTTTGGCAATTTACTATTTTTAGCTGGTTTTAACTTTTGGGTCCATTTTGAGGGCCTAAATGAAGGTTTTTTCGAGATCGAGGTTCTCAATGATATCAAAAGGATTTATTGAGACCCCAAAATGAATATCCTCGATGATACCTTTCCAACGAGCTATCATACGCCTAAAAGGGAGATTGTATGCGAAAGTTACTACCTCGGGAAGTTGATGTACTAACTTACCCAAACGGGGCCCACATGACTTTTGGTGTTTCATCTCCTAGGGTTAGGTTTTTGGATGTCTAGGGTTTTTGGCATTCCTTTTTATTGTAAATGTTCCTTCAGAGCCTCATTGTAATCATCTTCTTGCAAATGCGAGTAGCCGTCACATCTCTTCTCAGAGATAAGCTGCCACCATTCTAGCGAGTCTTTCACTCTGTATTTTTACAATCTCTGTACGTTTTTTTCATTAATATAGATCATGTATTACTGTATCTCTGTGTTTATGGTTGCATCTATGATATATTTCTATTATATTATTGGATATATGCGATATCTTTGTGCATTTCTTTATTATGTCTCCGCTCTCATTACGTGCCGAAAATAATCCAGATCGGTTGGACACATGACAATTTGAAGAAAGGTGTTGTCCCATGACTGACATTGTTATCCTGGAAACACCTGTGACAGTCTGTGGTTACCCACCACATGCACGCTCTAGCAAATGATCACATTTCATAAATTAAGGCCATTACAATAGGTGGTAGGATTCTGATAGAGAACTTGATTGTCCAGATAGCCCGTTGAAGGAAAAGCATCGACACATCACTCCTTAATGATGAAATCTTACTGATGACCAAACCGTCATGGAAAAGGTGTCGGTTATTGTACGATTGAGTACAAACAGATTCTATTTTTAGTAAAGTGCCATACAAAATATCATCTATCAGAGAACAGTCAAAGCCTAATTTATAGGGATAGTAGTTGAAGGGCAAGACAACCTAAGCGACACACCCTTGTCTATATATTTCATCTTTTCAATGTAAGCCAGGTTGGTTGGAAAAGTAATGTAGACAATGATTGTTAAATGTAGCTTTTCGATCTTGACTGAAGTTTAATGCAAAGGTCCTGAAACTTTGACAAAAAGATTCTAATGGTAGTGGTTTGATGTATTGTAACCTCTCTTTATGTACGTTCTTCATGTGTTCTTTATACTCATATCTATACTTTGTCTAAATCAGAACATTATTCAAATCTAGAATTCACCGCGTGGTGCTATAGATTTCTCCATTTAGATGACTGTGTTTTCTTCTAAGTGAACTCAGAATTCATCTCCAACGGTGCTCTGGGTTGCTTCATGTGTTTTTCTCCCACCATACACAACAAATTCGAATTGAAATACCGTTTCTTACTTAGCCTTTATCCTCTCAAGTTTATTCTCCTCGTCATTTGTTTCTCTCATTTTCTGAAATTGACTCCATGGCCCAAGGTCTCGCGTTCTGTTTCCAATAGGACTAGAAATATTATACAAAAGTGTTAAATCTAGTCGACAGTTTCAAAGCCATAACCTGTATAGAGACGAAGTCTTAGAGAGATCCTTCTCTAGGTCGAAAAGGCTAGTTTCCGGCCTTAAAGTTGGTTTGTAGGTTGCCTATGTCATTCGTTTTCTCAGTCGAACGAGTTTACAAAGCACTAACATTTTGGGGCCATTGCTGGGGATGGAATTGAATAAAACTTTCCCTGGGAGAATGACTAAAGCTATGGTGTTGACCCCTGAGGGTAATAGTGGGCCAAACGTCTATATTGGCTAAAACCTTTGCCCTGGCGAGTCCAGTAAAATATACCAGTAGCACACAATAGCGTGACTTAGAAATCCTGGCTCCAAAGACAGTGTATACCAGAGCCAATACTAACCCAGACCCTATAGCACCCATGTATGATCTCGAGAAAATTTTGCACACGGCAACGGAGCAGGTGCCATACCTATTCTATTACCTGGACATAAACTTGTCCTTACCCAAAGACGGTGTAGAAAGCATTGACAACCTTGATTTCGACATCCTGTTCGAACAAACCCTGTTTAGGTCTAAATCATAAACTAACTTGGTTGATTTAGTCTTCTATGAGGAGAGGTTTCGATCTCTGATACCAGAAAAAATCCTGCAAGCTACCATAGTCCTCACTCAGAACATCCTGCAAATCCCAAACCACCCTAGAGAAATGGATGCCAGATTCAACCCCCTTGCCTTGCCAACCCAACTGCATGATTTTCCCCAGAACTACAACCAGAGGATCAAGCTATATGACACCAAAGGAAACATCTCTGCCCAAAAGCACCTGGATTGGTTCAATGATTTCGTTGATTTAGAAGAGGTGGATCATGAAGACGCGGAGATGAGGTTGTTAGTGCAGAGTCTTTTGGGGGAGGTTAGGAAGTGGTTTAAGGCCCTTCAAGAAGCAAGCATCCCCAACTTTTCCGCATTTGAAACATCGTTCATTGCTAGATGGGGAGACAAGAAGAATCCTTTGCAACTGCTGACGCAGTACAAAAATATGAAGAGAGCGCTAGAGGAGACAGTGCAAGAGTTCTCAGCTAGTTTCAGGAGGGTCTACAACCCGATCCCCGCAGAAGTCCATCCAGCTCCTGGGGTTGTGCAGCTTCGATACACCGACTCTTTTGACAACGATTTCACCTTCCTGTTGAGGGAGAGAATATATCCTAATTTAGATGCCATGCTGAGTGACACAATCAAAGTCGAAGTAAATCTGATGGCATCGAGAAAGATCAAACAAAACCTCCACAGAGGAAGGAAGACACCCAAGGGAGATTCACAACCATTGACCTCTCGACCCTCAGATGACAAGTTCAAATTAATGATGAAGACGACGAAGAAGCTGATGGAAAGAATGTTCGTGGGGAATAAGCCCACCACCCGAGAACAACATGACCTCTAGCCTAGAAATAAATACCTTAGAATAGGTATGGTCACACAAATCAGGTAGAGGGAATAGAGAGATCAGGGTGACCAACAAATAAGGCCCTCGTTCCAAAACAATTACACAAACAGATTTTTATCAGATGATTCAAGATCAAATTCATTGCTGCAACGACACAGACACACACGTGTTTTTGACGAAGGAAGAACATGATCAATACATGGATGCGAATGATGATATGATGCTGGAGACTAATGACACACTATATTGGGAAACAAAGGAATTCAGGAAGGGTTATCACAATGCCATCATGTAGTTCCAAAAGAAATACAGCCTCAGGAGGAGAAAAGCGTCTGCAGAACCTCAACAGAAAAATCCCATAAGGGAACCCAAAGCGGACACCCCTTCCACGAGCAGACCAAAGAAAGACAACTTGACCAAGGATGTGACTGAAAAGGGAAATTCAAAGGAGGAGGTTCTAAGGAAAGTGCCAGAAATGAGATGGGAGACAAGTGTCAAGGAGGTAGAAAAAGTCCCCCCCCCCATTTAATTTTGAGAACAAAATGTGCAAAATTAAAATCTTCATCCTTTTAAACAAGCTCATAAACAAAGGAGAGTATCACGATCAAATTATTAAAATGTTAAATATGGAAGAAACAGGTGATACTGAGGATGTTCCTCCTTTTTACGTCAACCTAAAAATACATGACATGATTCTGCATAACAACATGATGGATCTGGGCGCGTCACACAATTTCATGCCCAAAGTGGTCATGGATGAGTTAGGTTTGGACATCATCAAGTCCTATAAGAATCTTTTCTCTTTCGATTCAAGGAAAGTGAAATGTTTGGGTTTGATCAAATATTTGGTTGTGTTGCTGTCTCAAATCCCTTCTAAGAATTTGGTTATGGACGTGGTTGTGGCCAAAATCCCCCCTAAATTCGACATGCTATTATCCAGGTCGTGGGCCGTGAAATTGAAGGGAACCTTGTATATGGATATGTTGTATGCCACCATTCCTGTCTTCGGCCAAGAGAGACAGTTGTACAAAGAAGTGATGCTGAAATACATGGTGAGTAGAAAGACCCAGCCCAACAACCACCCTATCTACTCTGTTGACATTGATATCAACTCCTCTACATTCTACAATGACCTGATCATTGAAAGGGAAGAGTCGACGACTGTCATGACTATCGAGGATAAGGCTGTGTGTCAAGTAGAAGAATGCACAGGCGCAGAGAATGAAATGTGGAACATGAGCTTCGATGGAGCCATCAGCAAGGAGGGAGAAGGGGACGATGTATGGATAAGTCCCCCCAAGGTGGGAACAAAACTATGCTTATACAAACTTGCCTTCGATTGTACAAATAACATGGCCGAGTATGAGGCATTGATTTTGGGTTTGAGATTTTTGAAAGAGTTGGGCGCAAAGATGATAGCGGTGCATGGAGACTCTGAGCTCGTTATAAACCAAGTGAAAGGTATATACCAGTCCAAGCACCCTAGACTGAGGGCATACATGAACCTAGTGCTCAAACTCCTCGAAGAATTCTCAGAGTATAATTTGTCAGTGATTCCAAGGGGGCATAATCAAATTACGGACGCCTTGGTCACCTTGGCTTCAGTTTTTAAAATTCCCATTTTCCCCAACAAAAAGTATGAGATTCAAGTCAAACACAGGTCGATGATACTCGATAATATCAAGTATTGGAAGGTGTTTGAGGATGAAAAACAAGTGGATATATTTCTCCAAATGAGTGACGCGTTCGCTAATGTGAACATCGATGATGAGTGATGTTGCAAAGAAGATGAAAGCATAGTTGTGCGTGGTAACGACGACCCCTTTTAGAACTAGATAGCTGGAAGGGACATAGTGTAGCTAAAGAATAATATCATCCCCAAAGGGTTGGTTCTGTTGGAAAATATTTTTAATGAAAACGATGTGGCCAAAAACTCCAAGATCATTACGAATGTTTAGGATGTCAAGGATTGCAACATTGGGACACAAGAGAATCTGAGGATAATCAAATTTTCAAAGAGGCTTAGTCTAGAAATCAAGCAGAGATACATCAAGCTCATGAAATATTTTCCTGATGTTTTCTCCTAGAGTTACGAGGACTTGAAAGTCTACGACACTAGAGTGATTCAACACGTCATTCACCTCAAAGAATATCAAAATCCTTTCAAGAAAAAGCTAAGACAGATAAATCCCCTGCTATTGCCACTAATTGAAAAGGAGGTAAAGAAACTTTTTGAAGACAAAATTATTGTTTCTTTAAGATTTTCAAAATGGGTTGCTAACCTCATACCAGTAAGGAAGAAGAATGGCGAAATAAGGTTATGCGTGGATTTTTGAAATTTAAACAATCCCTCAAGGACCACTACTCGCTTCCTAAGATGGACTACATCCTACAAAAGGTAGTCAGATCCCAAAGGATGTCCATGCTAGATGGTTTCTCTAGCTACAATCAAATGATGGTGCACCCAGATGACCAGGAAAAAACAACCTTCATGACACCATGGGGTATGTTCATGTATGCAAAGATGTCGTTCGGTATTATGAAAGCCGGAGCTGATTTTCAGAGGGATATGGATATAGCATTTGTTGAGGAAAGGGAAAAATTTATCATGATCTACTTAGATGACATTACAGTGTATTCTGACTCCGACGAACAACATCTTGAGCATCTGAACAAGGTCTTTTAGAAATGCAGAAAGTTCTACATATCTTTGAATCTGAAAAAATCACATTTCAGAGTGGAAGAAGGGAAACTATTGGGGCACATCATCTCAAAAGAAGGTATAAAGATAGATCCCAACAGAGTAGAAGGAATTTTGAAGATCAACACTCCTTGGAGCAAGAAGGAGGTACAATCCTTTCTGGGAAAGGTGAATTTCTTGAGAAGATTCATCCCAAATCTAGCTGAAATTATAAAGCATATCACAAGCATGCTCATAAAGGGTAATGAGATCAAATGGATCCCTAGAACTAAGAGATCATTTGAAGACATCAAGGTAGCGCTAACCAAATCTCCCATATTGGCCAGCCCAGATTTCACAAAATATTTTATCTTGTTCTCTTTCGCCTCAGAGCACACCATCGTCAGTGTACTATTACAGAAGGACGAACATAATTTTGAAAAGCCTATAGCCTACTTCAGTAGGATGCTGAGAGATTCCCCACTGAGGTATGATATCATGGAAAAGAAAGCATACGCATTGGCAAAATCCCTTCAGGAGTTCAAGACTTATATACTACATTCTCGCGTAATTCATTACGTTCCCAACTACGTAGTCAGGGACATCCTGACTCAGCTTGACCCTGAGGGGAGAAGAGGTAAATGGATCGCAATCATGCTGGAATACGACCTTGAAATCAATCCCACAAAGCTGATTAAGGGTCAGGGGCTCACGAAATTGATGGTGCAGTCAAACTGCGACGTTCTGGGAATAAACTTCATTGTTGATCTGTCGGAGAACCCTCCAGAAGAAGCAATTCCATAACTGTCTCATAAATTCATCGATTCACCTTGGTACGTGGACATTATTCATGTGTTGATAAATTTGAAAGCCCCTCCAGGGTTAAGTAAAACCAAGGCTAGGTTTTTAAAGCTGAAGGATGCTAAGTTTTGCATCTTAGATAACTCTCTGTATTGGAAAGGTCTGGGAGGGATATTGCTAAGTTTTTTGCTGGAAGATGACGCAGAATGAACTATTAGGTAATTCCATAAAGGCGATCATGGGGGACATCACTACTAGAAAACCACCATGCATAAAATCTTAAGGGCAGGTTATTATTGGCCCAACATTTTCATAGATGTATACAAAGAAGTCTCTAGTTGCCACGAGTGCGAGATATTTGATGGAAGGAGAAAACTACAACCCCTGCCGCTGAAACCAATCTTGGTCAAAGCATCGTTCATGCAATGGGGCCTAGACTTTATAGGATAAATTCATCCGCCATCCTCGACGCAACACAGATGGATACTTACGACTATAGATTACTTTACCAAATGGATCAAAGAAGTTCCAACGAGGCAGGCTACCGACACGGTCATCATTCAGTTTTTGGAGACCAACATCTTGTCTAGGTTTGGGTGCCCTATCAAGATCATCACGGATAACGTAGCCACGTTTAAGTCCAAGAAAATGCAAAAGTTTTGTAACAATTACAATATAACCCTAGCACATTCTACGACTTACTACCCACAGGGTAATGGATTAGCAGAATCATCCAACAAAATATTAACCAAGATTATTAAAAGGCTCATGCAAGAAAACTAGAAGGCCTGGCATAAGAAACTCATTTATGCGCTATGGGCTGATAGAGTCACTACCAAAAATTCCATCTCCACATCGCCATTCCGAATCATATATGGTGCGGATGCAATTTTCCCTACCTCATTGGGATTTCCCATTAGGAATTTACTACAAGAACAAGAGGTAGAGCTAGACGACACTCAGAGAAGGATAAATCAGTTGATTCATGTGCAACAGATGAGGGAGCAGGCTTACAACTAATCACAACTTCACCAAGACAGGATGAAGAAATTTTTCGACAAGCACTCTAAGAAGGATGATCCACCCAGGTAAATCAAGATTACCGCTTTGGGTCCATGCTAAATCCACCACGCGCATAGAGTAAAGATGCATTGCACCATGGCGACATCCCAGAACATAAGGAAAGGGGCACAAAGTGGTAGAAATGTGGGGCACGAATCCCAATACTTGACATTGGTAAATGAAGATCCATATGTTAGAGCATCTTTTGAATAGGTTAGATGCATGTTCTATTGTAAGAAAATCCAACGATTCAACATGAAACTGGCGAAACAGTTCACACTCAGATTCAACAGGCTTCTTGTAGTAATTGCAGGAATCACATTCCAGGTGACGGAGGAAACTCTGTCATCCACAACAGAGATCCCTCCATGCGGTGAAAGGTGGTCTAAAGGCATGCCTTTGGACGTGCTATAATACAAGGAATTCATCAAACCAGATTTTTTAAATGGGGAAGTCGAAGTGAGAGTTCCAAGTCGATATCTACATGAGAGTTTTCAGAATCTCCTGAGGGCGATTAGAAAATATTTCTCCTGTGAAGGAAGGTTTGACAGAATACACCCACATCACATCAGATTGTTGATGAATTTCATAAGAAGGAGATAGTTGAACCTACATTTTTTCTTGCACCAACGCCTCATAGAAATGGCGGACAACATCTAGGCTGAAGCAAACTGGCCAAAGAAAAAGCTATCTCATGTCTCACTATTCAAATTATTGATAGTTGAGGAGTTGAGGCGATTGGGAAAAAAACTGGGATTCGTTTCTAATCACAACTGGCATCCTCGGGGACCCCAACTGAGATTCCCCTCTACCCACGGGAGAAGTAACATCTCACCGCACGGAGGAAGAAAAAGTAAGGGATGCAGAGGAAGGAAAGATGTTGGAAGCCCTATCCCCCCAACAATCGATACCCCAGAAGAGGGGCAAGCCAAGGAAGAACAAAGAGACTGAGGAGGCCCAAACCACGAGCGAGCCACGTGCAAAGTTAGCCACCGAAGATTTACTCATGCTCGCCATTCAGTTGGAACTTGTTGAAGGTATGAGTCGAGAAACCCGCGGCAGATGGAGAGGGACAGAAACTCAAGGCATTGGTATTCGTGAACCATTGCAGTAGCTAAAGCAAGTGCAACTCGCTATCACTGACTTGTACTGGGAGAACAAGGAGCTGAGACAATAATTAGCAGAAAAGACTCTTGAGGCATCAACATCACAGGGCCGAGAGGGAAAAGCGACTTGGATTAAGAGGCAACTCAGAGAAGAACAAGATACAATCATCCAGCTGTGTAAAGCGCAGAGGATTTCATAAGAGAGAATTGCAGAGAACTTTAAGGAATGTGGACTGGCCATGGAAAACGTCCACGCATCTCTAGCCAGGGAACGCGGTTTTGCAAAGACAAGTAATGAATCTGAAAAGGCGCAGCTGGTCTCTTAGGAGATTGGATATCAAAAATATAGACAAGTCCATAAGCATAATTGACCAACTCTATTTTTGTCTTCTCAAACGTGGTGCAAATTTTTTCTCCCCGTGTCCTATTTCTTGCCGGGAAGTAGAGACTCTAGCAGGTACCAGTGCCAACAAGCATACAACACGCAATGTTGGAGACCCACCTATTACAAAGGACAAGTGTATGTTGGACGCACGACAATGTGAAGAAAGGCATTGTCCCTTGACTGACATTGTCATCCCGGAAACACCTGCGACAGTCTGTGGTTACCTGCCACATGCATGCTCAAGAAAATGATCGCGCAGAAAATATCAAGGCTGTTACAATGCGTGGTAGGAGTCTGACAGAGCACTTGATCGTCCAGATAGTCTGTCAAAGGAAAATCATGGACACATCACTCCTTAATGATGAAATATTGCTGATGACCGAACCATCAAGGCAAAGGCGTTGGTTACTGTATGATTGAGTACAATCAGTTTCTATTTTTAGTAAAGTGTCGTACAAAATATCATCTAACAGAGAACAATTAGAGCCTAATTTCTAGGGATAGTAGTTGAAGGGTAGGCCAACCCAAGTGACACACCCTTGTCTATATATTTCGTCTTTTCAATGTAAGCTAGGATGGTTGGCAAAGTAATGTAGACAGTGACTGTTGAATGTAGATTTTCGATATCGATTGAAGTTTAATGCAAAGGTCCTTAAAATTTGAAGAAATGATTCTAATGGTAGTGGTTTGATGTATTGTAAACTCTCTTTATGTTCATGCTTCCTGTGTTCTTTATATTCATATCTATATTTTTTCTAAATTAGAACGTTATTCAAATCTAGAATTCACCGCTTGATGCTCTAGATTTATCCATTTAGATGACTGTGTTTTCTTCTAAGTGAAATCAAAATTCATCTCCAGTGGTGCTCTGGGTTTCTTCATGTATTTTTCTCTCGCCATACACAACAACTTCGAACATAAAGACCATTGACTACTTAGCCTTTATCCTCTCAAGTTTAGTCACCTAGTCATTTGTTTCTCTTGTTTTCTGAAATTGACTCCATGGCCCAAGGTCTCACGTTATTTTTCCAATAGAACCATAAATATTATACAAAAGTGTTAAATCTAGCCGACAATTTCAAAGCCATAACATGTACATAGACGAATTCTTAGAGAGATCCCTCTCTAGGCCGGAAATACTAGTTTTCAGCCTTAAAGTTGGTTTGTAGGTTGCCTATGTCATTCGTTTTCTTAGCCGAACGAGTTTACAGAGCGCTAACACTATGTTAATAAAATAAAAGATAACTTCAAATAATTTAATGAATCCAAAATTCACTCTTTTTAAAATTTTAAAAAATCCTGAAATTTTTAAAAATGCTATTTATTTAAAATTGAACAAATTTTTAAAAATATGGTTTCACCATTAAACTTATGCTTATTGTAAAACTCTTTTAATATTTAAATTTTTTAAGAAATGTAATCTTTAATTTTTAATTAATAATTTCAATACTTTAATTTTTATTTTTAACATATTGATGATAAAAATATATTTTTTAAATATTTTTATTTTAGATTTTGTGTTTCCTTTTTGAGTGTTTCCCAAATTGATAGTGAAATGTGAAAACATTACCATTTTATAATATAAATAAATTTAAATATGAATTCAAATATATACCTCCATAGACTTTACCAATAAATCCCTGGGGGAGGGGGTCTCATACACCAATTTGGTGTCTTGCTTGGCCGTGACCATAAAAATAGATTATTATTATTATTATGTTTGAGAAACTACAATTGTCATGATTACATAATCAAAACCCCTGAAAGTTGAGAACTAGCTATCAACGGTTATTAGATGAGATGCTCTGTATTGGAATCAAAGTTAATATTTATTTGAGTTTGAATACAAAGCTGGCAGCTATGAGATGCTCTGTATTGGAATAAGAATTAAGATTTATCTGATATTGAATACAAAGTTGGCAGCTAAGCGTGTATTTTACACCCTGATTTGAGGAAAAAATCCAAATACAAATCATGAAAGTTGGAGGGCTGTCATCTCAGCTTTAATTCACCCTGAATCGTATGTACTATTGTTACTGCAACCAAGCAAATGGATTCTTATGGCCGCGAGACACCAGCCTTTACTGGCCTTCAGTGTACGCCCCCACCCCACCAATAACACCCCAAAGTTGAACACCAATAAAATTCAAGAAAAATATAATTTTTAATTCACATAAATATTATTTTTACCCTGTTATAATGTTTAACATTTGAAAGAGTAAAAAATTTAAGTCAAACTGCCCATTAATAGGCAGTTATCAACACACATCTATCGAAAACCACTTAACTACTCTCATACAATGACTGATCTCAATGCAATGAAGAATAAGTGTGCAATATCCATGAGAAACAAAACTTTCAACCATAATATAATGGAAAAAACAAAATCAAACAACCAAAATCAGACTTGCATATAAGAACAAGCTCATCAATATACCATCTTGAATCAATATATCAAGATGAGAAAATGGTGATATGAACATAGGCAGTTCTCAAAGATTTTCCAGAGATATCCACGACCAGGAAGCAAGAGAAAAAGTCTGCGGTGCTCAAAGGATGTTCCAGAGCAAAAAAAATTGTCAAATCGCTCAAGGAAGCAGGGAGTGGACCACTAAAATTGTTAGAAGAGTGTTGGCACAGGGGCATACCCAGGGTTCAACAATTCAACAACGCACCAACAAAACCCTAACTACTGACCCTTTCAACAACACCTGAGAAGCATATGCAGTCTCACCCGAGGTAGAGGCAGGGAGGGTTGCATGACTCAAGTGTCTACAACCTAGCTGGGACACAGATCTTTGATCACAATACTTAACATAGCACTTAGCAATTAACATTCATTAGTATTTAACCCTTATTAGCGTCGCAGGTTAAACCCTTATTATAGATCGGCACAGTAACAACCAAGATCAAGCACCTCTAACCATTCAACACATAGCATCAGGGCAGATCTAATCATTCATTCATGTATAAAGCACTAAGCATCAATGGATCTACCTATTACACCAAGATTATTACACTAAGCAATTAAATACATAAAAAACATTAACATCATAGTACAAATCACATCAACACATGATATACGTGGTTCACCCCAGTGTGGGGCTACATCCACCAATCTTCTTCTCTTCTTATTAGTCTCTTCCAATCTTCTTACATGCACCAAGCCAGAATGCCAACTCCGCATAGGACATGAGATCTGCACGCACCTCACTAGATCCTCCTTCCCTGAGTTGTATCAAGGCACAAAGCCTTACACAGTCCGTCTGCACCAAGCACTTACAAAGCACTTGCACTTAGCTTTGCAAGCCTTAACACATCTTCTTTCACATAAATAATATTAGCACTAAGCCATCGACCCTTTCTTACATCGCCTAGCTACTTATTTATACATTAAAAAAGAGGCCTAAGCATGGGTAAACCCATGGGTCGACATCCCATTCCCGTTACATAAAACCTAAAAACTAAAAAGCCCACAAAAAGGGCAAGATCTCGCAATCTCCACTTCGCCTGGGTGCTTCGTCTTTGACCATACTGTCGAAGTCTCAAAAATTGTCAAACACGACCAAGTTTCTCTCAAAACTTGGTCGAGGGCCAACAACTGCCCAACACTCACCTGTGACTCATCCTGAGTCACTTTGATCTGGGCAATACTGCTTCGAAGGCCTTGATCTTAGCTCGAGCTACCTCGACTTGCTACTTCTCCAGAGCCTCCTGCTCGATGAACTCCTGAATGACTTGCTCGGTGATAGGCCCTTCCAGGCCTTGTTCCACCGTTGTGACCACATGTTCCTGCTATGATCCTTGTCCCTCGATCTCTTCAAAGAGGATGTAGGCTTCATCCTGCACTGGCTGGAGTTGTTGTGTCACCTCCATCACTCTGCTCTGGATGGCAGTGACCTGCTGCTGAACTGCGCGCTGCTCCTGTGCCCTCTTCATCTTCTCCATTGTTGTAAGAAGCTTCAACTACGCTTGCACTGTAGACGACTACTGCTTCACCTCCTAGAGCTGTGCCTCCAATGTCCTTAGTTCTGGGTCTTCTGCAAGGCACTCATAGGTCTGCACACTTTGGTTACTTAGTTGCTTGCATTCTGAAGCCAACGCCTTGATTCTTTCGACTAGGCTCCTAGCAGTTTCTTCCCTTTGATCCCGCACTTCCTGCGGAGTGCTCGACACTGCTTGCAGTTATAACTCAGCTATTGTTGCTTGAAGCTGATGAATGGATTCAGTGAGCTTCCCCACTTGGTTCTCATTTGTCTCTTCTTCCATCCTGGCCAAGCTCGACACAGAGCGAAGTGATCTAGCCACTGTCTCCTCGACCGCAGTCTGCTCCGTGAACAACTGGTATTTTTCTCTCTGAATCTGTTCTCTGTCTTCGTCAAACTTCTCTCTCATGTCATATTTTTCTTGTTGCGCAACCCGAAGTTGCTCTAGGGCTTCCTCCTTTGCTTGCTTCAAGGCCTCTATGGCCTATTCATTTTCTTCTTGTACTCGACAAAGGCGAGCCTCTGTAGCATATGCTATCCTTCGCAGTTGGGTGGGCTCATCCCCCAATTATACATCTTCTGATGATGATGGCACAGTAAACACTGTGTGACTCGAATAGAGAGCTTGATGTACCCCCTTCAGCTCCACCTCAATTCTGTCATACATTGTCTCCTGCTTTGCTTTGTTTCACTGAAAGATATCCTCCGAAGCATCTACTACAACTGTGATGATGAGGTCAATATCATCCACCGTGACTACATTCTGCAAGTAAGGCTTATTGGCTCGTGACTTCTTCCATGCTGAGGGTTTCTTCGGAGAAACCTTACTTTTCTTTGATGTCTCGGCCTCCTTGCTTTCGTCCCTATATGCAGTGATGTAAATGAAGTGTCGGTCTGAGTGAAACTTCGCTAGTGGCCTGCAAGTATGCAAGGTGTTTGAGGTCATTCGGGGGAATGACTCAATGGCGCATGTGAGTTGTAGGTAGTAAGTGTGAAACATTGCATTTGATTTCCACTTCTTCACCAAGTCAATTGTATACCACAAGGTGGTGAACCTCATGGCCAATGCTTCGAATGGCTTGACTTCCAGGAATGTCGCTCCCTCTGGCATCTCCTAAGCGACAAATCCTATGAGAATTAGTAACCAGCTAAAGTGAAATTCATAGCCTTGGTCCTGCACTTCGCAACAGTCCTTCTCCAACTCATTGATGAGGTAGCTCACCTAGTTCATTTTCATGCCCTCGACACACTTCCCTTCGAGGTCGACGACGAATCCTGTAACTTGCGTTGGTATATTCTTCCCAATGAGCTTTCCAGCAATCAGTTGACAAGCTAGGCACACTGCACCATCTTGGATGGAGGCCACCTTGTAGCCTTGCTTCCCATTCTCCACATTGTCGTAGGTTTCCTTTATATGCTATGCCAGGGAGTGATCTGTAGCCTTCCATAGATAGAATTGTTGAGGGTCCAGTCCCTGTATGCTCAGTCCAGTGATCATGTGGATCATCACCAAATCCACAGTCACACGCTTGTCTAACCAGAGATAACCTCCATGGTGGCACGACAGGAGGAGTTTAACGCATGTGTTAACCTCTTGATGTCTGTCGAAGTGGGGGATCTTCATTACGTTTAATATAGTGGACCTTGTGATCTCCTTAATCAATGGCTGGGGGACTATATTTGGCTTCTTCCCAATTTTCTTGGTTAGGTATCGATGCGGTGCGAGCAACGCATAATTTTTCCCATCTCCAAGGTTGAAATCATTGATCTTAATACCAAGGATTAGTCCTAGCTGCGGTCCTATTATGCGTATCCCCTTCAGGAGGTACGCAGTGATGAGCATGTACTCGAAGTCACGCATGACACTGTCATGACTAACCACGCCAGCCAAAGGTGGGATGTAGTTGGGCAAGACCGACGGGATCAACTTCACGTTTTCTAGGTCGTCGCGGTGCTTGCTTCTTTTCTCGGTCGCTGTTCGGCTAGATCGACGTGCAGTCAAGGTGGAGGCTTGCAATTTGGCCGTCGACAAGGCATGTACTCCTACAAACATGACCTTCTCAGCCATAAGGTTGATCAATATTTCTTCTACCGATTTCTCTACTACGCTAAGGTCGCCTGACATGAACGCTCATAAACAAATAACTTGGGTAGGATACTGAACACTCAAGGTAGGAAAAACGTGTGGTGAGGTCTCAAAAGAACAACACGATAGCAATAAGTTCTCTTGTTAGCTTGGCTAATCACAATTTGCAAAAGTGTCCTTAGTGAGGCATTCGACGGATTAAATAAACATTGTCATAATGGGTTCCTCCAACGGATCGAAAAGCCTCAATTAATACGATTCCATCCATTATGGCATGGTCCCAACGGTCCAATGGTGATATTTCAGACAATAACTGTGTTTCTAGCCATTCCAGAGCATCGTTCTAACGGTCGAGATGCCTCCAATGTTCATATTGCTTCGCCATGGCGAAGTGCCAGTCTGCGTTGTTTTTCTATTCTGGCGAGGTTCAAGTTCTGTAAGCTTTCTTTTTGCGAAGTCCTCTTTGGAACTTCCTACAATTTTCCTAACTTCATTTTCTTCTTACTGAGATTTATTGCCTTCTTTCCTGTGATCTGAGTCTCTGGGTTCCTCTTTCCTATCTTATTCTTATTTTCTCTTAGTAAAGGGATTTCACACTGTTGAGGGTCTTTCAAAGGGTTCGAGTGTAGTACCTCTTCTCTTACTTCTTCTAGCGTAGGTGCTCTTCTCTCCTGCATGGACAAGTTCTGTAAGCCTTCTTGCGTTCTTTCAACCTCGACAACCTTTTGCTGCTTCAACTTGTCCTCTTGTTCTTGTATTAGTCTCGCTATTTTTTTGGTTATGAAGTCCCTTAATTCTTGCTTTTTCTATTTTGTGGCTTCCTCTTCTTCTTTCCTTCGAATCTAATCTTTCTCAATCCAGGGCTTTCCTAACATAAGTGCAAACAGAGTGTTAATTTGAACAAACTTAATGACATCAAATTATTCTTCAGTTGATGCTCCATGGGCTATCATAGGTACATGAGTAATTCTTCCACATAGGGTTATCATCTTTCCTTTAAACAAGTCTATCCCTCCCAATGAAGGAATCATAGCTGACTTTCCCAAAATTTCCCAAGTGCTTTCTGGCATGATATTCACATGTGTTTCTTCATCCAGAACATAGTCTATGTCGAAGTCTCCTATTCTTGTTTCTATGAACTCCTTCTCTTTTAATATCTCTGGTAAACTGATGTCTCTGTGATTATTCAATGTTTCTTTTAGCTGTAATAACATAGTCTCTGATTCTTTCTGGTTCTCTAGCATATCCTTGGTTGCTTGAACTTCTTCATGGTTTTCTTGTCTCAGGTTCATATTTTCAACTTTAGCAATCATTCTAGGGAAATCCAAAACCTCATGACCAACAAATTTACAACAAAGACAAATAGGACCTCTACCAGGGCATTCCTTAGCAATATGTCCTGGTCTTCTGCAACTATAACAAAGTGTTAATCCTCTCTTTCTCTTAAACGATCCCCAACATTTCTTGTACTGCACATTGGGATCACAGTGATGGACCTGCAACCTGCAAAAATTCTTTCTAGAGTCCTGCATCCATTTGTTAGTCCAAAACTTCTTTCTATGCATAGGAATAACATATATTTCACTAACTCTATCAAATTTATTCAGATCAACTCCTTCTTCTAGCCGTGCCCTAGTTTTTAGACTAGGAAAAAATCTATCAAACATACCTAAGTTCATACTTTCAAAGCAAAAATTTCCACTTATCTTACCTTTCTCAGAGCAAAAATCTTTAAGATCTTACCTCTTTTCTTCAGATTAGACTTCCTTCTCTTAGCACAAATCTTCTCAAGTCAAGCAGATTATTGCGCACTACAACAATAGATCTACGCATAAAGATTTCTCTTTTCTTCAGTTCCCAACAATCATAGTTTCAGGTCTTGGAAACAGAACCATTTGTTGGCACAGGGGCAGACCTAGGGTTCAACGCTTCAACAATGCACCAAAAAAACCCTAACTACTAGCCCTTTCAGCAACACGTGCGAAGCAGATGCAGTCTCACCCGAGGTAGAGGCAGGGGGGGTTGCAGGACTCAAGTGTCTACAACCTAGCTGGGACACAGATCTGTGATCACAATACTTAACATAACACTTAGCAATTAACATTCATTAGTCTTTAACCCTTATTCGCATTGTAGGTTAAACCCTTATTACAGATCGAAGCAGTAACAAACAAGATCAAACACCTCTAACCATTCAACACATAGCATAGATATAGATCTAATCATTCATTCATGTATAAAGCACTAAGCATCAATGGATCTACCTATTACACCAAGATTATTACACTAAGCAATTAAATACATAAACAACATTAACATCATAGTACGAAGCACATCGACACATGATATATGTGGTTCACCCCAGTGTGGGGATACGTCCACCAATATTCTTTTCTTCTTATTAGTCTCTTCGAATCTTCTTACATGCACCAAGCCAGAATGCTAACTCCGCATAGGACAGGAGATCTGTGCACACCTCGCTAGATCCTCCTTCCCTGAGTTGTTTCAAGGCACAAAGCCTTACATAGTCTTTCTGAACCAAGCACTTGAACTTAGCTTTGCAAGCCTTAACACATCTTCTTGCACATAGCTAATATTAGCACTAAGCCATCGACCCTTTCTTGCATTGCCTAGCTACTTATTTATACATTACAAAAGAGTCCTAAGCATGGGTAAACCCATGGGACGACATCCCATTCCCATTACATAAACCCTAAAACCCAAAAATCCCATAAAAAGGGTGAGATCCCACAATCTCCACTTCACCTGGGTGCTTTGTCTTTGACCAGCCAGTCGAAGTCCCAAAAATGGTCAAACACGACCAAGGTTTTGTCAAAACTTGGTCGAGGGCCAACAAAGAGAAATATCTACAAAAGCAAAGATCAATTGAAAATATTCTAAAGATCATACTAAATACAATGAAAAATGAGTTGATACTATTTTCAAATGGAAGTTAAGAAGAACTCTCAAAATATCAAATGAAAATACTCACTGATTAATTAAACCTGTAAGACCATAAAAAATGTCTGGAATTGCACCCGCTAATTGATTGTTACCAACAAGCCTGCAAGGATTGTAAGTATTTGCATTAGCTTATCTACTCTTGTTGTATTGCATTTTTACAAGTTTTGATGAAAAAAATCAAAATAGAATCACCATTACTTACAAATCAGAGAGTAATGTTAAAGTTGATAAAGAATATGGAAGGATTTGAGTCAACTGATTACCATAAAGCAACCTTCCAAGTGCAAAATTCATTGGCCTTATTGTGGACTAGCAACCTTTAATCATATATATGCATATACAATAAAATCTAATAAAAGAACTCCCTATTTCCCAAATTCTACAAAACATGATCCTGAAGCATTGCCAAAATATCTAACAATTGGCTACAAGCTTACAGACATTGTAAGTGAGGTGTAAGATGAAAAGGAATGACATCTCCGATATGATTACCAGTAATATCCTTGCATTATATCACAATAGTGGCAATCAACCTTGCAATCTAGTATAAACTCATTTGTTGTTTTTTTAAACATGCATTATTTTCTCGTTAAGTTTCAAGGAAGGGATTGCACACTAAATCATTTGACTAATTTGAAGGATTCATGTTGCTATTTACAAAGTTATTAATCTATGAAGTTTTCCAGTGCATAAGCCAACCATCCTACAATATTTAAACCTAGAAGAACATTGATTATCCAGTGTCAATCTTAGTGCAAATTCCATAAAAAACATACAAAAACACTAAAATCGATCTGGCTCCTTACTTAAGAATGACAAGGTTAAAAAGACCAGAAACATATGACGAATTAATAGTTGAGTAAAATTTAGTACTATTGCATCTATAGGATCTGGCCTCAGACATACATTCCAGTGATATTAGGCCCCACACATTGAACACCCTGCCAATTCTCACCACAAGGATCACCTGCACTTTGAACCCATCCTGCAAGGGGAGGTAATCCCAAGCTTGTGTATAGAACATTTATCGCAAAAGCTACAAAAATAAACAAGCCTACAACCATCAACAAATCATGTCTTTTCGGTACAATCAGGATTTTCATTTCTTCGTGCATGCGATCACCCCTGCCCAAGTCTAATTTAATGACCACAAACCTTTGAAAAAGTAAGCATTCATTTCCCAAAACCAAACAAGCCCTTTTATTGGTTTAGATCTAACATCCAAAACAGTTCAACAATATATCTATGTCATTAACAGAAACCCAATGATTTCATAACCACTCCACTCCAACAATGCATTTAATATTGAGGGCAAAGAGTCAGAAGCCGCCACAACCGAAGAAGGAACAATCCAAGAAAGACATTGAACACATAAAAAATAAATTTACAGAACTATTGATATTTTAATGGAACAATGCACCCATCCAAATGAATATTTAAACCACCCAACTAGTGGTCGTTACTTCACCATGGCATACATAACTCAGTGCCCAAATAGACCACCAACATTACGCATACATACAAGTTTTCAAATATTAAGCACCAGGACTTCCTGTTATAGCACAAGTTGTAGGTTGGGAAAAGACCAACCCAACCACAAAATCAAGTGCTACAACTTTGGAATCCTACACCCAATGTCACCTCGATGTAGGTCTTGCACTTCAAGGGTGACTAGGTCACTCTAGGGAGGTGATCCCGGTGACCCTAGGGGGAATGAGATGGGGATGGATAGAGATGGAAGTGGAGCCCCTAGAGTTCAAATCTAAATGGAGTGAAATGTGGGAAGATATGCCTTGTAATTCAAGTGATTGTTGCCCCAAAGGTATAGTACTTCTCCGGATGATTGTACTTGCCCGAGACACAAGAAAATCCAGCTTGCAATGATATATGTTAGTATGTATCAGAAAGTTAAGCTTGCATCCCTACTTTGCAGCAGTGGACAACAATTTATATCAGAAAATAAAGCATCTAAATTAGCATACAAAGATCTAAACTAGTTAAGCAAATCAACATCAAGATTAGCAATGAATATAGGATGAAAAACAACACTTAATATGCAAGAGAAGATGGGTGTTGTAAACATGTATTTTCTACCAAAAATTGCAGCCTTATGGCTGTAGCTTTCAGTCACTTATATCAGCAAATTACACCATCAAAACATGCTAACAGTTAGCCCAAAAGATGCGCCCTAGTTAGTAGAGTAAATGAGAAAAATTTAAGAGTTAATCTAGGGCTAGTTTATGAGTTAGGATTAGTTATCTATCTAGGTTAGATCATCACTAATGGTTGTAGATTAGGGTTTGTAACAACAAGTAAAGTAGTGGGAGAGAGGGGATGCCCTAGTATGGGAAGAATCCTCTCAATGTAGCAAACCAACTTCAAGCAAGAGATCTTTCAAAAGATGAAAATTCACGTTTCACAAGACAATGATTTTATATCTCCAATGCAAAAAATAGATGACTAGTGCCTTTACTATTGGGTTAATAGAGTAAAATAAATAAACTAGAGATTCTACTTTCTTGGGGGTGTAAATACTCTTACTTCCCAAGGCAAGTATATCTAGTTAGGGTTTGAGAATGAGGGGTGTAAATCCTCTTACTTCCTCAAACAAACACTTGCAACATCAATGCATTTTAAGCAATAAATGATGGAGACTAGAGTGGGGGTGTAAATACTCTTACTTCCCACTTATTTCCTAGCACAACAATCCTTGACTTGAAAAAAATGACAGCATAAGAGTAAAATACCATACCAAAATCAAGAAAGATGTTAAGATAATCCACCATAAAAGCTAAAAAGAATTCCTCCAAGGCTAGCACCTCACTCTTCCATCAACCATTCACAAGAGATATCCATAAACAAGTGCACAAGATACAAATATATCCAAGTGTAGTGAAAATTTCAGATTCAAGTCCTCTCACAAGAGGGAGAGTTATGTCCAAATGAGATCTTATGATCACTTATTTATACAAAATATCACTAAGGTGACTTGTCCATAAATTAAGGGGTAAACCACAAGATTAGGGGTTAACATCCCTAATATTTCCCCCTTTAAAAAAGTAATATTAAACAATTCATTTAAATTTTCACTTTTGCACAAATAAACCCTAATTTTACATGGACGTGTCCCCTTTAGGGGACGTTTTTCCACTTAGAAGAAGTCGTTGGTGTTGGAGAAGGATGGGTAGGCCTCCAAAGGCCACATGTCAAGAATCTAGGAAATATTACCATGGTGAAGACCTCTCCTCCTCAAAACATCCATGTGTCAACGAGTGGCTACATCACCACCAAGCCCTAACACCCTAGAGGACGTCATGCTAAACAAAGATACCTTTTGCCTCTCCTAGGAAAAATGTTTGGCATGTGGGGGCTAGGATACATCGTCCAAGTCATCTTCAAGGAATTTTAAGTTTGATCTTCTTCATATGGAACGTGGGCCCTTGGCATCCACCTATGGGCTCCAAGCCCCATGGAAGCACAAGCTAGGCTTGTTCTTCCAAAACTGTCCACCATCTAGGTCCCACAAAGACAAACAAGAATTCCCTCCAAGGATGTCAAGTCATAACATCATGATAAGTGAATCCAATCAATAAATGAGCCACCTAAGCACGTGCATCAAAGATCACTGTATCAAACATTTAATTGCTCAAAGGCACTATGCAACTTGTCAAGCTTGAATATGGGAGGGTTAACGAGGTGTCCTATTGGGTAGATATTGCCCTAGGTCAAGGAGAGTTTCCAAGAGATCCCTCTCCAAGCCATGTAAAGTGGATGAGGTGGTTTGGGTAAAGACTCAATGGGCATAAGGCTCATGAAATACAAGGGGTCATAGTGTCTCATTCATGGGTGCCTTTGTAGAGGGTGTGTGGTACCTTCGTCCACAATACACTTTTTCAAAGCCCATTAATTTCCATTCTTTTATTATTTCAGAATTTTAAGGATAGGTTGAAGGTCAATGCCCTGGCTTGGTGACTAGATAACGACAATGTCACCCACAAAAACCTGGTGGAAATGAGAAGGATGGATCTTGATGATACCCCCTTTCTCTCATCCATGCAACTGAGATCCAATACCCTGGTTTGGTGACCAGATGATGGCAATGTCATACCACTAGATATTCATGGACATGATAAGTCGACTTGTGATGAGACCTCCTATCCTTCAACCAACCTTTTTAGAATTATTTATTATATTGTGGGTCCCCTTTCCTTAAAGATAGGTGTTTCACTGCTTTCTTGGATGATACTTGGGCAAAGCATCTGGAAGTTTCATATAAGAATTTTATCTTTTACCCAACACAATGCCTTTGGACCTTCAGTCCCTTCTTCCCATAGAATGAGGGACAACCCCTTCTTGGGTCAATACACCCTAAAATCCCAAGAGATAAGGAAATGGAAGGGAATAATGATGGAAAGTGGTAAGTATGTTCGGGATCAGTACGATGGCTCTTTAAGGGAGTTCCTAGTAGGAAACCCATCCTCAAGGAAGACCACTTACTAGGGCAGAATGTCAACCACCAAGGTGAAGCAGGGAAAAAGTCATAATGTCCAAGAATATATCATGAAATCTAGAGCAATATAAGATACAACATACTCAAATGGCTTAAATATTGAAATGATGCTCACCATAATATTGACTTGTACCTCATGGATCAAGGCTTACTATATTCTAGAAGCTAGTTGAGGTGGTGGATGCCATCTAGAAATTTGTAACCATCTGTGGTAGTCAGAGGGGTTTCCATATGTGAAAAAGGGTATTGATAGTCATGTGGTCTCTCGACACTCCATATCTACAACCTAAGGGCCTCGATACATAATCTCCTTAGTTATCCACAAAATGGGGATAACATCTGGCTCCTACTTGGGGACATGTGCTCACCGTAGAGTGCATGAGAATCACACCATCTCCTGGTAGACATGTGCAGACTTACCTGGGGCATGGGCCCTAAAGAAGTCATGTGACCTGAATGTATGTTTGGAGAATAGATCCATCCACCGATAATGGCATCTTTCTCCCATATGATGATGCTAGATAATACCTCTCTTATCAAACTTCTTCTTGGTGATGTAAGGATCAAGCCATGATTTTTTATCTCGCTGGTCATACATAGGATTTCCCTTTCTCTTTTCCCACATGAGAACAAGACTTATTTCAACAAAATCAATGAAAGGTGTATAATCAAAACATGGAGGCTCCACGTGGACTATCTCTTCGACCTTTTCTTCATGTTTCTTATCTTCTTTCTTCAAAATTTGGATAGACCTTGGATCCTTCCCATGGTATTTGGAAAGTTTCTCTTTGTATTCATTTGTCCATGGGAGAAGTACATCCATGGAGTCTTCCTACATGAAGGGTAGCTCAGATGGATCATACTCAATAGACTATGTAGGAACATCATAATCACATTCATTGACATAATCAAGGCCATCAAGATCCATTACATGTATACCATCCTTTTCCCAATTGTATAATATTTGGAAGGTACCATATCCCATGGGAATGTGTGCATGGGTAAGGTCCATTGTAATAAAACCCCCAAGAGAAACAAACCAGCTCTTGGACAAGAGCATTTCCCAAGCATCTGGAACATCAATTACCACTATGTCCATGAGGATACTGATATGTGGGAAATAAATCACAAAAACCTCAATGTTCTCACACACCCCAAGAACCTTTACCCTTATAGAATCAATACCTCATACATTTCCATAAGGTCGGGTTGTATTCAAACCAAGTTTTTTTATCACCTTCAATGATATGGCATTTGTTGAGGCCCCAAAATCAAGCATGCAATTGTTCAAATGGAGGCCATTCATGCCTAATGAAATGTAGAATGGACAATACTTGTCCCTTGGCCGATCAATATACATAGTGTTCAAAATGATGAGAGGATATTACTTTTCAGTTGGCACTTGTAAGACTAGAGGTGGAGGGGCTGAAACTTCATTCCTTCTAGTGTAGTTTAAATATTGCCTCCTTCTCAATTACTTCTTCTGATCATCTGTCAAATTATTCAAGGCTTGAATTATCCCTTCTCTTTCTTCTTGTCTTCTGTCTTCATTGATCTACTCTTGGGTAACTTGTTCCTTTTCGAAATTGCAAATCATGTAAGGAGAATATTCGTCTCGTCAGGGGAATTCATCTTCTTTGTGGATTTCTTAGCACGGGAGGCACCAAGCCTCTATGTCGACTGTCCTGACTGGTCTTAAAGTATCTGGGGCCTTCACCTCTTACTGAGGCCTTGGTTTCTAGCCTGTGGTATCTCTTTGCTGTCTGGTAAACTGAGATCTAGGAGCATATTGATTTATTTCTACAGTAATCATGTGGTTCATAAGTTGTTTTTTCACTTGGACAAACTAAATATTCATTTGGTCTATCTTCTGAGTCATGAGATCAATCAGATCAGAAACATTGTTGTTGGAAACCTTCGTTCTTGCTTCTACTTTGGTACGAAGGTACTGAAAAGGTTCCATCTTTGAATCAAGGAGGTCCTCTTCGATGTCAATACTGAACGGTTTAGCTTCTGTCAATGATGTGGGATTTTTTTCTTTGAGAATGAATCGAAATTTCCATTCAAACGCATTGACGTAAAGGAAACGATCTGATGATGTCGTAGGACTGTAATATGTGGTTGTATAACTTGTCAAATATGGTAATGAATTATTTTACTATTTCATACTCCCTTTTCTTTATCTGATTAAACTGAGCCCCAAGTGTCCCACCATCTGCCTTTGTCGACCATCTGTCTTTGAATAATTTGGCAAAAGCTTCGTAGGATATGATATGATTTTTAGGGAGTGCTTTGAACCAATCAAGGGATTATTCAGTCAATGATGAGGAAAACAACCTCATGGCCAAATATTCATGCTCAATCCTTGCATTGTCCATATCTCGACCCATGGTGTAAATATGATCCTCAACAATTATCACATTGTTTCCTAGGAACTTTGGAAACCATTTGTTGATTTCTTTGGACATTGTATTAGGGTATACTTGGATGTTGACCATGTTGAGAGGTTTGTAGAGGTATTTTTCCCAAGGGAGAGCCATTGGGGAAAATGGAAGGGTACCATGGAAAAGGGTTTTAGCAACGAGAGACTTGAGAGGAGGCCTTCTTTGGTATATCTTAGAAGGATTGAAACTCCCATGGGGGAAAAGGTTTGGGAAAGGAAGGGTTATGAGAAGGTGGAGTCACCAGATGAGCTTCAAGATGAGCTCATCAAAGGATGGAAAAGGATAAGGAAAAGTTGGTTATGGGAAGGTGGAGTCACCATATGAGCTTCAAAATAAGCTCATCAAGAAGGGTGGAAAGGGAATGTCATTTGGGTGGATTTGTTGGGAAAGCTAAGGGAAAGGATTTGGGATAGCTTGCCAAAGTATCGTTAGGATTCCATAGAGGATTCAAAAACTTCCCTGGCAGTGGCACCAAAATGTTATAGCACAAGTTGTAGATTGGGCAAAGCCCGAACCAACCACACTTCCAACCCAAATGAAAAACTTACATGAATTTGGTTCCCAAAGCCGAATGGAACTTGTTGAGAGTGTCGAAGAACAGATCACGATTGACAATGACTTCCTCATGTTTGACGAGCCATGGGGGATAGAACCCATGACCTCCTGTTGACTGAGGGGAAAGCATGGGAAGGGGAAGGGACTCATCCGACACTGATTGCGACTCTTATGAACATTGCTGACTCAACGATCGCTGAACAAGGGGAGGATGGATAGGTATAGAATCAATTTCTAATATTTGACCGTCTTCTAGGTTTTAAATATTATTCTAGTGTAAAATGAACAAATATTACATCAAATGATATTCCAGATCTATTCATGGAAAAAAACAATGCTTGCATGCAGACTATCGCATGGCTACATGCAACACCACCTCAAAACTACCTTTTCACCCTGCATCGAATGCATTGCTCTGTAACCGCAACTGCATTGAACCATCCTCGATTGCACAACATATATGATGGAAATTTATTGCCCGTCACATTAGGACCAAATATCAAAGAAGAATCTAATTAAATAACATATATTCATCTTGAGTCCCTAGAGCTACGTAGTCGTGTCGGCAATAATGCTTTCATTTTAATAGTAAATAGAAATGCCGATAAATAGGAATATTTGTTTTAATTAAATCTGAAAATCCAAATTATAAAAAAAAAACTTTGGATAAAATAAAAGTCAACGATGAATTAATATAAGTTAAGGCTTTGACTCATTGATATAGTCCCTACGCTGCCCTCGAAAGGGACTAATAAGAGTTTTGGGGGATGTTAAATTTATTTATGCATTTAAAAATACAATTTAAGTAATGAAAAATTGCAATTTCAACAATAATTACATAACAAAATTGAAATGATAATTGCCAAAAAAATCCAAAAAATAAAACTATTAAATTTATCTAAATAAATATATTAAATAATTGAAATAATAAAACTAAAAATAAAACATTGTAGTTTAGAAAAACATTTTTACTTTACATTTAACCACAAAGTGATTACCAACAAACTAGAATTATTTAATTTGAATAGTTAAATGATTATTTTTTATTATCATTGAAATAAAAAATTGTATATCATCTAATATCATGTGTTTTATGTAACACACCCAACCCCCTAAGTACCCTTTTAAGGGATGGGGTGTTAAATTTTTGTTTTTTCTCAATCATCCCAAGACCTCTTCTTGAGGGGCACCATTGTCGTATGTCGCTCAAGAGATTTTCAATGACTATCATCATGCCCCAAACCAAATTCTGGATCAAAAGTTATGGTCTCCTGAAGTTCTTGGGCCTCCATTGGCTCAAGGCCACCTTACTTCCACATGGCCTCTTAATACTCGTGTCATCCTATGTAGCATCTTCCATCGGGCATGTTAAGTTCACGTGCCCAATCATTTTTACTTCTCTTCAGAATTTTACTCCCATGGAGTCTCAACATTCCAACACTAAAATTTTTGACGATGATCTTGTACCATGACTACGTCAGATCCAACCGTCCTTGGGTTGAGCATCCTATGGCTCTAAATGTGTTGGTGATACTAGCTTGTGCGTGGGATAACACCCCTCCTATCTGACGTTTTTGATCTGACGGTCCTCAAGCCACTCATCTAATGACTCTCATTATGTCTCTAATTCCTTTATCGTCATCGAAATTCTTGGCTAACACACAACCTTGCTAACCCTTCACATTTTTTTGACGATACTTCAATAGACCAGATCTCACCATTTCCACATCCCCGATGAGATTGACGGTTCTCAACAGTTCTTTTGACAAACCAGGTGTCGAAACCTGTTGTCCTCTGGGACTTGCCGGAGACACATGTGGCACTCATATCATGTCACGACCGCCTCCTCACTATACCAAATGACCATGAAATGTGGCATAGCCATCGTTCGACACGTGGAATTGACATGGTGTACATGTCATCACAAATGTACTCAACTTGCCCGTTTAGGTGTTGACACCATTCCTACGCATGACATTATAACTGCAAGAATATCACCTCAGTCACCTTGACATCACTCTCATTTTCCCATACACACCAAGGGGAATGGTAGGGCCCATGACAAATCGACGGTTATCATTCATCATGACCACCCTCCAATCAACAACTTAGATATTTTCTTGAAGTTTCTCCGGTCGGAGAGCCTTGTAGAGCCTGCGACAAATCAACCGTTGTTGTTTCATCACGACCCTCTCTGATTAACAAATCATATCTTCCCTCAAAGTTCCTTAGTTGGAGTGTAACTTTGTAACTGACTCTGATTAGTATCCTAGGATGAATGGTCAGGATCTTTTCATGGAGATATAATGACAAGAATTAAGACACCTGTTCTCAGGTACGAAACCGAAGAGGTTTGTACTTGGCTTGGCATACAAATTTCAAATTAGCGTTTGTCCACCTTTGTACACATTGGTTTCCACCTGTCCTGACACATGGCCCTGCCACTTGGTCGTGACACGTGACACTCATAATCTAACACAAGGTCGTGCCTAAAAAATTGATTCTAATTGACACGTGGTACAATGCCCTCGTGACACGTGGGATAACCTCTCTATGCCATGTGGACCAATTTCAATTGATCATGTCATCATTGGGCGTATGGTACTTCTCAAATCGCAATCTTATAGATCAAAACCAATGGTGAGGATCTGATCTTTCGTTTGTCGATCTACAATCCTGATCATCCCTCAAAGTTCTTCCTTCGGAGTATATCTCCTCTGGGTTCACAACTTACTCTAAACGTCGTCCTACGAAGAATGGCTAGGATTATTTTATCTTTCCGGATCGATGACTGAGATAAAATCTCACCCTTGCTCCGATTAACGATCCATACCTCCCTTCAGATTTTCCTCATCGGAGCCCATCTTCGCGAATTGCTTCAAATGAAACCCTTCAATGGATGGTAGGGATCTATTATCTCACCAGATCAACGATCGAGATTTAATATTTCCCCTACAATGATAAAGGGTCTAGATCTAACCACCATTCCAAATCGACAGTCACGATTCCTCCAAGACAAAACAAGGGTTTTTCTCAAGCTTAACAGTCTAGTCTAGGACTTAGCCAAATTTTCATGAGGGTTTTCTCCAATACTTTTTGAAGACTTCTGAGTTTTCGAGAACTCTCACTTGGTTCCAAGGAATTCCATTTCCTACCCAGGGTGCCTCTATTTTGTCTTATCCCACAAGGAGTCCTTTGTTGCAGGGATCCAAATGTGGACACACACACACACACACACACATAGCCACAGTGACACTTATAATAAGCAAGGATGTTGGGTAGTATTTCAACTTATTATATAACAAATATTTGAGTTATTTACATACTCAAACAAATATACACATTCATCGCCTATAATTTCTAAAGATAAAATACTGACAACTATTTTCTAAAGACAGAGGCTACCGTACAGACCATGCAAGCCTGTGTATTTTCCTTTCAACACACAAATTATATATTAAATTTACTTATCTACAAATTTTTTAAAGATGTTGGCGACTACTGAAGGGTGTGTCTCTCTCCACCCAACCATAGGCAAGGTTTCACTATGCACTTCTACATCCATCCACCCTCGAGCTAGGATACGATGTCACAAGAGGATAATTGGTTTTTCAACATGGAGCATATATTACTTCTGCCCTTCACTTTTCCTCACACCAGAGAGTTTCTCCTTCCCTGCCCTAGTGCTCAGGCTTCCCCCAACCATGTGTCTTTCTGTCTCCCCCCTCCTCTTACTATCCTACATCCCTTTATTTTTCATGTAATTTTCTCCAAGACCTCATGGGTTGTGTCAAAAGATTCCCAATGGGGACTTCTTCCCATCATTCATTGATTCTTGAAGGAGACTACCCAACTACCAACCTAATTGGTAATCAAATCTCTGGGGCTGAGGGAATTTCAAGGTATGCATTGTTTTAAATTGACAGGGTATTTCCTAGCAGGGTCACTTCAACTAGTAATATATTTCCTCTTGCACCATTCCTCTCATGACATCGTAACCTGTGAAGGTCATCCCTTTAGCAGTAGTTCAACATCTGGCCGTTTCATTAAAAACCAAATATTTACATTACACAATTTATCAAAGGTCCATTGTCTTTCAATAATCACATAACAGGCTTGTCTATATTTTTGGTCTTGATAATAGTTATAATTACATACTAGGGGAAACAGGGGTGTTACAATCCCCTCCCCCTTAAAGTAACATCGCCTCGGTGTTCTATTTGCCGCAAAAAATCTATATACAACAATGAACAAAAAAGGGTATGCATGTTTCATGGCATTCTCTAGTTCCCAAGTAGCTTCATCTAGACCAAAGTGTTTCCACTGCACCTTGACATGTGCAATGGTTCTATTCATGAGTGGGATTTATTTCCTATCTAATATGCATTGTGGCTCTGGTAGGAATTCTCCCTTTGGTTCCACTTGGACCACAAACTATTCAATTATATGATTAGAATCATGTACATATTTCTTCCGTAACGAAACATGGAAAACATTATGCGCTTTCATTGTGGGAGGAAGTTCTAGTCTATAGGCTACAGGTCCCACTTTGTCCAAAATTTCAAAGGCCCCATAAAACCGAGATGCGAGCTTGGCACAAGTTCCCATCCTCAAGGAAATTCTTCTGGGTCTAATTTGGAGATACACATGATCCCCTACTTTGAACTCTTTATGAGTCCTTTTGTTATCTGTATAGCTCTTCTTCCTATCCTGGGCCACTTTATATTTTGCTTTATTTGAGATAATTTTTGTTTCATATCCTTTAGCATGTTTGGCCCAAGTGTAATTCTGTCCACTGGGTTGTTCCAGCTCTTTGGAACATTGCATTTTCTACCATAGAGAGCCTCAACATGACTCATTTTCAAGGATTCATGATAGCCATTGTTGTACGAAAATTCTACCAATGGTAGGTATTCTTCCCATTTCTTGGGCTGATGCATCACATACATCCTTAACATGTATTCCAATACTCAGTTTACTCTCTCTGTATGCCCATCAGTTTGAGGGTGATAAGTTGCACTAAATAACAATTTAGTTCCAAAACTAGCAAACAAAGATTTCCAAAATTCTGAGGTGAATTTTGTATCTCTATCAGATATGATTTCCCTAGGCATCCCATGTAGCCTAAATATTTATTTCATAAAAATATTGGCAATATCTATTGCCTTGCAAGTGGACTTTATCGTGATAAAGTGAGCAACCTTGCTCAACTTGTCCACAACTACCATAATGGCATTATTTTGTTTGGATGAATTAGGTAATCCTGTGATAAAATCCATGGAGATGGTTTCCCATTTCCACCGAGGAATAGGTAGGGCATATAACATTCATGTTGGATGCTTATGTTCCACCTTAACCTATTATCATTCCAAACATTTAAAATAACCAGCTATGTCATTTTTCATTACTGGCCAATCAAACATTTTCTTAATGGATGTGATCATTTTCTGACAACCAGGATGACCATTATATGGTCGTTTATGTAGTTCATCCATGATGAACCTCTTCAAATCATCACAACTTGGGATATACAACCGAACTTTTTAGTTTAACAAGCCATCATTCAACAATTGATAGCCATCATATTTCAGTCATGTGGGCTCTTGTTCTAGATATGTCTTTACAGTTTTAAAAAATTCATCTGTTTCTTGTGCACTCTTGACTCTTGTCTTGATGTCTGATTCACAGGTGCTTATAACTGCCAAGTGAATCAATTTCATGCTTCTACTGAGGGCATCAACCACTCTATTTTATTTCCCCTTGATGTGTCTGATTTCAAAATCAAATTCACTAAGGAGAGCCATCCATCTAGCTTGTCTAGCATTTAGTTTTTGCAGGTCAAACAAATACCTTAGTCCACTATGGTTTTTCATGAACACAATTTTTTTTCCTAGGAGGTCATATCTTCACATTTTTAAGGCATGCACCATGACAACTAATTCTAAGTCATGGATATCATAATGCATTTCATGGATTCATAAAATATTACATGCCCTTCTTGCATGAGGACTCCTCTGAGTTGTTCTTTGTAGGCATATATGCACACAAGGAAATCCTTGTTTGGGTTTTCAATCTTTAGCACAAGTGCATTGGTCAATAAATGTTTCAGCTACTGAAAACTCTCTTCACACTCGACTGTCCAAACAAATTTTATTCCCTTTTTCTGAAGGGAGTTGATTGGATAACCAATATTGAAAAACCCATTTATGAACCTTCTATAGTACCCTACTAGGCCCATAAAGGATCTGATATCAATTACATCTTTTGGGGTAGGCCAATCCATAATGGATTTGAGCTTGTCAAGATCAACTGCCACTCCTTCCTCACTGATGACATGGCCTAAGTAATGGACATGTTTTTGGAAAACATCACACTTACTAAACTTTGCATATAGCTTGGGTTCTCTCAACACTTGAAGCACTAACATGAGGTTTTCTTCATGCTCTTCCCTTCTCTTAGAATAGATTAGGATATCATCCATGAAAAATAACAAAAACTTGTCCAAAAAAATTTTGAGCACCATAGGCCGATCTAGGTTGTCATATAAAGTAAGATGGACCCAATAATCCACCTACCCAGTTTGGCTTGAAAGAAGGTAAGGTTCAAAACCACCACCCAAAAGAATGAGAAAGGATCAATGGATCGAGGGATGGATTGAACAATGCACTGATTGATTCACCTAACTACCCTTACATAATAATAGGGCTAGGTTGGAAATCCAATCAATGACTTGTGGCTATCTAGGATTGATCGATAGATTGACTTAAGGAAGGAAAGGAAAGAAGGTAGGTCATACCTAGGAAAGGTTAGGAAATAATATTTCCAATACGCGGGGTATCAATATAGATCAACTGGATCAAATTTTTCAACGTGATTTTTTTCTTAGATAGATTGATGACTTGTGTTTGTCTCCTCTGTAGGGGAACTTATAACGCTATTCACTTTAATCACACATAGATTTGAAATAGGTATTGTAGAGAAAGGTTAGTTGGTTCGATGCAAGAGGAAGGAATAGATCTTTGGTTGATTGAGTATTCCCCTCAAATAAGAATAGGGGGGAGGAAGTGACCCATATAAACCCAACATCGATGGGGTAGGTAAATCATTGTTCCTAGAGCAGGACTCAAGTACACTTATTGATTATTCTATCTACCTCCCAACTAATGCCCTATATTTCTCCAAACATTGAAAGATGAGGAATCCATAAATCCCATCATGAGGATGGAGGAAAGTAAACCATTCCCATCCCTATTCTGGCGCAGACCATTGCTATTTCCTTAGCAGAACAAGGCCCAACCAACACTTTGGATCCATAGGAAGACGTATCTTCTATCTCACTTGCTTTTTTAGGGGAGGTTTTTGCATCCCCCTTCTTCAAGAATATAAAGGAATATTATAATAGTAGGGAGGGGTAGGGAATAAGTCTTTTGTAACCCAATTAATAATTTTAGACAATATTCATCAAGCACATTATAACATCCCCATTATAATCCCCAGTTTAATTAATGCTTATGTGGATATAATATGTGGCTATGGCCAAGTGATGTAATATGTGAATTGTATTTCAATGTTTTAATAATAAAAATGTTATGTGATATGCTATGGGGATATGGACAAAATATGGGGCTTGAATTAATACACAAGAGGGGGAAGTGTATAGGATAATGGATGAGAGGGGTCAAAGGGGGGAATTACCGATGTATATCAATTCAACCCATTTTCCAAAACTTGATAATTGTATATGAACCTTCTGATTTCTAATTGAGTGTTCCCAAATCCAATCATTGAATACATGTAAGAGGGTGGGTGCAAGTGGTCACATCCTTCTAATTGAGTATTCCCAAAGCCAATCATTGAATACATGTAAGAGGGTGGGTGTGATTGGTCACATCTTAGAGTTATTGGGCACATGGGGGTTGAGTACAATCAGCTTGGGGAAGAGTGCGAGTCAAAAAAGGCAAGCCATAATAAAGGAAATTTGTATGGGTTAGGGGAGCAAGTTTTAGTTAGTGAAGTTTGTGCAAGGGGGGAGAGAGAAAGAAAGAGAGCTTGGAGCTGGTGCAGATATGGAGGGTGAATTCTAGAGAGTAACTGGGGTGAATTAGAGCTAGAGAACTGAAGAACTAGTTTTTCAAGACTTAAGAGTGAACTCATGTGTGAGTTTCACTAAAACAACAAGTGTTCGTTGTTGGGTTTTTGATAGTTTTCCTAGCAGCAAGTTCCCTTGAGTTACCTGCTGAGAGATTCCTAGCTACTCATGCCAGAGAGACCCTGATAAATGAATGGAACATACCTTGGGTTAACCCTGATAAATGGATGGAACATCCCTTGGGTTATCCTTGATAAATGAATGGTGCATTCCTTGGGTTGGGCAGGTCATGGGGAAGAGAGCTATTAGAAAAATATGGATAACTGTAGGGAATATCAGTTGGGTTATGAGAAATTATGAAGTATCTGAGATTTCCTTGATTTCCCAGCTAAGTGATTCCTAGCCAACCAAATGCACTAGTGACCCTAATAAATGAATGGTATAGCCCAAGGGATTGTGAGCAGTGAAGGGGGTGCATTCCTTGGGTAGTGTAGGTTGTGGGGAAAAGAGAAAGTTGGAGGTTTGGAATTGCTGTGAGATTTATGAGTTGTGAGTGGATTGTGAGAGACCACCCTATTTTATGGATTACTAGCCTCAACTTGAGGGTGACTCGCTGTTGAGATTTGGAATGATCAGTCTATGGTTGGGTGGAAGGTCCATCCCAAGCAGCTGGTTGCATGATTCTTGTTTAAAGATAAATGTTTTATCTTGTTGTTGAGTTATTTACATGTGTTAATGTTGTGCATGAACTCTATGTAAATGATAATGACTTATATGTTGTTGTAATGAGTGGTTTAGTTGCATTTCATATTGACTATTAGCATGATTTAGATGCATTTGTTTTATGGTTATAGACAATAGCTAATTTTTTTCTAGTTTGTAGTTGTAAGATACATGAAATCGACCAACAGTAAATGAATTACCTTAGTTAGCAGAAGGTTCGTTTTTATGTGTATTCCACATGTAATGTCACTTAGCTAGAGGCTA
Source organism: Picea mariana (assembly GCA_032191745.1). Lineage (NCBI taxonomy): Eukaryota > Viridiplantae > Streptophyta > Pinopsida > Pinales > Pinaceae > Picea > Picea mariana. The sequence goes on along the minus strand of JASDQU010738506.1, from coordinate 186,434 downwards.
GGTATGTTAAATTTTTGTATCAGAGTTGTAATAAGACATATTGTTATGTGACGTGGCCCAACCTGGGTGGCTGGGTATGTTACAAAGTGGTATTAGAGCCTCGTTTTCAACGTTGATCCTGGATGGGCCGTGTTATCCCCATTTTGTGGATAACTAAGGAAATTATGTCTCGAGGCCCTCAGGTTGAAGATATGGAGTGTCAAGAGACTACATGACCAACAATACCCTTTTGCATAGTTGGAAACCCCTCTCACCACCACAGATGGTCACATATTTCCAGATGGCATCCATGACATCAGCTGGCTTTTGGAAGGCAGTGAGCCTTGCTCCATGAGGTACAAGTCAGTATTATGGTGATCATCATTTCAATATTTAAGCCAATTGAGTATGTTGTATCTTAGATTGCTCTAGATTTCATAATATATGCTTGGACATTATGCCTTTTGCCCTGCTTCACCTTGCTGGTTGACATTGTTCCCTAGTAAGTGGTCTTCCTTGGGAATGGGTTTGATACTAGGAACTCCCTTAAAGAGCCATCATATCGTTCTCGACCATACTTACCACTTTCCATCATTACTCCCCTCAATTTCCTTATCTCTTGGGATTTTAGAGTGTATTGACCTGAGAAGGGGTTGTCCCTCATTCTATGGGAAGAAGGGGTTGAAGGCCTAGGGGGATTGATGTTGGGTAAAATATAAAAGCCTTGTATGAACCTTCGAGATGCTTCACCCAGGGATCACCCAAGAAAGCAGTGAAACTCTTAGCTTTGAGTAAAGGGGACCCACAATATAATAAATAATGCTTAAAAGGTTAGTTGAAGGATAGGAGGTCTCATCACGAGATGACCTATCAAGTCCATGGATATCTAGTGGTATGAAATTGCCATCATCTGGTCACCAAACTAGGGTAATGGATCTCAGTTGCATGGCTGAGAGAAAGGGGGTCTCATAACAAGCCAACCTTCTCATTTCCACTAGATGTTTGTGGGTGACATTGCTATTATCCGGTCACCACGTCAAGGCAGTGACCTTTGAACTCTCCTCAAAATTATGAAATAATAAAAGAATGACAATTAATGGGCTTGGGAAAAGTGCATTGTGGATGAAGGTACCACACACCCTCTACAAAGGCACCCATGAATGAGACACTACAACCCCTTATATGACATGAGCCCTACACCCATTGAGTCTTGACCCCAACCACTTCAACCACTTTACATGGCTTAGAGAGGGATATCTTGGAAACTCTCCTTGACCTAGGGCAAGATCTACCCAATATGAAACCTCATCAACCCTCCCATATTCAAGCTTGAAAAATCACACAGTGTCTTTGAGAAATTAATTGTTTGATATAGTGATCTTTGATGCACATGATTAGGTGGCTCATTTATTGATTGGATTCAATTATCATGATGTTATGACTTGAGATCCTTGGAGGGCATGCTCATTTGTCTTTGCAGAACCTAGTTGGTGGACAATTTTGGGAGAACAAACCTAGCTTGGGCTTCCATGGAGCTGCAAGCCCATAGGTTGGATGCCAAGGGCCCACATGCTGGATGAAGAAGATCAAACTTGAAAGGCCTTGAATATGACTTGGATGGTGTATCCTAGCCCCCACATGCCAAACGATTTTCCTAGGAGAGGCAAAACATCTCCTTTTTTGGAATGACATCATCTAGGGGGTTAGGGCTTGGTGGTGATGTAGCCACTCATTGAAACATGGATGTTTTGAGGAGGAGGAGGTATTCACCACGAGGAGACTGCCTAGATGCTTGACATATGGCCTTTGGAGGCCTACCAATGCTTCTCCAACACTAATGACTTCTTCCAAGTGGAAAAATGTCCCCTAAAGGGGAGACATCCATGTAAATTAGGGTTTTACTTGTGAAAAAGTGAATTTTAAATGAATTGTTTAATATTACTTTGTTAAAGGGGGAAATATTATGGTTGTTGACTCCTAGTCTTCTGGTTTACCCCTTAATATATGAACAAGTCACCTTAGTGACATTTTGTATCAACAAGAGATCATAAGATCTCATTTGAACATAACTCTCCCTCTTGTGAAAGGACTTGGATCTGAAATTTTTGCTACACTTGGCATATTTGTCTCTTGTGCACTTGTTTATGGATATCTCTTGTGAATGGTTTATGGAGGAGTGAGGCACTAGCCTTGGATGAATTCTTTCTAGCTTTTATGGTGGATTATCTTAGTATCTTTCTTGGTTTTGGTGTGGTCTTTTACTATTATGCTATCATGTTTTTAAGTTAAGGATTGTTGTGCTAGGAGCTAAGTGGGAAGTAAGATTATTTACACCCCCACTCTAGTCTCCATCATCTTTTTCTTAAAGTTCATTGATGTTGAAAGGGTTTGTTTGAGGAAGTAAGAGGATTTACACCCCTCATTCTCAAACCCTAACTATGTTTATTAATTGGGTTGGTTTTCATTGATGTCAACCCTTGAAGCAAGTCCGGTAGCAAACTTCGATAGCCCCCCAATAGTATGATTAAGGGACTTTAGTTTGATTGGTGTATAATGGTATGAAGTTTAATATATTTGCATGTAATATTATTCTATATGGATAGTACATGTCATGTCATTTTCAGTGATATGTGGAACGTCACATAACTCCTCACGGTTAGAGATTTATAGCCTAGTGAAGTGTAGAAACCTGATGAGTTATCTAGAAGGTCAAAGAAGTTATATTAATTCTAGAAGCTCCTAAAAGAAGTTCACTAGTCAAGTGGGTGAAACTAGGAGTTAGTCATGGGTTAAGTTGTTTCAATAAGTAAATAATTAAAAATAATTTAGTTGCAACTAGAAGTGGAGAATTTACTATTTGTAGCAAAGTGAGTTAGAAGTGGACAAGTGGTTAGAAGTGGGTTAGCCCTAAAAGAAGGAAAGTGGGTTTATTTGGTTAGAAGGTAACCCCTTGAGGAAGCTACATGGAAGTATAAATAAGAGAGAAATGTTCTCCCATTAACATCTATTGAATATCATTGAATATCTATTTTGTGAAATGTTATTTAGGAAAGCATTATTGATAGAGAAAAGTGCAGCAAAAAAAGTGTGGCAGAAAAATTGCGGCAGAAAAGGTATGGTAGAAAAACTGCGGCAGAAAAATCGTGCCAAAAAACGTGCGGCAGAAAAATCGTGGCAATAAAACTGCAATAGAAAAACGCGGTGGAAAAAATGTGGCAGAAAAAGTGAGGTAGAAAATCACGACAAAAAAACCGCCACAAAAAAAGTGCGGCAGTAGATTCACGGTAGCAGAATCGCGACAACATAACGCTACAATAAGAAAAAGGTATGGTTTTCGTATGTGTAGTGTTGAATCTATGAATCTGGTTGAAGATTTTCTTTGTAAATATGTTGGATGCCCTCTTGGAAGTTTATGGCTTGTTGTAGAGTTGATCTGAAGCAGATCTACTGAATTTTAGTATTGGTTCATGTTTGAGGTGTGTTGCTGAAGTTATTGGTACAAATAGAGGTTGTATAACAGTGAGGTTGTGGCACATGGTTGATGTGAATATTTATGGTATTTGATTTATGGAGAGTGTGGTGCATTGCTAGAGGTATCTTGTTGGTTATCTTGGTGTATGTTATTGGTATATGGTAGAAGTATATGATTCGGTACATGGATGCGAAACATACTTGAAGTACATGGTGATATTGATACATCTTGTTGAGGCATAGTTTGGTTTGTTGTTGATACATGATTGGTACATTTTGTTGGTTATAGTTTTATAGTGTTGATGTACATGATTGATGTGCATTGTTGGCACATGGTTTGAATGATATTCTTGTGATTTTGGGTATGAGATCTATGTTATCAGATATGATGTATTGAGGAGAGTATTGGTACATGTTGTTGGTGTATTTAGTTTTGTTGGTACATGCAAGGAACATGTACATGTTGGTTATAGGACAGTGGCATAGGTTGATTACAGGTCAGTGGCACAGATTGGTACAAGTTTACAATAGTATATCTCACAGTGACAGTGTGACAATGGTTCCATAATTCTACTTATATTTCAGGGCGGTTGGACGAGACAAGAATAGGTGGTTGTATCCACCTTTTGGTTGTAGCCGGAGAACATAGGGGGTTGTAGCATCCATCTGGTTGTAGCTAAAGAATTCGGGAATTGGAGCTTCCCTCAGGTTGTAGCCTGAAAATAGGGGGTTAGAGCCTCCTTCCATTTGCAGTTGGAAAACAAAGGAAGTTGGTGCTTCCAATGAATGTAATTCTTAAAGATAAATAAGAAAAAACATTCCGTGGTTTTCTCCCGCATTGGGTTTCCACGTAAAAAAATATTGGTGTACTGTGTATGTGTATGATTGTTCATTTGTTCATTTACTCTGCACTTATTGGATGATAATGATACATTTATCATAAAGATAAATAACACTTGCATACTGTGGTTAAAAGGATTAAAAATATCTATTACCGATTCACCCCCATCTCAATAATCCAACAATTGGTATCAGAGCATGTTCTTTCAGAAATCAGTTTAACCACTGAAAGGTAGATCATGGAGAGAAACAATATGTATAAAAATGGAATACCACAGTTTGATGGACAAAAGTATGGATTCTGGAGGAGAAGGATGAAAACATATGTGCAGGCACATGGATTTGAAGTTTGGAAATTAGTTGTAGATGGATACAAAGAACCAATAGTTCTGCCAACAAATGACAATGGAAATAAACTCAGTCTAAATAATTCAAAAGCCACAAATTCACTTCTGAATGGTTTTTTTGATTTAGTATATACCAAAGTTATACATTATAGCTCTGCTAAATAGATTTGGGACAAACTTCAAAATATTTATGAAGGAGATTCAAAATTCAAAGAAACAAAGCTTCAAACTTACAAAGGTCAATTCAAACAACTAAAGATGAAGGAAGATGAGAATATTGCATCTTACTTCTTACGAGTTGATGAAACAATGAATGCAATCATAGGATTGGGAGAAAAAATTGAAGAATCTGTAATTGTTCAAATGGTACTAAGATCTCTTCCAATGAGATTTGATCCTAAGATCTCAACAGTAGAAGAAAGAGCAGATCTAGACTCAATAAGCATTGATGAACTACATGGAATCTTCACAACCTATAAAATGAGAACTGAACATGAAAATCCAGGTATAAAAGAAACAACATTTAAAACATCCAAAAGATCAAAGAAAAAGGGAAAGAAAAAAGAAAAATAATATAGCATCATCAACGACATCTCAGAAGACGACGAAGAAGTGACCAACTTTGTCAGAAGATTTAAAAAGGGAATCGACGACAGATATAAATGTAAGATTCCATTGAATTGTTTTAATTGTGATGGTATTGCTCATTTTTCTAACAAATGTCCTCATAAGAAAAATAAAAGAAATGATGAATATGATTCAAATAGCAAACAAACATATAAAGAAAAAAGACCCAAAAATAAAGTCGTCAAGAAAAGTTTTTGCACCAAAGAAGACAACTCCTCATTAGATGAAGATGAAGTCAGTGAAAGTGAGACATAAAGAGTTCTATTCATGGAAATGGAATATTATTATAAAGAAGACACCAAATAAGAATATGAAGAGGCAAAAGTTGACTACCGAGAAGAATAGTCGAATGCTATAGAAGTTATAAAAAGAGAAAAGAAGAAAAACAATAAGCTTAAAGCGGAACTAGACAAGAAAGAAGACACCAAAGAACTAGAGTAGATGATCATGGAATTGAAGGTTGAAATAGAAGAAGCACTCAAAGAACAATTAGAAGAAAGAGACATGATCATTGGAAATTTGGAAGAAAATATTGTCACATTGAGAAAGGATATTCAAAAGAAAAATATGCAGAACAACTCAAAAGTTTTGGACGACATTATCAATAGTCAAAGGCCGAATCATGACAAGTTTGGACTTGGATACAATCAGACAAAAAAATGATAAAGCTTCAAAATGACAGATCAAGAAACATATCCAAAAAGTTATGCAGAAATAGTCAGAGGGGATATGAAGTTCTACAAGGAAGACCACAGGGACACTCCTCCACCAAGAAGATTCATATTTCAGAATCAACGATAGTTAAAAACAAACATGCCTCAAGAAAATTAATGATTCATAAGAGTAAATCATTTCAGAAGATATTCAACTCCCAGGTATCAAACTTTTTTTTTTGGTTTATGTTATGCATGCAATAATTTTGGACATAAAGTTGTAAATTGTAGATCTAATAGCAGGAACAAAAACAACTTTGAAAGTCATAAACAAAATGGTTATCCAAGAAGGCCTAGTGAAACACAGAGAAGAAACTACAATAGGTTTGAATCATTGAGCAATGAAGTGGAATGCTACAAGTGAAAAAACTTTGGACACATGGCCAAATATTGTAGAATGATAGTCCCTCCTAGAGAATCACAACATAATAACAACAATCATAGACATGAACCTCAGAAGAGAACATGGATAAGAAAACAAAATCAATATAGCAATGAAAAATGCACACTCACTCTACAAGCTAAGCATAAGAAACGTGGTTGGTATGTTGACAGTGGCTGCTCAAGGCACATGAAAGGTGATGAAGACAAGTTTCTAACATTGAGAAAGGAAAGAGATGGATCAGTCTCCTTTGGAAATGATGACTCAACTAGAATCTTTGGAAATGACATAGTCAGAATTGTAAACAAGGATACCAAGGCATAAAATGTTCTACTAGTGGAAGATATGAAACATAATATTTTAAGTGTAAGTCAAATGTGTGGCCAAGGTCACAAGCTTATGTTTGATTCATATAAATTCAAGATAAGAAAAGTAGGTTCAGACAAATTGGTTGCAATAGTTGTAAGAACTTCAAGCAACATATATGTATTAAGTGAAATAGGAAATGAAAAATGTTGTCTAGGGAAAGCAGATGAAGTTTGGCTATGGCACATAATAATGGGTCACATAAACTTTGATAACCTCATCAAAGTCAACAAAAATGAAGCAGTAAGATAAATTCCCCAGATTACGAAGCCAACCAACAATTTATGCAAACATTGTCAACAAGGAAAGCAAACAAAACCAGGTTCAAATCAAAGGAATACTCAACGACAAAACCATTGGAAATTGTGCATATTGATCTAGTTTGACCAACTAGAACAAAGGGTTTAAAAGGTGAGCAATACTTTATGTTATTGGTTGATTATTATACATGAATGACCGCAGTTTGTTTTCTCAGGAATAAGTTAGAAGAATTTGAAAAATTCAAGGTATACAAGGAAATGGTTGAAAATTAAATGGATTCAAAAATCAAATGCTTGACATATGATAATGTAGGTGAGTTTACTTCAAAGGAATTTATGGATTTCTGCAGCAAGCATGGTATAAAAAGACAATTGTTCATTGCTAGAACACCTCAACAGAATGGGTTTGTCGAAAGAAAGAACATGACAGTACAAGAAATGGCTCAAACAATGTTAATGGATTCCAAGTTGACAGATGTTTTTTGGACACATGCAATGCATACATCATTTCACATTCAAAATAGAGTAATTCCCAGGAACAACAGTGACAAAACTCCTTACGATCTATGGAAATGAAGACCAACAAATGTGAATCTCTTGAGAGTCTTTGGAAGCAGATGTTAAATCAAAAGAGAAGATGGCATAATGGGAAAGTTTGATTCTTGTGTAGACAAAGGCATACTTGTTGGTTACTTAAGTACAATGAAAGTATACAAATGTTACAATCTAAGGCTCAACAAATTTGTGGAAATCATCAATATAATGGTTGATGAGACAGGTGGACGAAAATTAAAGGAAGAAGAAAAAGAGTCAGTGGAACAGGTTTATGAAGAAGAAGCAATAGAAGGGGAACACGAAGAAGATCAAATAGAAGTAGAAGAGAAATAACAACAAGTACCTACAAAGACACCTAGCAAATGAATACAGAAGAATAATTCGTCAGATTAGATTATTGGGAACAAAGATGCAGGAGTTGAGACTAGAAGAAGAATTTGTTCACTAGAACAACTACACCTAGCACTCTTATCTTCGATTGAACCAAACAATTTTGGAGAATCCAACAAGGATGAATTCTGGATAAAGGCCATGGATGAAGAATTGGATCAGATAGAGAAGAATGACACTTGGGAATTGGTTCTAGGACCAAGGTACAAGAATGTAATCGACACAAATTGGGTCTTTAGAAATAAATTGAATGAAAATGGACCTGAAACAAAGCTATATCGGTGTGTAAATGATACACACTAATTGAAGGTATCGAATTTGAAGAGACATTTGCCCCAGTTGCTAGAATGGAAGCAATCGGATTGATACTAGATTATGCATGTTCAAAGAATATTAAAGTGTATCAGATAGATGTGAAATCATATTTTCTGAATGGATAACTAGAAGAAGAAGTCTACATTGAGCAACCTGAAGGATTTTAGTTATCAAAAAATGAAGATTATGTTTGCAGATTAAAGAACACCTTGTATGGTTTCAAACAACCCCTCTGAGCATGGTATTCTAGACTAGACAGATACTTATAGAAACAAGGGTTCAGGAAAGGAAATGCATAAAACAACCTCTACATCAAGGTAACTCAAGATACTGTTTTATTAATTGAAGTTTATGTTGATAATATTATTTTTGGAAGTGATGATGACAGGTTGAGCCAGAAGTTTTCAAAGGATATGAGGAATGAATTTGAAATGTCATTACTTGGAGAACTATCCTTCTTTCTAGGTCTTCAAATATGTCAAAGAAACCATGGAAATTTTACAAACCAAGTATATCAAAGAAATGCTAAAGAGGTTCGGAAGGAAAGATTGCAAACCAATCAGTACTCCTATGCAAACCAGTTGCAAGTTAAGTAAAGACGGTGATTCAAAGTCTACAGATCAGATGCAATACATGTCAATGATTGAAAAATTACTTTCTGTGACAACATCCAGACCATATGTAATGTAGGTAGTTGGATAGGTGGCAAGATTTCAAGCAGCACCAAAGGAATCACATGTTCTAGCAGTAAAGAGGATATTCAAATATCTCAAGGGTATAGAAGAGTTTTGATTATGGTACAAAAGGAAATGATTTATCACTTATTTCCTACACATATGCAAATTGGGCAGGTTGCATTGATGACTGACGAAGCACTAGTGGAGAAATGTTCTACTTGGGTGAGTTTTTGGTATCTTGGCTAAGCAAGAAACAATCATAAATATCATTATCTACAGCCGAATCTAAGTATATTTGAGCAACAACATGTTGTACATAGGTTCTATGGATGAAACAAACTCTGACAGATATACATGTTGAGTGTGATGATCCCATTCCAATCTATTGTGATAATACAAGTGCCATCAGTATATCAAAGAACCTGGTGATGCATTCCAAGACGAAGCACATTCCAATCAAGTATCACTTTCTACGGGAACGAGTTGTAGAGAAGAACATCAAAGTTGAATATGTGGGAACAAAAGAACAAGTGGCAAATATCTTTACAAAACCTCTTACAAGGGAATCCTTTGAGTATATTCACGAGAGACTCAGAGTAATTTCTACTCCAAAATGAATTCTTTTGAATGCTTATCTTATATGTCTTAGATTTACACGATGAAACACCATAAAGAGGACAATTCAGGTTGGGGGAGTAGTTTCAGGAAGATTTCAGTCAGGGGGAGCAACCCTAAAGAAAGTTCAGTTAGGGAGAGCAACCTCGGACGTGAAGTTACATTTTCCATTGATGTCAAAGGGGGAGAGATTTATCAGATGGAGGATAAAGAGTTAGATGCTTGGAGAGAGAGCACAAACACATGGTTCCAGGGGGAGAATGAGCGATATGACTTTAGTATTACATCAGAGTGTTTCCATCTATGCCAAAGGGGGATATTGTTGATTAATTGGGTTGGTTTTCATTCATGTCAACCCTTGAAGCAAGTCCAGTATTGAATTACGATAGCCCCAACAATATGATTAAGGAAATTTAGTTTGATTGATGTATAATGGTATGCAGTTTAATATATTTGCAGGTAAGACTATTTTATATGGATAGTACATGTCATGCCATTTCCAATGATATGCAGAATGTCACATAACTCCTCATGGTTAGAGAGTTATGGCCTAGTGAAGTGGAGAACCCTCATGAGTTATCTAGAAGGTCAAAGAAGTCAAATTAATTCTAGAAGCTCCTAGAATAAGTTCACTAGTCAAGTGGGTGAAACTAGGAGTTAGTCATGGGTTAAGTTGTTGCAATAAGAAAATAATTAAAAATAATTTAGTTGCAACTAGAAGTGGAGAATTTATTATTTGTAGCAAAGTGAGTTAGAAGTGGACAAGTAGTTAGAAGTGGATTAGCCCTAAAAGAAGGAAAAGTGGGTTAAGTTGGTTAGAAGGAAACCCCTTGAGGAAGCTACATGGAAGTATATATAAGAGAGAAAGGCTCCCCCATTAGCACCTATTGAATATCATTGAATATCTATTTTTTGAAAGGTTATTTGGGAAGACATTATTGATAGAGAAAAATGCGGCAGAAAAAGTGCACTAGGAAAATTGCGGCAGAAAAATCACGACAGGAAAAGTGCGTCAGAAAAATCACAGTAGGAAAAGTGCGATAGAAAAACTACGACAGAAAAACTGCGGCAAAAAAATCACGGTAGCAGATTCACGATAGTCGAATCACGGCAGCAAAATCATGGCAACAAAACCACGACAGCAAAATTGTGGTAGCAAAACCATGACAACAGAACGCTATAAGAAGAAAAATGTATGGTTTTCATATGTGTAGTGTTGGATCTATGAATCTGGTTGAGGGTTTGCCTTATAAATCTGTTGGATGCCCTCTTGGAGGTTTAGGGCTTGTTGTAGAGTTGATTTGAGGCAAATCTACTGAATTTTAGTATTGTTTCATGTTTGAGGGATTTTGGTTGAGGTATGTTGTTGAAGTTATTGGTACAAATAGAGGTTGTATAACAGTAAGGTTGTGGCACATGGTTGATGTGAGGATTTATGGTATTTGATTTATGGAAAGTGTGGTGCATTACTAGAGGTATCTTGTTGGTTATCTTGATGTATGTTATTGGTATATGGTAGAGGTATATGATTCGATACATGGATGAGAAACATACTTGAAGTAAAAGGTGATCTTGATACATCTTGTTGAGGCACAATTTGGTTTGTTGTTGATACATGATTGGTACATGTTGGTTATCTTTGTATAGTGTTGATGTACATGGTTGATGTACATTATTGATGTGCATTTTTGGCACATGGTTTGAATGATATTCTTGTGATTTTGGGTATGAGATCTATGTTATCAGATCATATATATTGAGGAGAGTATTGGTACATGTTGTTGGTGTATTTAGTTTTGTGTGTACAGGAAAGATACAGGTACATGTTGGTTACATGACCGTGGAACAGGTTGATTACATGTCAATGACACAGGTTGATTACAGGTCAATGTCACAGATTGGTACATGTTTATAGTAGTATATCTCACAATGAAAGTGTGATAGTGGTTCCATAATTCTACTTATATTTCAGGGTGGTTGGATGGGGCAAGGATAGGTGGTTGTAGCCACCTTCCATTTGTAGCCAGAGAACATAGGGGGTTGTAGCCTCCTTTTGGTTGTAGCCAAAGAATTGGGGAGTTGGAGATTCCCTCACGTAGTAGTCTGAAAATAGGGGGTCAGAGCCTCCTTCTAGTTGCAGCTAGAAAACAAAGGAAGTTGGTGCTTCCAATGAATGCAATTCTTAAATAAAAATAAGAAAAAACATTATGTGGTTTTCTCCCGTATTAAATTTCCACGTAAAAAATACCGGTGTAATGTGTATGTGTATGATTGTTCATTTGTTCATTTACTCTACACTTATTGGATGATAATACTATATTGATCATAAAGATAAATAACACTTGCATATTGTGATTAAAAGGATTAAAAATCTCTATTACTGATTCACCCCCCCTCTCAGTAATCCAACAAACTAGAGATACTTGCCTTGGGAAGTAAGAGGATTTAAACCCCCAAGGAAATAACATCTCTAGTTCATTTATTTGACTCCATTAACCCAATAGTAAAGGCACTAGTCATCTATTTTTTTCATTTGAGATATAATATCATTGCCTTGGGAAACGTGGATTTTTTTTCTTTTGAAAGATCTCTTGCTTCGAGTTGGTTTTCCACTTTGAGAGGACTCTCCCCCTACTAGGGTGTCCCCTCTCTCCCACTACTTAAATTGTTGTTACAAACCCTAACCTACAACCATTAGGGTTGATCTAACCTAGATAAATAACTAATCCTAACTCTTAAACTAACCAAAGATTAACTCTTAAATTTTGCTTATTTACTCTACTAACCAAGGCGCATCTTTTGGGCTAGTTCTTGACACTTTTCCATGTTTTATTTTTCTGATGCATGCCATTGATGGCTACATCCATAAGGCTGCAATTTTTTGCAGAAATATACATGTTATAACAACTTGCTTTATTCAGCTTCAAAATGTCATTTTTCAATCATAATTGATTACCATATTCATTGATAATATTGATGATTGATCTTATGCTTTACATGTTGATTTAGAATGATTTATTTGCTTATATAGACAATTATTTACTGCTGAAAATTAGGGACAACAAGATTAACTTGCTGATCCATACTAACATATATCATTGCAAGTTGGATTTTCTTGTGTCTCGGGTAGGTACAATCACTCGTAGAAGTACTATACCTTTGGGGAAACAATCACTTGAATTACAAGGCATCTCTTCCCACATTTCACTCCATTTAAATTTGACCTCTAGGGGCTCCACTTCAATCCCCATCTCATTCTGCCTAGGGCTATAGGGATCGCCTCTCTAGAGTGACCTAGTCACCCTTGAAGTGTGGGACCTACATCGAGATGACATTGGGTGTAGGGTTCCCAAGTTGTATCACTTGGTTTTGTGGTTGGGCCAAGATTTTCCCAACCTACAACTTCCACTATAACAGGTCGAATTAGTAGAACGCTGAAGAGGAAACTCACAAGGAACTAATTTATGGAGTATGTCTGCAACTTGTTTTATTAAATTACTGCAGCAAAATTGAGAGAAATTTCATGGTTAATGTGAATAATTGAGCCTCTTTGGAAATTTCGAACATAAGAAAAATTGAAAAAAATTGGGTTTTTTTCCATACGATGACGTCGACATGATGTGGAGGTCACGTGTCAGCTAACATGGTAGATGGAAGAGGTGTACTGCCACAGTGGTAGGTAAATGTTGGACAAAATGACAGTTGGCGGGTGATGTGGAGCCATGTGGCAGGCTAAGTGTCAGTCCCATGAAACTGCGGTAAGATATTGGAATTTGTCTAAGTGTTAAGTCCGCGAAGAAGTGGAAAAATGGTTAAGTGTTGAGACTTTTCAGACGAACTTATGAAAAAAAGGTTACAATATTATGACTCCACAAATCCGCAAAGAAGTGGAAAAATGGTTAAGTGTTGAGACTTTTTGGACAGACTTAGGAAAGAAAGGTTACAAGATTATGAGTTTGTGAGTCTGTGAAGAAGTGAAAAAATGGTAAGTGTTGAGACTTTTCAGATAGAATTATGAAAGAAAGGTTACAATATTATGACTCCACGAGTCTGCGAAGAAGTGGAAAAATGGTTAAGTGTTGAGACTTTTCGAACACAATTATGAAAGAAATGTTACAAGATTATGAGTCTGCGAAGAAGTGGAAAAATGGTTAAGTATTGAGAATTTTTGGACGGACTTATGAAATAAAGGTTACAAAATTATGAGTTTGCGAAGAAGTGGTTAAATGATTAAGTGTTGAGAATTTTCGGACGGACTTATGAAATAAAGGTTACAAGATTATGAGTCCGCAAGTCCATGAAGAAGTGAAAAAATGGTTAAGTGTTAAGACTTTTCGGACAGACTTATGAAAATAATGTTACAAGATTACGAGTCCGCAAGTTCGCGAGTCCATGAAGGAAAAATAAGCTAAATGTATGTGACGAGTTCATGGAAGGTATGAATATAGATTATTAGTCCACGAGTCCACCACCTGCAAGCCCGTGAATAAAATAAGGAATCTAAGTATAAGTGCAAAGTGAGTGCAGTGAAGATCTAATCAAGAAATGATCGAATGCTTGTTGAGTTTTGCTACTATGTTACCCGTGCTAATGAATATTCCTTCATTGTTTTTCCACCATAAATTTCCGCTTGGAGCTCGGATTCGAGAAAATGAACAATTGTTGGAATTTGTTTTCGAAAATGAATGCATTTAAGGAATCCTACATGGGAGTAGTGCATTAATATTCTTCATAAATTAAAACGAAGAATGAAATGTGATCTAATTGATAGATATTTTGCAATATGCTTAGTTCTAATAACAATTATTGCATGCACATTCTTGTAGAATTAGAGATACAGAAAAACAAACTTTAGTTCTTACATGAGAACTAGAGATATGGAGGATGCTCAAGGGTTTTTCAACCATGAAGAAGAAATTGGAGGTCTGCATACTAGCATGAGAAATGTTGAGATTGAGTCTAATGGGAGAAGAGACATGCAAAGGATTGTAACTATGAGAAGTTTGCATAGGGAAGTGCATAGCTATAGAGTTGATAATGAAACGCTTATGAAGGCTCAAGAATATATACTTAAGAGATTAAACATGTTTCATAAGCAAGTTAACAAGGACTCTAGCACCAAGCGAGCAACTAGTGCTAGACAAGTATCAACATCTAGATCCCATAGAAAAAGAGATGATAATGGAAATGATAGGCAGCCAAGAAGCATGAGAAGGTGCCATAAATCTCCAAGGCAGTCCACTAGAATAATTCATGCAACTTCAGGGACAGGGAGCGACCCAAGTGTGTCTCATTTTAGGAGGCAAAGAAGAAGACCTAAGGCAAACATCTTGCAAGGTGAACTTAGGAAAATCAAGCCACCTACTTTCAATGGTGAACACCAGAAGGGTGAAGAGGCCAAGGCCTAGCTATTGGAAATGAATAAATATTTCCAACTGCATGATTACCCATCCCGGGTAGAAGCTAGAATTGCCACCTACCACTTGCAAGGAAAGGAAACCATGTGGTGGGATCAAATTAAGCAAGCCAAGAACCTTGAAGAGAAAATAATATCATGGAGGCAGTTCAAGGGATATTTCCAAGAGAAATATTTGTTCGAGCATTACTATGAAAGAAAGATGAAAGAATTCTTTGAACTCAAGTTGGGAACCATGACAATTGAGGAAGACAAGAAGCAGTTCTTTGAATTGTTGAAGTATGCTGACTTCATCAAGGATGAGAAAGTCAAAATCCAAAGGTTTGTAAGTGGGTTACCCTCTTTCTACAATGATAAGATTCAATATGATAATCCCAAGATTTTGGAGGAAACCATAAGGAGAGAAAGTCATTTGTATGAGTAAAGCAAAGGAATACCAATTTTCCAAAAATATTGGAATGATAAGATGAAAGGGAAGAAGGATCATAGGAAGAATGGTTTTAAGCCACCCTTTTTCAGGAATAATTACCAAGCAAATCAACAAGGTCAAGTCGCCCAAAATGAACACAAGACTGCAGATTCATTTGGAAAAAAGGCCAAGGAAACAACCTGTGCAATGTTGGGGATGTGATGAAAATCATCTATATAGGGATTTCCCTCACAAAGAAGAAAGAATGAGGAATGCCGACAATATTCAAGACGTTGAAACAATGGAAGACATGAGAGGAAGCATGCCAAGGATTTATGTTAAGCCCTAATATTGGCTCATTACCCCTTAATTGGGGCATATTAAATTAGTAATTATATTTTATTTATGTCGAATTTATTCCATTAGTTGTAATTATACCTCCTAGTCTCCTATATATACCAATGAGACATTTTCATTTGGAATCATCTTGTACTTGAACATTTATATGGGGTAAAAGGAGGTTTCGCCCTTGAAGAGGCTTGTTATCTAAAATTATCTCTTTTTCAAGGTGTTGAGTACCTATTCTGAGGTTTTTCTATGCTATATTGATATTTGGTTCTTAACATATGGTATCAGAGTTCAAGGTCTTGGGGTTTCACTGCTACATCTAAGACACCTTGGAATTTTCTCTATAACTTTTTTTATACAATATTTCAGAAGGAACAACTTGGAGAATATTTAGTAGATGAATCAAGGTACGTTGGGTTAAAATTTAAGGTCCCGAGGTCTTATACTTTCGCAAATATAGCCTGTGCAAGATAGGGTTCTGGAATCATCCTGAAATGAGTCATTGCATAATTTTTGCTATAAAGTTTTTTATGTAATGTTTCAGACCCTGAACTCCATATTCTATTCATGGAAATTAGTAAGGTATCTGTGGTAAAAATTTTAGCTTCTAGGTTATCATACATTTGTAGATACACCTTGTGGAAGATAGGGTATCTGACTAGTCCTATTGACTAGTCTCAAGAAGGTGTTCTAGGTAAAACAATCACAACTTCTTCCTAGAGTATCCAAATTGAGTGAGACTGGTTTCATTGGATAGTGGACGGTCTGTAGTATTTCTGGTACGAGTTTTAGAATTTCATATCACTCATTTTGTGCGGGTCACGCTATACAAGTGAGATCTCTTGGAAAGGCCAAAAATCAACAAGTTGTTGGGAAGTTATCGTAAATTCCACTTGGCACATCCAATTTTGATCAGACCTGTGGCATTGCAGAGAAGAAATATCAGAGAAATACATAAAATAAAGTTTCATACCCAGAAGGGCCAAAACTTGGGATATACAATAGAAGAAAGATTTTCTAGCAGAGCCACCTCAAAATCAAGGTTCAAAAGTGATACTTGGCCAACATGCCACCCAAAAAGGGAACTTCTACACCAAATAAGCCTCCAGACAATCCTACTTGGACTCTTGATGAAGGTGAAGAAATGTATAGGGACATAAATGATTTACAAAAGAAGATAGTAACAAAAGATGAACTACAAGAGATGGAAGCTAAGTTGGAGGCAAAGATGGATGGATTAAAAGAGGAGATCATGGAAGTATTGAAAAATTTCATAACAGAGAAGACACCTGAAAGTGAAAATGCATCCCATGAAATTCATGATGAGGACACAAGGAAGGTGAATCAAGAATGAAGAAACTCCAACTTTGGGTTGAAGAGCAACCATGTTCCTAAGATCGATATGAGGAAGTTTGATGGCAAGGACCCAATCACATGGATACTTCATATGGAGCAATTCTTTTATCTACATAATGTGCCACATACACAAAAGGTACGAATTACTACTTTATATTTAGAACCCAATTAATTTGTATGGTATCGATGTCTTTGTTCTCACAAATCACTCGTCACTTGGACAATTTTCACAGAAGAAATGATAGCACAGTATGAGGATACAAGGAGCAATACCTTCTTTAGCCAATTGATAAATCTCAAGCAAAAGGGTTCAGTTACCGAGCACATTCAGAACTTCCAAATATTGAATATAAAGGTAACAGATATTCCAGATGAGCACTTGATTGATGTATTCATAGGAACTTTAAAGGATAACATTGAACATGAGGTTCACCTTTGTGAACCCAAATCATTGGAGAATGCATTTAAGGTGGAAAGAAATGTTGAAAGTAAAAATATGGCTATGGCTACTAGAAGGACCAATCCTAACATCTATAGAGAGAACAATGCTCCTTCTTCTAAAACACCTCAACCTACAAGGTTGACACCTCAACAATTGGAGGAATGAAAAACAAAAGTTTTATGCTTTAATTGTGACAACAAGTATTGTAAGGGACATAAGTGTGGTGAGAAGAAATTATTCTACATATATTGTGAAGAGGAAGAAGAAGAAGAACAAGAACCATATCAAGATGAAAACATAGAAGAAATTTTGCCTGAAGAGTTGACTCCCACGATATCGTGTAATGCATTGGATGGAATTAGAACTCCTCAAACCCTCAAGATCGAAGGATACATCAAAAAGAAAAAGGTAATAGTCCTAATTAATTCTGGAAGTACTCATAATTTCATTCACTATAAATTAGCCAAAGCTCTCAATTGCTTTGTATATCCAGTGCTAGAGTTTCAAGTAATGATTGCAGATGGAGGAATTATCAATTGCTCAAGAAAATGCAATAAGATCAATCTTACTATGGGGGAATATGTAATGAATAGTCCAACAATTTCTATACCCATGGGTGGTGCGGATGTTGTACTAAGAATCCAATGGTTACAATCATTAGGAACAATGGATTTTAATTTTCATGAAATTTTCATTGGAAGAAAAAGAAATTGAGTTAAGAGGTATCACAGGGAAACCCGGTAATGTGATAAACTCTAATGGCATGACAAAATTATTGAAAAAGTTATTGCACAACTATGCTCACTAGATGTTCAAACATCTAAGCCATCTATTCCTCAAGATCTCCATGGGATCATTGATAAGCATTCCAAAGTATTTGAAGATTTTCCAAAAGGTATTCCACCCACTCGAAATCATGATCATGAAATTCACCTAATTCCTGGGAGTGTTCCTCCTAACATCAGGCCATACAGATACCCTTACGCCTAGAAGAGTGAAATTGAGCACATGGTTGAAGAAATGTTAGAGGCTGGCATTATTAGACCTAGCCAAAGTTCTTACTATGCACCAGTGGTAATGGTATTCAAGAAATATAGCTCATGGCGTATGTGTCCAAATTATAGAGAGCTCAACAAGATCACTATTAAAGATAAGTTTCCCATTCCTGATGAATTGTTAAATGAACTACATGGAGCAATCTATTTCACAAAATTGGATCTTCGTTCAGGGTATCATCATATTAGAATGAAGGAAGAAGATATCCCAAAAACAACATTCCAAACTCATGAAGTCCATTATGAATTTTTGGTCATGCCTTTTGGCCTTACAAATGCACCTTCCACATTCCAAGGGTTGATGAATTCCATTTTCAATCCCTTCCTTCGAAAATTTTTGTTAGTATTTTTTGATGATATACTAATCTATAGAAAGTCTTGGGAGGATAATGTGCGACATGTTGACAAAGTGCTACAACTACTAAAGGAGCAACAACTATATGCCAAACCATCCAAATGTTTCTTTTGAGTGAAGGAGGTAGAGTATTTGGGTCATATTGTATCTTATGAAGGTGTCAAGGTAGACCCTAACAAGATTAAGGCCATGATGGACTGGCCGATTCCCAAAACATTGAAGAATCTTAGAGGAATTTTGGGTTTGAAAGGTTACTACCGCAAGTTTGTTTGGCACTATGGAAGAATAACAACACCTTTAACGACACTAACTAAGAAGGATGCATTTTCATGGACTCTAGAGGCAACCAAAGCTTTTGAACAACTTAAAGAGGTGATGTGCAAAGCTCCTATCTTGACCACTCCAGACTTCACAAAAACCTTTATTGTGGAATGTGATGCCTTGGGAAATGGAATTGGTGCTGTCCTAATGCAAGAAGGAAGGCCCCTGGCTTTTGAAAGTCAACCACTCAAGGGAAAGGACTTACACAAACCCATTTATGAGAAGGAAATGATGGAAATACTACATGCATTGAAGAAATGGCGTCCTTACCTAATAGGTAGGCACTTCAAGGTCAAAACAGATCATGATAGTCTTAAATACTTCTTGGAACAAAGACTATTTTCAGAAGAAAAACAAAAATGGGTAACCAAGATATTGGGTTATGATTTTGAAATCATCTATAAAAAGGGGAAGAAAAATGTTGTGGCAGATGCACTCTCAAGAAAGGATGAATATGTTGAGGCCTTTCTCTATGCTATCTCGATCATCCAACCCGATTGGATAATATAAGCAAGGGATGAATGGAAGAATGAAGAAAAAGTGTGGACTCTCATTCAAAGGTTGTAGCATGATTCCAATGCATCATATACATTTACATGGAAAAATGATTCACTATGGTAAAAAGATCACTTATATTTATGTAAGAACTCTCAACTCAAACAAAAGGTACTATTGGAATTGCACACCTCTCTAGTAGGAGGGCACTCAGGATTTTTGAAAACCTACCATAGAGTCAAGAAGGGTTTTTTTTGGGATGGCCTTAAAACTGATGTTCAAAGGTTTGTGGCAGAATGTTTGGTTTGCCAACAAAATAAGGTGGAAACAATTAATACCCCAGGTCTTTTACAACCATTAGCCATCCCAAGTCAGCGCTGGGAGGAGGTTTACATGGATTTCATCACAGGGTTACTTAAGTCTGAAGGAAAGAGTGTCATCATGGTGATTGTTGATAGACTGACCAAGTACACACACATTTGTGCACTCTCTCATCCCTTCAAAGCTAGTACAATTGCCACCGCATTCATGGAGACAGTTCAAAAGCTACATGGCAGCCCAAAGATTATTGTAAGTGACAGAGATCCCATCTTCATTGGACATTTCTGGACAGGATTATTTTCTTGTTTGGGTACTCAATTGGCTCATAGCTCATCCTATCATCCTCAATCTGATGGACAAACCGAGATAGTGAACAAATGTCTGGAAGGCTACCTTTGTTTCTTTGTATCTGATAAACAAACACAATGGTTCAAATGGTTACCCTTGGCAGAATGGTGGTATAACACTTCCTTTCATACTGCAACAAAAATGACACCATTTATGGCACTCTATGGATACCACCCTCCTTCCATCACTTCTCTAAAAGAAAAATCTAAGGTTCAAGCAGTGGAAGATCACATTGAGCATCAACAACAAGTTCTCCAAATCTTAAAGGACAACCTGACCATGGCACATAATCACATGAAACAACAAACATATCAACATCGTAGTGAAAGAAGTTTTGGAGTAGGGGATTGGGTGTTTTTAAGACTACAACCATACAAATATATATCCCTCAAGCAAGCCAAGAAGGACAATAAATTATCACCAAAGTACTATGGCCCTTATAAGGTGTTGCAAAATATTGGTACTATGGCATACAAATTGGAGTTGCCTACATATTCACGATTACACCCAGTTTTCCATGTTTCATGCTTAAAGAAGGTTATAGGCGACAAGATCCCAGTTCAAACTATATTGCCAGAACTTGACGAGGAAGGAAAAATCATATTGGAGCCTGAAGCCATCACTGATACAAGAATTCGCCAGCTGAGGAATAGTTGCATTTCAGAGTATCTCATTAAATGGAGGAAACTACCAGCTAAAGATTCCACTTGGGAAGATGAGTCTTTTATACAGAAGCATCCAGAGTTACTCAAGCGTTGTGGACAACACTTGTCTCAAGGGGATGGGCATGTTAAGCCCTAATATTGGCTCATTACCCCTTAATTGGGGCATATTACATTATTAATGTTATTTTATTTATGTTGGCTTTATTCCATTAGTTGTAATTATACCTCCTAGTCT
>JASDQU010738506.1:140913-165110 GCA_032191745.1 Picea mariana | reverse complement strand
CTATATATACCAAGGAGACATTTTCATTTGGAATCATCTTGTACTTGAACATTTATGTGGGGTAAAAGGAGGTTGCCCCCTCAAAGAGGCTTATTATCTGAAATTATCTCTTTTTCAAGGTGTTGAGTACTTATTCTGAGGTTTTTATATGCTATATTGATATTTGGTTCTTAACAATTTATGCAACTTTGGACAACAGGCAGGCAAAGTATCAATCCCCCATGATTGAAGTGGAAGTTTAGATCAATAATGATCCCATAACAATTTTAATTGATGATATATCTAGCCATAGTTACATAAATGCTAACATTGTTGAAAGATTTCTCTTGCAAATAAGTAAGCATAATAAATCTTGGTTAGTTCAGTTAGCCACAAGGGCTAAGAGGAAAATCAATGAGTTGGTTAAAGATTGTCCGATAGACATGAATGGACTCAATACAAAGGTGGATGTAAACATCATACCATTGGGTTCATATGACTGTCTAATTGGAATGGATTGGTTGGAAAAACATCATGATGTCTTAGACTGTTACAACAAGACAATCGCATGTCTTGATGAGGAAGGGTAGCAAGGCAAGATTCAAGGCATTCTAAGAGCTATAGCTATTAGAGAGATTTCAGCTATGCATTTGAAGAATATCTTTAGGAAAGGATGTCAGATATTTGAAGCCCATATGGAGGAGGCAACCAAAGACAAAGTGGAAAGCATTGAAGACCATCCAATCTTGAGGGATTTTGAAGATTTTTTTAGAGAAATTCCAGGACTACCACCAAAAAGAGACATTGATTTCTCTATTGATTTGATGCCAGGAGTGGTCCCAATGTCTAAGACACCTTACATAATGGGCACACCAGAACTAAAATAGTTGCATATGCAACTTGAAGAACTTTTGAAGAAGGGGCATATATGCCCAAGTGTGTCACCTTGGAGAGCCCCGGTTCTTTTTGTGAAGAAGAAGGATGGAACCTTAAGGTTGTGTATTTCTTTTTAGGCAGCTTAATAAGGTTACCATAAAGAATAAGTATCATTTGCAAGAATTGATGATTTGTTTGATTCGTTGAAAGGTTCAAGAATATTTTCGAAGATTGACTTGAGATCAAGCTATGATCAAGTAAGAATAAAGGAAGAAGATATTAACAAGACAACATTCAAAACAAGATATGGCATTATGAATTCACGGTAGTCCCATTTGGGCTATCAAATGCCCCAATATTTTTTATATGAGTGTTTAGGGAGTACCTTGACAAGTTTGTGATTGTGTTCTTAGATGATATCCTCATCTAATTTAAATTAGAATAGGAACATGAGCAACATTTAAGAATGGTGTTGCAAGTTTTAAAAGTGCATAAATTGTATGCTAAGCTAATTAAATGCATATTTTACCAAAAGAATATTCACTACTTGGGGCATATAATTTCAGTGACAGGGATAGCATTTGATCTTGAGAAGATAGAGACCATTAGGGGATGTCCAATGCCAAATAATGTGACAGAGGTCAGATCATTCATGGGTATTGTCGGTTATTACCGAAGATTCATAAAAGGGTTCTCAAGAATTGCAAGTCCAATAACTTCTTTGCAAAATAAGGGAGTGAAATTTGAATGGACTTCCAAGTGTGAAGAGGGTTTTTAATAGTTGAAGGAAATATTTACAAGTGCACCAATATTGAAGATTGCAGACCCAAATGAATATTTGTTTGTGTGCACCGATGCATTCAAGGAAGAAATCAATGGAGTTCTCAGTCAAAGGGACCATGTGGTATGCTATGAGTCCAGAAAATTGAAAGAGAATGAGAGGAATTATGCCACACATGACTTGGAGTTAGAAGCTATTGTACATGCATTAAAAATGTGGAGGCATTATCTTATGGGTAAGAAATTCGAGCTAAGAACATACCACTATGGTCTGAAACATCTATTTGTACAACCAACACTAAATGCCAAACAAACTAGATGGATGGAAAATCTAAGTGAATATGACTTCGAAATTAAACATATAAAAGGAAAGGAAAACCAAGTAGTTGATGCACTCAACATGAGAGCTCATGAAGTGCATCTGGAAGCCATCAACGCGTACATGACATATTTGAAAGATCAAATTTTGTTGCAGCAAATTCAAATCATCAATATGTCAAAATAAAAGAAACATTACAACAAGGAAATTTTCAGCAGAAATTTAATTTTTATCAGCTAAAAGAGGATGAGATTATCATGTATAAGATAAAAGTATATTTGTCGAATTCCAATGATCTGAAAAATGCAGTTCTAAAGGAAATGCACAATGTGTCATATGTCGGGCACCCAGGATATCAGAAGACAATTGCAGCTGTGAGAATTCAATACTTTTGGTTGATAATGAAGAAGGAAGTGGCTAATTACATAACCATATGTCTAGAATGCCAAAAAGTGAAGATATAACATAGACATCCAACAATTTTGCTACAACCATTTCCCATTCTAGAATGGAAGTGGGAAGTAGTCACAGTTGATTTTACTACTAATTTTCCTAGAACAATGAAGCAATATGATTCTATCATGGTGATGGTGGATAAATTGACTAAAGCAACCCATTTTATTTTAGTAAAGATTACACACAAGGAAACAAATATCGCATAAATTTATATGAAAGAAGTTTCTAAGTTCCATGGAGTGCCTAAGACAATAGTTTCAGATAGAGATCCAAAGTTCACTTCGAATTTTTGGAAAGGTTTGTTCAAAGGCTTTGGAACAAATTTAAATATTAGAACAACATATCATCCAAAGTCAGATGGGAAAACAAAGAGGACCAACAATATAATTGAGGACATGCTTAAAATGTATGTGATGGATAAGCCCTCAAAGTGGGAAGATTATATTCATTTAGTTGAATTTGCCTACAATAATGGGTATCAAGCCTCATTGAAAATGAGTCCATTTGAAGCATTGTATGGAAGAAAATGTAACATGCCCGTGAGTTGGGATAATCTAGAAGACAAAGCATTTGTTGGGCCATAATTGTTAAGGGAAATGGAAGAGAAGATGACAAGGATACAACATAATTTAAATGATGCCCAGGATAGGAAGAAAAGTTATGCACACAAGAATAGAGTTTTCAGATATTTTAAAGTGAGTGAACATGTGTTTTTTAAAGTGAAGGCAAAGAGAAGTTCACTAAGATTAGGAAGTTTCCCAAAGTTGGAAATGAGATATTGTGTTCCTTTTGAAATATTAGAAAAAATAGGGTCAATTGCATACATGTTATC
Organism: Picea mariana; assembly: GCA_032191745.1. Lineage (NCBI taxonomy): Eukaryota > Viridiplantae > Streptophyta > Pinopsida > Pinales > Pinaceae > Picea > Picea mariana. The sequence continues at coordinate 161,868 of JASDQU010738506.1, read as the reverse complement.
TTTGCTTGCATCCATGAGAGTGCATAATGTAATTCATGTGCCATTGTTAAATAAATATGTGCCTGATCCTAACCACATAATTCATTGGAATGTGATCTAGGTGGAGCACGAAGGGGATTTCCGGGTGGAACCAGTACGTATCCTAGACCAGAAAGTCAAGGTGCTCAGAAACAAAGACATAGGGTTGGTAAAGGTTCAATAGACCTACTACAATCCCGAAGATGATACATGGGAGCATGAATAAAACATGTGGGAAGAGTACCCACGAATTTTTGATAATTTTGAAGAAGGAAAAATGAAAGACTCCATTTTGGAAAGCAAGAGTTCTAGAACCACATCTTCAAGTCCTAGCCAACTGCGTTGGGGACCTTGATAAACGAATGGCTCATTCCTTGGGTTAGCCTTGATAAACAAATGGTACATACCTTGGGTTAACCCTGATGAACGGATGGTGCATTCCTTGGGTTGACGAGTTGAGAGGAACAAGAGATTGATGGTTGGATCTATTAAATTGCATAATTTTTATTTTTATATAGGCATATAGTGCACTGAGGACGACACAAAATTGTAGGGGAGGGGGAATGCAACATACCCATTATAATCCCTAGTTTAATTAATGTTTATGTGGATATAATGTCGCTACAACCAAAAGATATAATATGCAAATTATAATTCAATGTTTTAAATAAAAATGTGATGTTAGCTTCTAAGGGGACATGGACAAGAGATGGAGGATGAATTAATCCACAAGAGGGGGAAGTGTATAAGATAATGGTTGAGAGGGGTCAAAGGGGGGAACTACCCATGTATACCAATTCAAACCATTTTCCTGAACTTGCTAATTGTATATGAACCTTCCGATTTTTTATTGAGTGTTCCCAAAGCCAATCATTGAATACATGTAAGAGGGTGGGTGCGAGTGGTCACATCCTTCTGATTAAATGTTCCCAAAGCCAGTCATTGAATACATGTAAGAGGGCGGGTGTGAGTGGTCACATCCTAGAGTTATTGGACACATGGGGGTTGAGTACAATCAACTTGGGGAAGAGTGTGAGTCAAGAAAGGCAAGCCACAAGAGAGAAAATTCATATGGGTTGGGGGACAAAGTTTTAGTTAGTGAAGTTTGTGCAAGGGGGGAGAGAGCAAGAAAGAGAGCTTGGCACTAGTGCAGCCATGGAGGGAGAACTCTGGAGTGTAACTGGAGCAAATTGGAGCTAGATAAATGAAGAGCCAGGTTGTCAGGCTTGAAGAGTGAACTCTTCTGTGAGTTGCACTAAAACAACAAGTGTTTGTTGTTGGTTTTCTGATATTTTTCCTAGCAACAAGTTCCCTGGATTTCTCAGTTGAGAGATTCCTAGCTACCTATGCCAGAGAGGCCCTGATAAATGGATGGCACATCCCTTGGGTTATCCCTGATAAATGAATGGTGCATTCCTTAGGTTGGGTAGCTCAAGTGGAAGAGAGATGGTAGAAAAATCGAGATAACTATAGGAAATATCAGTTGGGTTATGAGAAATTATGAAGCAACTGAGAGTTCCTTGAGTTCCTAGCTGAGCGATTCCTAGCCAACCAAATTCCCTGGGGGTCGTGATAAATGAATGGTACAACTTGAGGGAATGTGAGCAGTAAAGGGGGTACATTCCTTGGGTAGTGCAAGTTGTGGGGAAAAGAGAAAGTTGGAGGTTTGGAACTGTTGTGAGATTTATGAGTTGTGAGTGGACTGTGAGAAACCACCATATTTTGTGGATTACTAGCCTTAGCTCGGGGGTTAATGGTTGTTGATATTTGGAACAATGAGTCTATGGTTGGGTGAAATGTCTGTCCCAAGTAGCTAGTTGCACGATTCTTGTTTAAAGATAAATGTTTTATCTTGTTTTTGAGTTATTTAGATGTGTTATTGTTGTACGTGAACTCTGGGTAAATGAGAATGACTTATATGTTGTTGTAATTAGTAGTTTAGTTGCATTTCATGTTGACTATTAACATGCTTTAGATGCATATGTTTTATGGTTATAGACAATAACTAAATTTGTTCTAGTTTGTAGTTGTAAGCTACAGGAAATTGACTAACAGTAAAGGAATTACCTTAGTTATCAGAAGGTTCGTTTTTATGTGTATTCCACACGTAATGTCGCTTAGTTGGAGGTTAGGTACGTTACATTTTGGTATTAGAGTTGTAATAAGACAAAGTTTTATGTGACATGGCCCAGCCTAGGTGGTTGGGTACATTACACATGAAGGTGGTTGGTGCATTAGTAAGCCCAAATGGCACCACCACAAATTCATAGTGCACATACCTTTTTCTAAAGGTTATTTTGTGGATGGCTTCATCCTTAATATGGACCTGATGGTATCTAGAACTCAAGTCAATCTTGGAGAAAATTGTATCACCCCTTAATTGGTCAAATAATTCATCAATTCTCGGTAAGAGATACTTATTCTTAATTGTCATTTTATTAATTTATTTGTAATCTATGCACAACCTGAGTGTACCATCCTTATTTTTCACAAACAATAATGGTGCTCCCCAAGGAGACACACTAGAATGAATATAAAATTGTCTAACATCTCCTTCAGTTATAACTTGAGCTCAACTAGCTCTGGGGTACTCTTCCTATAAGGTGCTCTAGACATTGGCACCGCTTGTTAGGCGAAAATATTGTCGTTTAATTTCGTTGTAGTACTTTCCCAACTATTTAATTTGTCAATCCGAGGTTCATAGGCTTACGAAGCACACACACTATATATGCAGGACTGAAGTAGAAGTAATCTAATCTAAATTGCTGAAAATGAAACTAATCTAGGAAAGCATTGAAAGACTAACTAGGAAAGTAGGAAATTAATCTATGAAAGCAATACAACATGTGAAGAGTTGAATGACAATCGACATATGTGAGCTCACACAATAAATCAATCTCAAATTATATTACAAGAATCAAATGACAAAGAATGAAAGAATAACAATGAAAGAATCAAAGCTAAGAATCCCCTTCTAAGACTTCAAGCTAATCTAAGTCTAATATCTCATCTCTAACTCTCCTAAATGAAGAGAGAATGCTCACTTTTATACATGAGAGTCTTGAAGATAAGATAAGAGTCTCATAATTATAGATCCACTATTCTCTCAACCACTTTCATATTATTACAAGATATGATCCCTTCATATCCTCCACACATCTCTCACAAGATATGCCATCAAAATCTCCATGATCTTTTCCTTTGAATATGCTTGAATGATTGTCCAAAATATTCTTCAAAGCTTGAAGATGAAATTCGAATTTGAGGCTAGGTGGTAATATTTGACTTTGTTGAAATCTTCAAATATATTTGTACACATCATAAAACTCATCCAACCTTGAGATATAATGAAAATATGTTAATTTCTAATATTTAATCACAAATTCACTTATAATAGTATGAATAAAGTGGAAAATAATAATTTGAAACCCAAATGTATTTATGAAAATGGTATGATGGAAGGTTAATGGGACGATGAAATGTAAGGAATAGTGAAGGGAAAGGTGGATGAAAATGTGACATTTATGAGTCCTAACATCCCCCCCAACTAAACTTGTTGCATGTCCTCATGCAACCATACATGGATATTCTGAAGAACGTTTGGCATCCAGACTTTGGCCTTGATTGATGATGTATTTTTAATAAGGAATATTTCCAGGATTTGAAATACAAGAGTAGAAGCATGTAAAATACATGTGTAACAACATGTAATACATGTGTAATAGCATGTGAATTTTTCTTATGGTTGGTTCTTGTGTGACAACCATGAATACAAAGAATGTTGGTTCTTTTGTTAACAACATTCATTTCACTTATTTATTTTATTGCTACAATAATTTAGCCATGTGCTCATTGGAAATAATAAGCTATCAATGTGCATAAGAGAGCATCACTAAGTATAAGAAAGCCTTTTCTCTATTTTTTATGAATCACGCCAATATGTAGATCAATTCATATGAAGCAAAGTGCAACATGGGATTGTTGGAAAATAAAATTTGGTAAACAGTAAATGAGATGAAAAATGGAGTGATAATAGTGAAAAAATGGAATACTGGTAGTGAATATATTCCACCCCCCCAACTGAATCGGTTGCATGCCCTCATGCAACTTAGTGTAGGTCATGGAAGGAAAGAGAGCATGGTGAGGAAATTTTTCAAAATATTCAAGTCAGCATATAAGGAATTGTGTGATTAAATCTTAGAAAACAACATACCTCCACTCACCCAAAAAGTAGATGAACTATGCAATATAAATGTAGTTGTTGTGGATTCTGGATCAGGAAAATGGGTCTGGTGTTGTAGATGCAACTGTTGTGACTGTTAGAGCAAAGAATATGTGATTGTGACTGTTGGAAGATGGAAGGTGTCACTGCTGCAAGATCATGAAAATGTAACTGCGGTTGTAGTTGCACTGTTGTACTGTAACTATTGTAACTGCAACTACTCTAACTGTTGAATAAGAGAATGCAAAGTGGAGGGATCTAAACTACTACTGATGAATCATGGAAAAGATGAACTATGAAAGTGGATGGTAGCACTCTCATATAGCTGAAGCCATGCTGTTGTTACTGTCGAGGGAGCCAGAAAAAAGTATATAGTCTTCACTTGCTACAAACTTGATGGTACAATTCTAATCATGCGAAAGGATGTGTCGATGTCGAGCAAGAAGAGAAATCATTGGATTACCGACCATTGGTGAATGTCGTTAACCAATGCGAGGTAACTCACCATTGATGTCAATGAGAGCCAAGGTACCCGAATACATCTTGTGAAGTGCGAATGGATGTGCTGAGGTCGAGCCACTTGCAAGCTCTGATGATCAAGGGACATTGATGTATTCCCATGATCATCAACGAGAGAACTTGCCATTAAGGCATGCAAGCCTCTAGGTACTCAAAATGGAATCTAGTCTATTTCCAAGATAAGGTGCTGAGGTTGATGGGCAAGATTGTTGAAAGGTGGGCCTTAAGGAATCCCACACTAGTCAACGCAAGTTTTTATAAAAAGATTGGTAGGATTAAAAGATATATCTCAGTAGCAACAATGTGTATGGAAAGGAAATGTAATCATGGAAAGGGAATTTGTTTAATTCAGAAGGAAAACTGGAAAGGAAAAAATGAACTGAAAAAGATAAAAGAAATGATGTATGCAACTCAGAAAGATGGGGATATGTGAATTCATGATGGATAAGGAAAATGGAAGATGGCTTCAACACAGGGATGATCAATGTACTGGAAAATAATAATTTAGGTAAGCATATCATGACACAAAATGGTTTATGAATAGGTGTAGTAACAACATGTTACAAATACATGAGTAGCAACATGTAAAATACATGTGTAACAACATCGTCATGAAATGTATAATGAAGATCAACTCCTTCAAACCATTTATCAAAGAACGTTTTTTTGAAAAATGTTGTTATTCATGAAAAATCTCTTCAGCAGCAAAATTGATGGTCGTTGAACCTGAAAAACGTTAGTACTAAACCTGCAATCAAACATGTGAGATCATTGTAAACTGCAGAAATTAGTACAAAGGCGAGAAAATTGAATTTCAAAAATAAAGTGCAGTTTTACCTCTTGCCTTTGCTCTTTTTCTTGTTGATTGTTGTCAAAGTGATTTTGAAGAAAACAAATTATCATAAAGCGTAAAAAAAAACATGCATTCATATTATTTTCAGGAAGTGAATGAAAGGTCCATTTGTAATTTTCATAATTTTACAATTTTTATGTATTTTCCATTCATAGTTTTATAATTTTTATGGTTTTCTATTATTCTCAAAAATAAAAAAAACAAAGAATCCAAATGAATACTGTGATCATGCTTGTATAACCATTTTCTCCTTTTTTGATTGGAAAAATATACCAGAGTTTTGCAAACCATTATTTTATACAACAGTAACTGTAATGTTATTAGTGCGAATCTTACACTCCGATCAGAACTGGTATAATCAACAACAAATTCATCACAAGCATCACAAGGATTTATGGATTTAGCAATTATATCAACGACTCTTTATAAACTGCAAGCACTACGTTCCATATTCTCCAGGTCCATCAAACATGCCGAAGTAAGGGCATGCAATCGAAAGAGAATTAAAAAATAATAGAAATAGAACTGGCCCAAATAGAGCATGCAAAATATAGTTACCTGGACCTAATTGAACGCTAATAAGCATGGTTATCAACTTTGCCAACTGAAAGATATTGCCAGTAGTGATCGAAACGACCTTGCCTTGGATAAAAATGACATTTTCACCAGGCCGTTCGACCTAGCCAGTGAGTGAGTTAAGATACTCGAATCATTTCCCAGCTGCGCTCCTCAATTGCACATCAATTTCCTTCATCATCGTCGATATTAAAATAAGGATTGTGCCCGATCAGATGGAACCTGTAACCAATGAACACAGACAACGCAAGGGTTTCCAATTCTCCAGATAAAACACTAGTGCATGCATACTGGTAAGCAGTTATGGTGATCAGAGCATAAACCACAACACGTGTAAAATAAATATAGCAGACCACCACAATATAATACTACCTGAACAAAGTCAACTTCATCAAATTCACCACTACCTTGTCATCAGTATGCGCAACCCAAACAATAAGGAAGTTATTACATTAACTAACCTAAACATCTACTTCCAAGTGAGCCAGCCTTGGCATATGGCCCAGTCTTCATCAATCGCGACAGTGATCGTGCAGAGACATGGAGACATGGCCATCATTGATTTGGCAGTGAAATCATTGTGTGTGGGTGTATAAGTCCTGAGAAGATGCTCTAGATGCGTCTCTTTGTTTCTGCTCAGGAGTCAATAAGAAATTATACCAACCGGTCATGCTCGTAAGCGTTGATAATATCAACAACACACATAAATTTGGAGAGGATGTGAAGAGAAGTGGGCGCATCCAATCTCTATTCATTAATGGCATCGACTTTGGAACCAAATTTAATCATTTAATGGTGAAATGACCGATCGCTTTAGGATCTGGACTGATTGAACATGCATAATCTATGATGCAGTTCGATACGATACCTCTAATTTTAGATGTATGCTAGAGACCCACAATAAAGTTTTTCTTCTCATCTCTCCCGGATGCCACATCATGTAAACCAACAAACAACCGATTAATTTCAAATTTGAAAGCAGATACGATCATCTTGAAGCGTGATTGGAGGGATACGTACTGTTTGTTTACTAAAACATGATTATGCGTTGGATCAAATGAATAAAACTGTGTTGCCAATAATAGGCAAGCCAAATAATCATCGGTTTTTAAGCAATTGGTTTTGATTCGATTTGAAAGAATTTGTTCAAATGATGTGGACGATCGACAACTAAACTACACAGATATAGGCAGTTGAAACTTTCATGAAGAATCATTCGAAAAATCACTTTAACCTATTCCCAGGCATAGTTTCATTTTAACTTGATTTTCTTGTTGCATTACAAAAGATTAATCTGTTGGTCGAAGTTCTCCCTACAGCTATCCGTGGGATGAGTGCGTCACCACTTATTTTGAATTTAGATGGTGATTTTTGAAGATGGTGCTTGCGAAGCTAACACAACGAGGTATTTGTGATAGATAGATTGGTCTAATACGCATCAGGTCACATTACCTTATATCAAAATAAGAACCATAAAAACTATGATTCATGTATGATGTGCAGGTTTAAGTCGATGGCAGTTTTTGTGTGCAGGGTTAATTTCCACGTCGAATCCCATTCGGTGGTCATCAAAATTCATAGTATTGCTGTGATTCAAGCCAAGGACTGAGATAGAAGATTAGTGCGGTCGTAGTTGGATTGTGAACAAAAAAAAAAGGGTTTGTAATTCAATTAATCATAGTTTCAATTTCGTTTTGTTTTTTATTATTTCCTAACACCACTATTGTTTTATTGTTTGCAGATATGCAAATTTATTCAATCACTGTTACAACAAAAATGTCATTGTTTTAGCAAGTAAAATTTTGCTGTAACAGCATGTAAAATGTCGCTATACCAACATGTTGTAACAACATGTAAAATTTTTGCTGTATCATCATGTAAAATTTTCATTGTATCAGCACGCTGTAACAACATGTAAAATTGGTTTTGTTTTTATTCGTTAATTTTTTTTTACTGTGTCTATTTGCAAGTCAAAGGATGGACAAAAAAACATTCATTCCTGAAATCAAAATCATCCCTATTTTCTAATCCTCGCAATCGCAGGAAGCGCGGAGGAGAGCATAGTTATTCTAGGTAAAAGCAAAATTTGATAATGAAAACAAAAACTGAAAATGAAAGCTTATCTACTCTATGCTAATTACATCTTAGAAATCAGTTACGTGTAGTCAAATAACCAATGGAGCCAAGCACACAACAGTAACATCAATATGTTCAGTGGTAATTTTTCGAATGAAAAATAGAAATTTACAAGAATGAATGAATCTAGTTGCCGTAACTGTAAATTAACCAAATTAAAAGAAAAATCAAAAGAATCTAACTTGGTAGTCGCTTGAAACCATCATTCGATATAGATTTCGTAGTCATAGTTTCCCTCACTCAGATCATGCTGCAACTCCTCATTGTCCTCCTCAAGTTCCTCAGATGTTGATTCCTCATTCGTTTCTGGAGGAGTATTTAAGCTCTGGGCTGCTGTCAAGATCTCCTCTTCCTGAGAAGAAGAAATCCTAGCTTTCGAAAGGATTTGAGTGAGCTGTTCCAAGCTAACACTCATAGTTAGATCATATTGCAAAAGGGGTTCTTACATCACCCAAATAAAAATAAAAAAAAACTGAAAATCACACTTGCTGAAACACATGAAAACCTCTTCACAGTTGTAGAAATTGAAATTGCAGAAATTGAAAGTCACACTTTGCATGCTCTATCCCAAATGAGTCTGACATCTTACCTCATATTTACGAATACGTTGGCAGAGAGAACATGAGGAGTCTCCACTCAAGTAGCTGATATGACCCCTTACCAACACATGCAGACACACTTGCAGAAATTGAAATCTACACTTACTCTTAAAGGAATTGGAACACTCCCTACATGCCCTTACCCATATGTCACCTCAGAGTTAGGAGCATGACTAGTCACACTTGCATGAAAATTCAAACTATACTTCAATCCATCGCGCTTCCCCGGTAGCGATGCCAAAATGTTAGGCATAAATATTGTCGTTTAATTCCATTGTAGTACTTGCCCAACTATTTAATTTGTCAATCCGAGGTTCGTAGTCTTACAAAGCACACACACTATATATGCATAACTGAAGTAGAAGTAATCTAATCTAAGTTTCTAAAATAAAATTAATCTAGGAAAGCATTGAAAGACTAACTAGGAAAGCATGAAATTAATATAGGAAAACAATACAACATGTGAAGAGTTGAACGACAATTGACATATGTGAGCTCACACAATAAATCAATTTCAAATTATATTACAAGAATCAAATGACAAAGCATGAAAGAATAACAATGAAAGAATCAAAGCTAAGAATCCCCTTCTAAGACTTCAAGCTAATCTAAGTCTAATCTCTCATCTCTAACTCTCCTAAATGAAGAGAGAACACTCCCTTTTATACATGAGAGTCTTGAATATAAGATAAGAGTCTCATAATTACAGATCCACTATTCTCTCAACCACTTTCCTACTATTACAAGATATGATCCCTTCAAATCCTCCACACATCTCTCACAAGATACACCATCAAAATCTCCATGATCTTATCCTTTGAATATGCTTGAATGATTGTCCCAAATATTCTTCAAATATTCAAATCTTGAAGATGAAATTCGAATTTGAGGCTAGGTGGTAATATTTGACTTTGTTGAAATCTTCAAATATACCTGTACACATCATAAAACTCATCCAACCTTGAGATATAATGAAAATATGTTAATTTCTAATATTTAATCACAAATTCACTTATAATACTAAAATGAATAAAGTGGAAAATAATAATGTGAAACCCAAATGTATTTATGAAAATGGTATGATGGAAGGTTAATGGGACGATGAAATGTAAGGAATAGTGAAGGGAAAGGTGGATGAAAATGCGACATTTCTGAGTCCTAACACCGCTCTAGGTACAAGTTCTATTGAGAAATCAATGTCTCTTCTTGGAGGTAGACCAAATACCTCTTCAGGAAACACATCTCTATATTCTCTCAATATAGGATGGTCTTCTAGTCTTGGTTTATGGTCCTCAACATATTTTAGTACTTGTATTGCATATAAAGAACATCATTTTATGCAATATTTCTTCACTTGAAGAGCTGATATTTGTCTCACTGAGACAAGATTTTGAATTCCTTGTAGGGTCCTTCTCTTCCCTTCCTCATCTTCACACTCTAATGTTTTATTATAACAGTCCAAATTGGCTTTATGGGCAGCCAACCAGTCCATGCCAATCAACATTTCATAAGATCCTAAAGGGAGTATGTTTAGGGTTTCTTGGGTAGAAAACCCATTCATAATGAATTGACATGCTGGTATGACCTCTGTTACCTTCCTCTTTATTTCAGTGGCCAACTACACCAACCATGGTTTAACATGTTTCACTTGCTATAATTTACATTTCTCAATAGTTTGAGGGGAAACATAACTCAAATTAGAACCAGGGTCAATTATAATAGAAACAAGATGGTTGGTAATCATACCTTCCATTTACACCACTGAGGCTTGGTGGTTTGCTTGTCTATTATTCAAGGATGCATGAATATTTGGCATGCTCATGGCCACATCATTAACTGTGATAGAACTCCTACTATCTGGTTATCTATGAGGGTAGTCCCTCAATAGATGTTCTTCTCCACATCCCCATCATTTCAATGGMTTTTTCTTTGTACTATCAGTCTTTCTCGAGGCTGATCCAAAGGTTTTATTTCCACTCCGAGATGGAAATTTTTGTTGATTCACACTCTTAGTGGGAAAGCTCATCTTAGAACTATTCTCATAATTCTTAAACTTTGAGGGTTTAACCCCCTTCTTCTTGAATCCTAGTTTACCTTTCTTCTTCAGTCCTTGGAATATTCTTCCTTTTGGTTTAATTGTTCATAGTAGTACTTAACCTTCTGAATGACATATTCCAAGGTCTTAGGTTCATCAAACTCAATTTTTCTCTGGAAGGATTGAGGTAGCCCACTAAGGAATCGTTGCATCTTCATCTTTTCTTCCTATATATAGGGCACATACCTCAACAATGCCAAAAACTTGTTGATATATTCATATATGGTGAGTTGTCCTAGTTTGAGTTCATAGAACTCCTTAGTCTTGTCATCATAGTACCTTTCAGATAGGTACTTCTTCTTGAAGTATTTCTCAAATTTTCCCCAAGACAACTACTTCTCATGGATTCCCTTTACATTTTTAAGGTTCTCCCACCAGATAGAGGTCTTTCCATTCAAGTTTAATATGGCTATTCGAGCCTTCAGGTTTTCAGAGAAGTCATGGACTCAGAAGTACTTCTTCAGACCAAGTATTCAAGCTTCTTCTTCTTCCCCATTTTTGATTTCCCCATCAGAAGTGGTTGTCTTGGATTTCTTAAATTCTTCAGGGTCACCGCCCTAGGAGTGCTTCCTCCTCTTTCTTTTCCTCTAAGAATGTGAACTAGTCTCACTGCTAGACAATTCCTTGGATCTTTTTGCTCCTTCACTAGAGGATTCTCTATATGAGTCATTGAACTTGACATGCCTCTTGGCTCCATGTTGGGACCTCTTGGGAGTTCTTCTTCTTGCATTGTTACTTTCAGGACCATGCGTTTGTATCTTAGGTAGAATCTAGGATTTCTCAGGCTGATGTTTGTCCACATTACTAGTTTATGGCTCGTGATACAACTTCCTCTATATATATGATAGGATTTTCAGCAATAATTCATTTATTTCATTTTGCTTCTCTTGTTCTTTCATAAGCCTCTCATTATCGGCCTTAAAGCTTTATAGCTTTGCCATGAGAATTCTTACGGTTTCAACCAAGTTTGGGGGGGTTTCTACCTCTCTTCTTTCATCAGAATCTTCTTCTCGTTTATGGGAGCCTTCTCCCATTTCATGATAGGTCATCATCCTTTATGCTTATAGATTTTCTTGGAAATCCACTGACTGGTTAAGTGTTGATAATCAACATTTTATGTTAGTTACTTGTCCATTAGATCATGGACAACATATAAGATAAAATTCTATAATATGAATTCAACTTATTTATTTAGCATATAACCACAACATATAGGTCATATTTGAACATGTAAGAACAACATAATGTCTCATCTCTCTTTTCAGTAATAAAGTTTAAATAAGCTCTCATGGATAGTGAGGCAAGAGCATCATCAGTCTTGAGATTTGTCTGTTATTTGTTTACCCAGTGAAGAATTCGTTGAATTCCATATGCTAGGTAAAATAGTGACTCAGGGACCATTAGATCAAAAGATCGTTCAGGATCCACCATTGGATCATAGCATTCATGATCAAATCACCGACAAGGTAAGATATAATTGTGATCGTTGATCACGATCGGATCAACAATCCACATCGTTGTGCATCATGGAAATAATCATGGATCACATGTAAGGATCGATGGTTCAGATCAAAGGCACACACTTAAGTTACACGTGAGTTAACATAGAGTTACCCTGCACTGGTGGTATTGTAAAACCCACTAAGGGATACATGGTGGTCAGTGAAACCACAATGACACTCTTGAGGGTGGTTTTAGTGCTACCTCACCTCCCAAACTCCTGCTATACTACGGAGAAATACCACTTAGCAAAAAGTGGCAAAGCGCTCGAAGGAATAAATGCTTGGTCATAGGGCTTGGTTTTATAGGAAAGAGATTAGCGCCCTGCCTACAGTATTGGGACTGTTGGTCTCACGTAGGCTGGAACTAATTGTTTGAGGAATTTGGCATAATACAAGAGGAATTATGGGCCACTGATTACATATTTTAATAGAATCTTATGAATAAGGTAGGGTAGGGTGCCCCCCTCCCCCTAAAAAAATGTTTTCTAAGAAAGTTTTATCCGACTCTTTCATGAGCCCAAGCAGGCCAAGTGTTTTAACCTCACTCTAATACTACTATGTAACACACCCAACCCCCTAAGTATCCTTTTAGGGGATGGGGTGTTAAAGTTTCATTTTTTCTCAATCATCTCAATACCTCTTATCAAGGACACCATTGTATTATGCTTGTCAAGAGGTTTCCAACGAGTGTCATCATGCCCCAAAAAATGTTTTGGATCTAAAGTTATGGTCTCCCGAAGTTCTCAAGCCTCCATTGGCTCAAGGCCACCTTACTGCCACATGGAATCCATATGGCCTCTTAATACTCATGTCATCCGATGTGGCATCTATCACTAGGCATGTTAAGTCCATGTGCCCAATCCTTTTTACTTCTCTTCGTTGTCATCATAATTTTACTCCCATAGAGTCTCAACATTCCAACACTAAAATTTCCGATGACAATCCCGTATTGATACTGGGTCAGATCCAACCATCCTTAGGCCGAGCATTATACGGCTCTAAATGTGTCAGCAATACTAGCTTGTGCGGGAGATAACATCCCTCCCATCTGACGATCATCAAGCCACTCATTTTACGACTCTCATTATATCATTGATGCCTTTATCATTGTTGGAATTCTTGGCTAACACGCATCCTTGATAACCCTTCACATTTCAATGATGATACTTCAATGAACCAGATATCGTCGTTGCCACATCCCTGACAAGATCGATGGTTTTCAACAGTTCTCTTGACAAACTAGGTGTCGACACCTGTTGTCCTTCGGGACACGCTAGCGAAACATGTGGCACTCATGTTGTGTCATGAACAACCCCTCACTATGCCAAACTACCATGACCCGTGGCATAACCATCGTTTGACACATGGCATAACCATCGTTTGAGACATGGACCTCCACGTGGACTTGACATGGCATACACGTAGTCACAAATGTACTCAACTGCCCGTTTAGGTGCTAACACATATCCTACTCGTGACATGATAACTGCCAGGCTAGCACCTTTGTCACCCTGACATCAATCCCATTTTCCCATACTTACCAGGGGAACGGTAGGGCATACAACAAATCAATGACTATCATTCATCACGACCACTCTCTGATCAACGACTCAGATATTTTCTCGGAGTTTCTCCCGTCGGAGAGCCTTATAGAGCCTGCAATAGATCAATGATTGTCGTTTTATCACGAGCCTCTTTGATTAACAACTTAGATCTTCCCTTAGACTTCCTTCGTTGAAGTGTAACTCTGTAATTCACTCTGATTAGTATCCCACGATGAATGGTTAGGATCTTTTCATGGAGATCTAATGACAGGTATTAAGACACCTATCCTCAGGTACGAAACCGACGAGGTTCATACTCGACCTAACTTACGAATTTCAAATTAATGCATGTCCACCTCTATACACATTGGTTTCCACATGTCCTCACACGTGGCCCTGCCACCTGGCCATGACACGTGGCACTCATAATCCAACACAAGGTCTTGCCTAAAAACTTGATTCTACTTGACACATGGAACAATGCCCTTGTGACATGTGGGTCGACCACCATATGCCAGTTAGACCAATTGCAATTGGTCGTGTCATCATTGGGCATACGATCCTTCTCAAATCGCAAGCTTATAGCTCAAAACCAACAACGAGAATCTGATCTTTCGTTCATCAATCTACGGTCTTGATCATCCCTTGGAGTTCTTCCTTTGGAGTATATCTCCTCCGAGTCTGCAACTTACTCCGAATGTTGTCCTCCAAAGAATGACTAGGATTTTTTTATCTCGCTGGATTGACGACCAAGATAAAATCTCACCCTTGCTCTGATTAAGAGTCTAGATCTCCCCTCAAAGTCTCCTCGTCGGAGCCCATCTACGCAACTTATTCTGAATGGAACCCTTAGATGGATGGTGGGGATCTATTATCTCGCCAAATCAATGGTCGAGATTTAATCCTTCCCCTACACCAATAAAGGGTCCATATTTAACCACCATGCCAAATCTACGATCGCAATTCCTCCGAAGAAAAACAAGGGTTTTTCTCAGGCTTAACAATCCAGTCCAAGACTTAACCAAATTTTCACAAGGGTTTTCTCCAGTCCTTTTTCAATACTTTTGATTTTTCGAGAACTCTTGCCTGGGTCCAAGGCATTCCATTTCCTACCCAGGGTGCCTTTGTTTCGTCTTGTCTCGTAAGGAGTCCTTTGTTGCAATTTCCAAACATGGGGACACACATGTGCGCATGTATGCACACACACACACAAATATATATCAATAGCCACAAGGACACTTATAATAAGAAGGGATGTTGGGTAGTCTTTAAACTTATTATATAACATAGATTTAAGTTATTTACATACTCAAACGAATATACACATTCATCACCCAAGATTTCTACAGATAAAATACTGGTAGTTGTTTTCTAAAGACAAAGGCTACCATACAGACCATGCAAGCGTATGTAGTTTCATTTCAACACACAGAGTATATATAAAAGTTTCTTATCTACAAGTTTTTGGAAGATGTCGATGACTATTGAAGGGTGTGTCACTCTTCAACCAACCATAGGCAAGGTCGCGCTATGCACTGCTACAACCAGCCACCTTTGGGCCAGGATACAATACCACAAGAGGATAACTAGTTTTTCAACAAGTTTTCCATGGAGCATATATACTTCTGCACTTCACTTTTCCTCACACTAGAGAGATCCTCCTTCCCTTCTCTAGTGCTTAGGCTTCCCCCAATCGTGTGTATGTATGTCTCCACCCTCCTCTTATTGTCTTATGTTCCTTTCTTTTTCATGTATTCTTATCCAAGACCTCGTGGGTCATGTTAGAAGCTTCCCGATGAGGACTTATGTCCATCCTTCATCGATTCTCAAAGGAGACTACCCAAATACCAACCTGACTGATAATCAAATCTCTGGGGCTGAGGACAATTCAAGGTTTGCATTGTTTTAAATTGACAGGGTATTTCCTAGCAAGGTCACTTCAACTAGTAATAGCTTCCCTCTTGCACCATTCCTCTCATGACATTGTAACCTGTGAAGGTCATCCCTTTGTTGAAATATTGTAACTGCAAAGTGTATTCTATTTATTATTGATGTATTATTCATTAGATCAATCCCCTTTTGTGGATTGATCATGTCGGGTATTGTAAATGACCAAATCCCCTTTTGCGGATTGGTCAAACCCTAATTGCTATAGGCTAAATGAGAAGTCGCCCCCCATAATATATTAAAGTGGTTATAACCACCCAGAATGAGAAGTCGAACCTGCCAGTGAAAAGACACCTCAGTTCAGCGCCTGCCAAATTGTATAAATAAGAGAGGCTAGCGCCTCATTTGTTCACTCACTCACTTGTTCAATAGCACAAGTTTGGAGCTGCAGTTGGAGAATAAGGAAGAGAGAGAGAGGCACACTCTTGGGAGAGGAATTTCTGTATTTTTTGAGTTATCTCTTGGCATTATATTGGCTATCTATATTAAGAAAGCTCGGTTTTCTCCCCCATGAGGGTTTCCTAGGATAAATGACGTGTCTCTTGTGATTGTGTATTTCTCAGTGATCCTATCTATGCTATGGTTATCTAGTGAATTGAAAATAAAACTAATAATAGCTTAAACTTTAACATGGTATCAGAGTTAAGCTAAAGAGAGCATCTTTCACAAGAAGAAGAAAAATGCCATTGTTGTCGTACATGAAAATTAGGGCTTTTTATTGAAGAAGATCTTCAGCTCAAAACCATCTAGAAAAGTGTGTCCTAACCCAAGGAATTCTTTGGCACCTTCAGTGCATCTTTTCAATGGGTAGATCTCCCGGAAAGTGAAACCCTAGTTTTCACAAAGTATCAGTTGTACCAGAAAACTAGAAGTACCAGAAAACCAGAAGCACCAGTCCAGAAATCCGCTAGTCAAGTTTGAGGGGGTAAAATTTGGATTTTCATAAATCTGACTGCACCAGCTTACTCACCTCAGCTCGACGCATTTATCCCTTGGATTGGAATTTCAAAATTTGAAGTTTGAAAAATTAGGGTTTCCTCATAAAACCCTAAGTTGCAGTTGCAATTACAATCTCAAAACTAGTTACAGTATCAATTGCAGTTGCAGTCTCAGAACCAGTTACAGTATTAATTGCAGTTGCAATACTAGTTGAAGTATCAGCCTTAGTACCAATTGCAGTCACCCTTGAAGTTTTTAAAAGTTGGTGATCATTGTCGTTGCTACCGGATGGTGCCACTACCTACAAATTCTATTAGAGGTATGTACTCACATATGTTTAAATTGTTAAGCTTTAAAGGGTATTTGCAAGAGAAGGGGTCTCTTTCCGTAGATCTAGAAGGATCTCAATATCCAACACATTCAGAGGAATTATGCAACCCAGGTGTGATTATTCAAATATGCATCTTTTTGTTATGACATTATTTTAATCAGTGTTGCATGTTGTAGCCATGACCATCATACTAACCTTTGATCAAAATATAATTCAAGGTATTAGATGGATTAAAGTAGAGATCATAGAGTTTATTCTCTAACCCAACCTTCTGTCAAGATAGCATATTTTCTTAGTACATAAGACATGTTGAAGAAAACACTCGTCATCTTGAGTGAAGGAGACTTGGACGAAAAGCAACAAACTCATTCTTGAGGACAAGGCTCCAGGTTCCAGGTTTCATTAATTAAGTTGATAAGATTCAAAGTTGCACTTGACAAGTTGATGACTACCCCTTTATAAGTAAACACTATAGTTGAGATAGTCGTCCTTGAAAAGTATTATACTTGGTAGCATATGAGCATATTGAGATAAATGTTTAATGTAATCATTTTCCTGATACAAACTAACATCTCCTCTAGGAGAAATCTCTTGTGTTAATTCCAGGTTGCCATGGAGGAATGTTTGATCACAACACTATAAGAGTGTTGACCTCATTTCGTATTGTATTTCTTAACTTTTGATCTTTACTTCAGACATGTCACAAGTGATAGCTCTAAAGGAGCTACTGTGAGGATTATTCGTGATATTGTTTTATCTACTATTATCAAAAGAGTATTATTCTTGCTTGTTGACCTTGTTTCAGGTCACATGTGATAACCCTGAGGAAGCTATAGTGAAGGTTGTTGAAGGCAACATATTATATGAGTCATGAAATAGACTATGTACATGACCATATACACTCATGTACCAAAGAAGATGAAGAAGCTATCTCTTGAGATTCAGAGTATCTCATATGAAGATTGATTAAAAGGAGCAGAAGGCTCCAAAGATGACTGAACATTAGAACATGAAGCAAATCTTGTTTGAAGCAAATCTTGTTTGAAGCCTGACTTTGTATTTAGACTTGGTATTCAATACCAAGTATACCCTGTAAAAGATAATGAAGTCCTTGTAGACTCAGAAGAAATCGAGAGTAGGCTTGATCTCAGAAAGGATCAGATGAAGAGACAACTTACATGACTGGGAGACAAATGTCGTGAGGAGACTAGATCATAGCTTCAGAAACTTCCAGGAGATATGAAACCTCTTGGGAAGATTCCCTTGTTTTAGTAATAGAGAAGGAAGCCCGTTAGAAAGATTAGGATATGGATTCTTTCGTGAGACTAGAAGAGAAGTCAGTATTGACTTCCAAGATTGATCTATACAGATCAAGGATGTTGCAGATGTATAAATCCTGATGTGTGTCTAGAGGATTCTCACAGCAAGAGGGAGAAGACTATGACGAGACACTTACTCCAGTAATTGAAGAAATAGTTCCAATATTTATGAAGACAACCAGAACAACCATGATTCATTTATAGTATGAGATGCAGGGGGAGCAATCCCCATATTTAAAATCGAGTGGAAGTTGTTGCATTACATTAGTTGGGTCATGGAGACATGACTATGATGAAAGATAATGTTACCTCCATGATAGAAGAAGAGCTATCTTTAGTATCAGCTATTGAGCCACTCTCAGTTTCAGATGAAGTTGTTACCATGATGGAGTAGAGGAGTTACTCCCAGATTTCAGTAGCCACAGTGAGAATGGAGCAACCATTCTCAGCTTTAGAGTAGGTGCAAGTGCATAGTCCCAGTTCTAGAAGGAACAATTGTAGAGAGAGTAGAGGATATACTCCCAAGCAGTGACACAGATAGTGCCTTGCAGAAAGGACATAGAGCTAGCACATGTTTGTGCAGATTGAGTTGCAGCTGAGCAAGTGTACCAGATTGGTACAATGTAACGTGAAAATTTGGTTTGAAGATTGAAGATAGAAAGCCTCAGGTCTGCAGGTTGAAGGAAGCTGTGTATGTATTAAAGCAAGCTCCAAGAGCTTGATTGATAGTTTCCTAATGAGTTTGGACTTTAACAAGAGTAAAAGTTGATTCTAACCTTTATGTCAAGGTTATGAATGATGAACCAATGATGCTACTACTATATGTAGATGATGTATTCTTGACAAGATGAAGAAAAACTCATCACATATTGCAGAAGAAGATCGCCACAGAGTTTGATGGAAGACCTAAATGCATTATTTCTTAGGTCTTGAAGTTTGGCAGAGCACATAGAATATCTTCCTTAAACCAAGCGAAGTATACAATTAAAATTGAAAAGGGTTGACATGTTGAAATGAAAATCCATGTACACACACATGAAAATGAAGTTGAAGCTCCTGATAGATGCCTCGTCATAATTGGTTGATGCTACTTTGTACAGACAGAGTATTGGTTTAGTGATGTATTTGAAGAATACCAAGCTAGACATATGTTTTGCCTTGAGTCAGTATCCGGTAGAACCCAGACGTGTTCACATTGTTGCTACAAAACATATGATGAGATACCTTAACGGTACGCTGGATTTTGGTCTCTATTATACTTGAGATCATGACTTCAGATTGACTGGTTACACCAATTCAAATTGAGCTGGAAGTGTTTGTGATAGAAAGATCACTTCAGGATGTTTTTTCAATCTGAGGTCAGTCATGATTTCATGGCAGAGTAGGGAGCAATTCAGCATTGCTCCGAGCGCAACAGAAGAAGAATATATTTTTGCATGTTCCACCAATTGTGAAGTTGTATGACTTCGGATGTTGTTGACAGATCTATTTGATTTGGAGATGGAAGCCACTGTGATCCTATGTGGTAACTAGAGTTGTATGGAGATGAGGTGTTCCATAATGAGTCTAAGCACATAGAGATCCGATAACATTACATCTGTGATATGTGTTGGTTGTGGAGCCTGATTATCTTCCTGATTCATAGGTCCTTTCTTTCAGCCATGTTTATACCCTATGAAGTATTTACACCCCAGAAGTATGTACACTCTTCCACATAGGGGAGTGCAGAGGGGGGGTACCCCCTCTGTGGGGTCTGGCGGGGATATCCCCTCGGCTGGGGGGTCTAGGGGCAAGAGAGGACCCCAGAGGAAAAATTGCCTTCTAAATGTATATTGTAATTTCATTGTAAATCTGGACCATTCATTATAAGGTCGTAGATATAACGGTAGATATTATGTTAGGGTTTTTTTCCCTAGAAGGCAACCCTCTTTTATGAGGGAAATATATTGCGGCAATGGTTGATTGTGAATATTGTATTCTGAGATAGGAGATTGTGAGAGAAAGAAGAGGAAGTTACAACGGATTTGTTGTAGGTTATTGCAAGATACCAGATATATAAAATATGCAGAATAGAAATGAAATGCTAGAAATGACAGAATAACAGTAAAATATCCAGCATAATCTTCACAATACACATAAATGATATACGAAATAGCAACAAAAATAGCACTTTGAATCAGATAGCAATGTTCACAGGCCTCTTCGAGGGGGCAACCTCCAGTAGAGCAGCGCTCTGTTACAATAATATCCAAGCTAGGGTTTTTCATACCCTCGACCCTTATTTATACTAACTATGTCTATTAAGAGAAGCATCTAGAGGAAGATCCTTCTAGAAGCGGAAGCTTCTATTAGGTC
>JASDQU010738506.1:97178-140758 GCA_032191745.1 Picea mariana | reverse complement strand
GAAGGTGTTGAAGAGGTTTAGAATGCAGAATGCAAAACCA
This sequence comes from Picea mariana, assembly GCA_032191745.1. Classification (NCBI taxonomy): domain Eukaryota; kingdom Viridiplantae; phylum Streptophyta; class Pinopsida; order Pinales; family Pinaceae; genus Picea; species Picea mariana. Next base: position 140,718 of record JASDQU010738506.1, on the reverse strand, counting down.
GTTAGTACACCTTTGGCCAGCCATTTCAAATTAACTAAGAAAATGTGTCCCAAGACACATGAGGAGATAGAATACATGTCCAGGGTCCCTTATTCATTAGCAGTTGGAAGCTTGATGTATGCAATGGTTTGCACAAGACCAGATATTGCACATGCAGTGGGAGTTGTGAGCAGGTATATGAACAATCCAGGTAAAGAACATTGGGAGGCAGTAAAGTGGATTCTCAGGTATCTGAGAGATACTACTACTCATGCATTATGTTTTGGAGGTTCAGACACTTTTCTATGGGGATATGTTGATTCAAGTATGGCAGGTGATAAAGACAGCAGGAGGAGCACCACATGGTATGTTTTTACTATAGGTGGAACAATAATAAGTTGGATTTCGAAACTACAAAAGGTTGTTGCACTTTCAACAACATAGGCAGAGTATGTTGCTGCTACATAGGCTAGTAAAGAGATGATTTGGTTACAGAGGTTTATGGAGGAATTGGAAAAAAAGTAGGAGAACAACAGGTTGTACTGTAACAGTCAGAGTGCCATTCACCTTGCAAATAACTCAGCCTTCCATTTGAAGACTAAGCATATACAGTTGAGGTACCACTTCATACGATCCACCTTGGAAGATGGACATTTGAAGTTGGAAAAGATACACACTAGCCAGAATCCTGCAGACATGTTAACAAAGGGAGTAACCAGGGAGAAACTGAGTTCCTGTTCAGTTTTAGTTGGTCTTCAAGAATGAAGATGAAGATGAGAAATTTGTTAGGTCCAAGAAGGTTTAGAGTCCAGCATATACAACAGCAGTGGAGTTGTTGAGATCAATCTCAAAGTGGTATATTGTTGGTTGTGGAGCCTGATTATTGTCCTGATTCAGAGGTCCTTGCTTTCAGCCGTGTTTATACCCCATGAAGTATTTACACTCGAGAAGTATGTACACTCTTCCACGCGGGGGAGTGCAGAGGGGGGGTACTCCCTTTGCAGGGTCCGGGGGGGCTATCCCCTCGGCTGGGGGGTCTGGGGGCAAGCGGGCCCCCAACGGGGGTTCGGGGGCAAAGTCCCCGAAGGAAAAATTGCCTTGTAAATGTATATTGTAATTTCATTGTAAATCTGGACCATTCATTATAAGGTCACAGATCTAACGATAGAGATTATGTTAGGGTTTTTTGCCCTAGAAAGCAACCCTCATTTATGAGGGAAATGTATTGCGGCTATGGTTGATTGTGAATATTATATTATGAGATAGGAGATTGTGAGAGAAAGAAGAGGAAGTTACAACAAGTTTGTTGTAGGTTGTATCACTTCATATGCTAGATAATAATAAATGAAGGACCTAGCAATTTCTCTGGTGGATGTAGCCCACACTGGGTGAACCACATAAATCTGTGTCTCTCTTGTATTGTGTATCTTCTGTGTTTTGTTTCCGTATTTGTTTTATTTTATTGTTCTGCGGTCCTATTTTTCTAACAATATGGTGCAGAGAGGAGCCATAAAGCTCCAGTATGTTAGCACGAATGAACATGTTGTTGATGTGTTGACCAAATCTCTATCGCGTGTAAAGTTTGAGCACTTTTGAGATAAACTTGGTATAGTCTGAAAGGACCTCCCTCGAAAGGGGGAGTAGTGTGGTGTGGCCAGCTTAATTGTTGTGTTGTGATTCCAGCTTAATTGTTGTGTGGTGTTGCCAGCTTAAATGTTGTGTTGTAATTTCATCTTAATTGTTATGTGGTGTTGCCAACTTAATTTTTGTGTTGTGATTCCAGCTTAATTATTGTGTGGTGTTGCCATCTTAATTGTCATGATGATGTGCCAGCTTAATTGCTGTGATGATGTACCAGCCTAGTGATGTGATGCCAACTTAATTGCTGTGATGACGTGCCAGCTTAATTGTTGTGATGATGTACTAGCGTAGTGCTATGATGCCAACTTAATTGTTGTGATGATGTACCAACCTAGTGTTGTGATGCCAGCTTAATTGCTGTGATGATGTGTCAGATTAATTGTTGTGATGCCAGCCTCGTGATGATGTGCCAGCCTCGTGTTGTGATGATGTGACAACCTCGTGCTGTGATGTGTCAGCCTCGTGCTGTGATGCCATCCTTGTGCTGAAAACTCTCAGCCTAGTGCTGATGTTGATGATGCTCCAGCCTTCATGCTATGATGTTGTTGTTGTTGATGATGCTCCAACCTTTGTGTTGTGATATTGTTGTTTTTGATGTTGTATCAGCCTTGTGTTGTTATTGATGATGATGATGTATTAGTGTTATACTAATCCATGTTGATGTAGTTGATGATGATGATGCCACTTCAGCTTCTTGCTGAAGTTGATGATGATGATGCCACTTCATCTTCTTGCTTAAGATGATGATGATGATTCCACTTCATCTCCTTGATGAAGATGATTATGATGATGATGATGTTATTTCATCTTTCATGCCGAAGATGATGATGTTACTTTAGCCTCACACTGAAGATGATGATGATGTTACCTTAGCCTCATGTTGATGAGGATGATGATGCCATTCCAGCTCTCTGCTAAGAATGATGATATTGATGATGAGAAAAACTTCCGATGATTTATAGATATGCCAGTGAGTGTTCCAAGATGTTGTTGATGATGCTTCCCTCTCTCTCGCCTGATGTTGTTGTAGAATACCCTTCTTGTTAAGGGGGAGTGTTGAAATATTGTAACTGCAAAGAGTATTCTATTTATTATTGATGTATTATTCATTAGATCAATCCCCTTTTGTGGATTGATCATGTCAGGTATTGTAAATGACCAAATCCCCTTTTGCGGATTGGTCAAACCCTAATTGTAATAGGCTAAATGATAAGTCAACCCCCATAATATATTAAAGTGGTTATAACCACCCAGAATGAGAAGTCATACCTTCCAGTGAAAAGACGCCTCAGTTCAACGCCTGGAAAATGGTATAAATAAGAGAGGCTAGCGCCTCATTTGTTCACTCACTCACTTGTTCATTAGAGCACAAGTTTGGAGCTGCAGTTGGAGAAGAAGGAAGAGAGAGAGAGGCACATTCTTGGGAGAGGACTTTCTGTATTGTTTGAGTTATCTCTTGTCATTGTATTGGCTATCTATATTAAGGAAGTTTTTGCTGGGTTTTTTCTCCCATGAGGGTTTCCCAGGATAAATGATGTGTCTCTTGTGATTGTGTATTTCTCAGTGATCCTATCTATGTTATGGTTATCTAGTGAATTGAAAAGAAACCTAATAATAGCTTGAACCTTAACACCCTTCATGAGTAGTTCAACGTCTATGAAGGCCATCCCTTCAACAGTGGTTCAACGTCTCCCTGTTGAATTAATAACCAAATATTTACATTACATAATTTATCAAAGGTCCATTGTCTTTCAATAATCACATAACATGATTGTCTATAATTTTGGTCATGATAATAGTTATAATTACAGATTGGGGGAACAATGGGTGTTATATATATATATATATATATATATATATAATTAAGTAAGGATGTTAAATTATGTTAATCCCATAAAAATAGAAAAAATTAAAGATTGGTTTTCCTTTTAATTTAATGTGAGGGTCTCAAACATTTAGGTCCTTTAGAGGTACAAGTTAAGTTAAAAGTTAGGTTGTTGATTAGAATGTTTGTAAATTAAACATTATTATTATTGTAATTATATAATTTTAGTTTTAATAAATTTGGATTAATAAGATTTAGATTAAAAAATTATGAAATTTGATTTTTAAATGTGAGTATTATGATTTTTAAAGTGTAAAATTAAATTAGAAAAATATAAATATTGATTTTCAAAAGTATGAATTTATGTTCCAAAAATACAAATTTCAAATCTAAAAAGTGCAAATTTAGATTCCAATAAATTTAACATTGTGGTTTAAATTCTGAAAGTGTCAATTTTATCGCTTTATCCCAACCTTCTTTTGCATATGAACAATGTACGAATAAACGGTTTATTGGTTATCCATGTTTTTTACACATTGGCCACCATGTGGCTTATTCCAGTTCCTCTTTCAACTGTTATTTTAGGTAAGGATTTTATTATACATCTTATCATTTTAAAGAACATCTTAACTTCTACCCACCGCTATTTTGAAACAATATATTAACCGTTATTTTAGGTAAGGATTTATTATACATCCTATCCTTTTAAAGGATATCTTAACCTTTACCCACCACCATTTTGAAACAAAATAATTTAAAATAAGCGGTCACTTTTGTACTTTTTCAAAGCAATTTAAGGTAATGTACAAAAAAAATCCATATAAACAAATTGCATTGTAGTTTTGTACTTTTCAAAGCAATTTAAGATAATGTACAAAACGATTCCATATAAAGAAAAGAAAAAGTCTAGGAGCCAATGATTTTCAAGATATGCACTGAATAAAATATTTCAAAGATGCATATTATATGACTCTCATATAATATTAGGGAATACAAAAAAATATGCAGCCACAACTTGCCAACAAAATACAAATATGTATGATGAACCTAGACATTACTTCTATTTCACACTTTAAATATACTTGCATATAAAAAAATAGGATAAATGAAATATTCCCTTGAACTATGAATACTTCAACTTCTATCCATATCTACAAGTAGAGGGAAATTTAAAATATTATTTGTTTGATTGTTAAACCATATTTGGAAATAAAACAAAATTAAAATTAGGAGCTACTTGGCTATACAATGATATTGACAAACGAAATGAAAGTAAAACTATCAATTGCTCGACTCTCTAGCTATATTATTTTTAATACAATCAAAATATTCAATATGATCTTCAAGGTTCAAAACCATAACTATGTTTCTTTCCCCATTCCCCAATTACTCAAATATTGTCTTTATTGTTGGAAATTGAATTCAAATCCAACAAAAGTCTTGTTTTTGGAGGATCCTCTCTCTCTTGTTGTTTCTTTTACGTGTTGTATATTTGCATGGAATTTGTTAGACTATTTAAAACCAAAAAGAGTTATCTAAGTAGACAACTATTCTAACTTGATATGCATATTCCATTGTTGACTATAAAAAATATTGAATTTTGTAAGGTTGGATTTATCTTCCACTCATAATTATTAATGTGAAATACAACCTACATATCCTTTATGTCTCTCGACCTCTATTTAGCCGTTGGAGCAACTTTAAGAGCTTGCATAATACAAATATAATTTGGTTTCAATAATCACAAGTTTAATAATCATGGCTAGTACAAATATAGTATAGTTTCAATAAATTTAAATTCAATAATCATGGCATAGTATAAAAATCATCTACCAATAAAAATACAAAAGTTTAAAATGAAACACTATGCTTATCATCCAACAACAATGTAAGCATTCAAATTTGTCATGTTTCAATTTATTGTATAAGTGACAAAAAAAAAAAAAAAAAGAGTTTTAGGTTGAGCTTTGTATTATGTCCTTACCATTCCAATATTCACCATTTTTAATGATTGTTATTTCAACATAGTCATACCAAAAATGATAATGCAGTAAGGTTCTCAACAACGAGATTAGCCTACAAAAATACATTTGTCTAAAACAAGAAGTTCATGTTGCAGTAACCTTTGATAGAAACTTTAGACTTCTATTTCTATGCCAAGATCACAAGTAACATCATTGGTTATGAGTGTCTAGTCATCCATTTAGAAAAAATATAATTCTTATGTTTTAAAAGACTCAATTATACTAAATAAATCAAGGAACTTAAAAATGTAGGGAGTAAAGATACTTATAGGAGGTGAAGCTCTTTGCTATAATAAATCCTTTCATATATAATTTTATTTTATTTTTCATAGTTCTCTAGCTATATTATTTTTAATACAATCAAAATATTCAATATGATCTTCAAGGTTCAAAACCATAACTATGTTTCTTTCCCCATTCCCCAATTACTCAAATATTGTCTTTATTGTTGGAAATTGAATTCAAATCCAACAAAAGTCTTGTTTTTGGAGGATCCTCTCTCTCTTGTTGTTTCTTTTACGTGTTGTATATTTGCATGGAATTTGTTAGACTATTTAAAACCAAAAAGAGTTATCTAAGTAGACAACTATTCTAACTTGATATGCATATTCCATTGTTGACTATAAAAAATATTGAATTTTGTAAGGTTGGATTTATCTTCCACTCATAATTATTAATGTGAAATACAACCTACATATCCTTTATGTCTCTCGACCTCTATTTAGCCGTTGGAGCAACTTTAAGAGCTTGCATAATACAAATATAATTTGGTTTCAATAATCACAAGTTTAATAATCATGGCTAGTACAAATATAGTATAGTTTCAATAAATTTAAATTCAATAATCATGGCATAGTATAAAAATCATCTACCAATAAAAATACAAAAGTTTAAAATGAAACACTATGCTTATCATCCAACAACAATGTAAGCATTCAAATTTGTCATGTTTCAATTTATTGTATAAGTGACAAAAAAAAAAAAAAAAAGAGTTTTAGGTTGAGCTTTGTATTATGTCCTTACCATTCCAATATTCACCATTTTTAATGATTGTTATTTCAACATAGTCATACCAAAAATGATAATGCAGTAAGGTTCTCAACAACGAGATTAGCCTACAAAAATACATTTGTCTAAAACAAGAAGTTCATGTTGCAGTAACCTTTGATAGAAACTTTAGACTTCTATTTCTATGCCAAGATCACAAGTAACATCATTGGTTATGAGTGTCTAGTCATCCATTTAGAAAAAATATAATTCTTATGTTTTAAAAGACTCAATTATACTAAATAAATCAAGGAACTTAAAAATGTAGGGAGTAAAGATACTTATAGGAGGTGAAGCTCTTTGCTATAATAAATCCTTTCATATATAATTTTATTTTATTTTTCATAGTTCACTTTTATTTTATTTTCTATAATTGATCAAACAAGTTTGACTACATACTATAGGAAATTGAAATTACATATGCATTTATGAGTGAACTTTAACTAAAAGAGGTAAAGTATCATATATTGTACAACACTTATAATCAACATCCATAAATATTTGAGTAGCCCTCTCTCCAAGAGAAGCCCAACAAATATATGGCACTTTGTTTTTTGGATTGCATAGTCTTCTTTAAATCCAATCTTGATAATGTTCATGTCAAAACCTCTCAATATCGCCATCATGAAGTTTTTAGGAGTTATTCCCTCAAAGTCCATACTCTCTTTAAGATGTATCAATTATGAAGATGTATGGCCAATAATTTTTTCTACATCCAAAATTTTCTCCCAAATATGCAAGAATGCAAACCAAACATCAAAAGTGTTTACATTGTACTCTAAATATATAACTGTAAATTTGTAAATTAGGTAGAAACTTAAAAATCAACTTCTAGGGTAGAAATTGCATGAAATTATAAAAGCAATAAAAAAGAACATTTCTCTTCTCTTTTAAGAAATAAACACCAACCAATGCAATTCAATGCCAAGGAGACATAATTTTGAATCCAATAAGCAATTTACTAAGAGAAAAATAAAACTATAGAGAGTTTAGCCTTATGGTCGAAGAATGGTTTTTTCTTAATTTTAAACAAGATCTACCTATGAAAAATGACAATGATTTTAAGCTATCAAAATATGATCCATACTTTCCTTCAAATTATGTTTTGTTTTTGGAAAAACACATGATGCAAAGATTTTAAAGCACCACATATACTTTTTTGTGTATAATGCATTGAGGCAAAAGAAAGAATATCTAGTTTTTTTTTTACCAGCTATCTTAAACACTTGCTATAATGCAAGTATTGTGTTGAATGCAATAATTTTCAAGGTATCAAAGAGCCACTAGAAACAATAGTTTTCAAAACTCAATAGTTTTGGAGAGAGAGTTATAATTGTAGTGGAGATTTGTTGGTACAAGTTAATAAAACAAAGTTGAAGAAACTAAGAAGTCATATCAATAGTGTTCACTTGTCTTATTCACATGCCATCTTGGTGAATGTAGGTTGCAAGTGCCCAAATTAATTACATGATCATATTCTTCTCAACTTAATATATGAGTTTAGTATGTTAAAGTAGCAAGGAAATGGAAGGTAATATTTATTATAATTGTTCAAATCTTAATGTTCAATGATGGCTAGGATTTACTATTTTCATATACATACATTACCAATACTTAATTATTAGGTCCATAATTGCTAAAAATTATGTATATTATGTATTGATAAAAACTTTTTTTACCTATAAAAAAAAATTCATTCAATGTACTAGATCTATTCAATCTATTTCTTATATTTTAATTTCAACATAAAGATGTTTTAGGCATTAATGTGGCATTGCTAACAATGAGACTAGTGAATGAAATAGGCATTAATTTGTGAACAATTACTAGTTAAATATATTAGAAAACATAGCATGGGATAGGAAGGGACATTTTATTTCTTTAGAAAATGGGCTTACATTTGAACATTTTAAATTAATTCTAAAGCATAGTTAATACTTCAATTTAAGGAGTCTATATGACATTTGATCCTAGAATATTTTAAGCAAAGAAATAAGCATTTTGACATGTAACATCTAACAAATAATTATATCAAAAGAAATATCATGAAACAATAAACATTGTATTAATAATAGGTAACAATCCAATTTCATGTTTAGTCCACTTTAATGATAAATTTGTCCAACTAACAATGCATATTATAATACATTTGAGTATCTCTTATATAATTGTATTAATCATAGAACTTAAAGAACAAAGAAGCATACTTATGCCAAACATGAGATTTCCATTTTATGATTGACGTCATGGGGAATTGAAAGACACACCATTAGGGTGTGATTGAAACTAGTGGTTATTTTCTGACAACTACTAGTATGTTTAACCAAAAAGAAATATACATAGTTAATGTGGTTAAATCGTACAAAATGATACCATCCTAAATCAAATTAAAAAATTGAATAGAACTTGGACATATTGAAATTGCTTTTTGATTTGTTTATTGTTAGTCTCCTTATTCTTGACACTAATGTTATAACTTCAAATATGTTGAATGGGTAGATCAAGTTATAGTGGTGAAATGTGCAAATATTAACAAAATGAATATTTACTTTATCCCAATTGGTAATATTTAATGAAAAATAAGCATGGTCCCAGCCAAAACATTTTAGCCTACTTGTGAAAGTGATATCCTTGGTATAAGATATGATTGAAACTTGTAATTCTTTTCTAAAAACTATTGAGATTTGTAAATACAAAATGACACAACTAATGTTGTTAAATTGTTGAAAATAATTTCATCCAAAATCAAATTTAAATTAAAGGGAAAAATACATTTATTAAGAAGATGTTGAAATGGATTTTGATATCTTTATTGTGAATGATTTGATGCCGAAATGATAATGAGAAGCTAACAAGCTGCATAGCTAGCTCTTTATTCTTAACTCCATTATTAATGCTAAAAACGTTGAATATCTTGAATGGGCAATTCAAGTCATAGGGGTGAAATATGAAAATATTAGCAAAACTATTTTTTATTTTATCCCAATTAGTAAATATTGGTTAAGTCAAAAAAACAAAACATATAAAATCTCTTGAATAGATAAATAATAAGATCACTAATCAAACCAACTTAGCAATCCTATCCTAATGAGTAATAGTAGGCTAATGTACTAGATCTATTCAATCCATTTCTTATATTTTAATTTCAACATAAAGATGTTTTAGAAATTAATGTGGCATTGCTAACAATGAAACTAGTGAATGAAATAGGCATTAATTTGTGAAGATCTACTAGTTAAATATATTATAAAACATAGCATGGAATAGGCATGGACATTTTATTTTTCTAGAAAAAGGGTTTACATTTGAACATTTTAAATTAATTCTAAAGCATAGCTAGTACTTCAATTTAAGGAGTCTATATGACATTTGATCCCATAATATTTTAAGCAAAGAAATAAGCATTTTGACATGTAACATCTAACAAATAATTGTATCAAAAGAAATATCATGAAACAATAAACATTGTATTAATAATAGGTAACAATCCAATTTCATGTTTAGTCCACTTTAATGATAAATTTGTCCAACTAACAATGCATATTATAACACATTTGAGTATCACTTATATACTTGTATTAATTGCAGAACTTAAAGAGCAAAAAAGCATACTTATGCCAAACATGAGATTTCCATTTTATGATTGACGTCATGGGGAATTGAAAGACACACCATTAGGATGTGATTGAAACTAGTAGTTATTTTCTGACAACTACTAGTATGTTTAACCAAAAAGAAATATACATAGTTAATGTGGTGAAATCGTACAAAATGATACCATCCTAAATCAAATTTAGAAAATGAGTAGAACTTATTATGGACATATTGAAATTATTTTTTGATTTGTTTATTGTTAGTCTCCTTATTCTTGACACTACTGTTATAACTTCGAATATGTTGAATGGGTGGATCAAGTTGTAGTGGTGAAATGTGCAAATATTAACAAAATGAATATTTACTTTATCCCAACTGGTAATGTTTAATGAAAAATAAACATGGTCCCAACCAAAACATTTTAGCCTACTTGTGAAAGTGATATCCTTGGTATAAGATATGATTGAAACTTGCAATTATTTTCTAAAAACTATTGAGATTTGTAAAACAAAACCTGACACAACTAATGTTGTTAAATTGTTGAAAATAATTTCATCCAAAATCAAATTTTTTATTTTTTTTTTGTAAGTAAGTGTTTGTATTATATATAAAAATCCTTCTAAGAACCAGGATCAAGAGTACATTAACTGAGTCAGTCGGTTGTAATTACTGAACTGCTCCATAAGGAGAAACCAGTTCAGCCAACCATATATAGCAAGTAGCAAAAAATTCTAACAGTTCTAGAGAAAACCAGACTATTTAACTACCCTGAGAGCCACTAGAGCTAAAGTATGGAACAAGCTTTGTATAATCTGGGACATACTCAGGCAAGAGGCCAGGCCAGGGTTCCTCGATGACAGGTGTCCCGCTGGCAGTCCATTGCATGTCCGTGGCGTCGTTTCCCTTGTCCTCGTGCACCTGGATGCTGGTGTCCTTCTCCTCTGCTACTGCTGCCGAAACTGCATCGTCCTCCCCTCCTACATTGCTTGCCGAAGTCTCCTTCCGCGCGAGAGCAGTCCTGGGCACTGGTTTACTTGCCTTCCCATCAGACTGCGGGCTTTCTTCTATGGTAGCTTGCTGATGGCTGCTCGCATGGTCACTTGCAGTGAGAGGAGCATCACTGGAATCCTTAGGAGCGGCTGGAGGGGGAGTGGCGAGAAGTTGGAGAAGGACTGAAAGCCTTCCCTCCATCTGTTGGACACGGAACTAGAGGTCATTCACTCCATCACGGAGCTCAAAAACTAAGTCATGCAGAATGGCAGAGTGTTCACGCGGTAGATTGGGAGAGGGCGTCTTCAGATTGCGACGGGGTCGACCATGGCTCGGCGCCGGGGTAGGAGAGGAATGCTTGACAGAGGGAGAACGCCATGCCGGGGTCTAGGAGGTGTCAACGACAGCCAAACAGTCCAGGGCTGGGGTGGGTGAACCAGAGGGCGAGGAGGAAGTGCGAGGGCATCGAGGGTGCCAACGACAGCCCCTGCGTGGATGCAAGCGTTGTCGTGGCATGGTGAAGCTTGGCGTCTGCAGAAAGTCTGCAGAGCCAAGGTGAAAAATGAAGAACGCCCGAAAGACCATGAAAACCACAGAGCCGGAGTCGAAACCAAACAGCCAGGCGATAATGCAAAATGAATTATGCATAGCTCTATGCATAGAGGTGGTTGAGGGGGGTTGGGTTAATGCCCCTCCCATCAGTTTTGAATGCAATTTAATGCCCGGGGGTGGTGGCTGCAGTGGGCACGAGCCGAGCACATGGCTCCGTGCTCCGCTGGCCTCCCCCTTCGCCCATAGCCTGCCATGTGGACCGCAATACCACCCCATCCGGGGGTCATCCAAAATCAAATTTAAATTAAAGGGAAAAAATACATTTATTAAGAAGATGTTGAAACGGATTTTGATATCTTTATTGTGAATGATTTGATGCCGAAATGATAATGAGAAGCTAACAAGCTGCATAGCTAGCTCTTTATTCTTAATTCCATTATTAATGCTAAAAACTTTGAATATCTTGAATGGGTGATTCAAGTCATAGGGGCGAAATATGAAAACATTAGCAAGATTAATTTTTATTTTATCCCAATCAATAAATATTGGTTAAGTCAAAAAAATAAAACATACAAAATCTCTTGAATAGATAAATAATAAGATCAATAATCAAACCAGCTTAGCAATCCTATCCTAATGAGTAATAATAGGCTAATGTACTAGATATATTCAGTCCATTTCTTATATTTTAATTTCAACATAAAGATGTTTTAGGAATTAATGTGGCATTGCTAACAATGAAACTAGTGAATGAAATAGGCATTAATTTGTGAACAATTACTAGTTAAATATATTAGAAAACATAGCATGGGATAGGTAGGGACATTTTATTTCTCTAGAAAAAGGGCTTACATTTGAACATTTTAAATTATATCTAATGCATAGCTAGTACTTCAATTTAAGGAGTCGATGTGACATTTGATCCTAGAATATTTTAAGCAAAGAAATAAGCATTTTGACATGTAACATCTAACAAATAATTGTATCAAAAGAAATATCATGAAACAATAAACATTGTATTAATAATAGGTAACAATCCAATTTCATGTTTAGTCCACTTTAATGATGAATTTGTCCAACTAACAATGCATATTATAACACATTTGAGTATTTCTTATATAATTGTATTGATTGCAGAACTTAAAGAACACAGAAGCATACTTATGCCAAACATGAGATTTCCATTTTATGATTGACGTCATAGGGAATTGAAACACACCAATAGGATGTGATTGAAACTAATAGTTATTTTTTGACAACTACTAGTATGTTTAACCAAAAAGAAATATACATAATTAATGTGGTTAAATCGTTCAAAATGATACCATCCTAAATCAAATTCAAAAATTGAGTAGAACTTATTATGGACATATTGAAATTGTTTTTTGATTTGTTTATTGTAAGTCTCCTTATTCTTGTCACTAATGTTATAACTTCGAATATGTTTAATGAGTAGATCAAGTTATAGTGGTGAAATGTGCAAATATTAACAAAATGAATATTTACTTTATCCGAATGTTTACTTTATCCCAACTGGTAATATTTAATGAAAAATAAGCATGGTCCCAGCCAAAACATTTTAGCCTACTTGTGAAAGTGATATCCTTAGTATAAGATATGATTGAAACTTGTAATTATTTTCTAAAAACTATTGAGATTTGTAAAAAAAAAACCGACACAACTAATGTTGTTAAATTGTTGAAAATAATTTCATCCAAAATGAAATTTAAATTAAAGGGAAAAAAATACATTTATTAAGAAGATGTTGTAATGTTGTTAAATTGTTGAAAATAATTTCATCCAAAATCAAATGTAAATTAAAGGGAAAAAATACATTTATTAAGAAGATGTTGAAACAGATTTTGATATCTTTATTGTGAATGATTTGATACCGAAATGATAATGATAAGCTAACAAGCTGCATAGCTAGCTCTTTATTCTTAACTCCATTATTAATGCTAAAAACTTTGAATATCTTGAATGGGGAATTCAAGTCATAGGGGTGAAATATGAAAATATTAGCAAAATTAATTTGTTAAATTGTTGAAAATAATTTCATCCAAAATCAAATTTAAATTAAAGGGAAAAAATACATTTATTAAGAAGATGTTGTAATGTTGTTAAATTGTTGAAAATAATTTCATCCAAAATCAAATTTAAATTAAAGGGTAAAAATACATTTATTACGAAGATGTTGAAATGGATTTTGATATCTTTATTGTGAATGATTCGATGGCGAAATGATAATGAGAAGCTAACAAGATGCATAGCTAGCTCTTTATTCTTAACTCCATTATTAATGCTAAAAACTTTGAATATCTTGAATGGGCAATTCAAGTCATAGGGGTGAAATATGAAAATATTAGCAAAATTAATTTTTATTTTATCCCAATTAGTCAATATTGGTTAAGTCAAACAAATAAAACATATAAAATCTCTTGAATAGATAAATAATAAGATCATTAATTAAACCAGCTTAGCAATCCTATCCTAATGAGTAATAATACTCCTATAAGGCCAAATTTAACCAAAATAACATAACAAAATCACCTTATAAGCACATGCATCCACACACTATCCAATCCACCAATTTGACCTCCAAAGTCTTCTTTTATTCCAAAATCAAAAGAGTGTTACAATATTACATCGACAAGCAAGTTCCTCCAAGCTCTAACCAACTTACGAAGGGAGAGAGTGCTTGACTTTATAGCAAAAGGGAAAAGAGCCAAGAGGAGGAGGGCGCACAATGTGGAAGAGAAAGGGAGCTAAGTGTAATGATAGGGGCTGCCACCTCTCCTCCTTCCTTAATTAGTGACAAATGTAAACAAGAGAGCATGTAGGAGGGCACCACCTCTCCAAGAGTGGGCATCCCTCTTCTAGAATGTGCCACCTCTCCAAGAGGGGCACACCTCCCTTTGGTAGGTCCTCCAAACTTAAGTTAAACAATCACTTAACTCACCCTCCACTATCTCTTGTGTGATAACAAGGCCCAATGAACTCCAAGAGAGGTTGAGTTGACTCAAAACATGTCTCAGACATGTTTCCCAAAAAGTAGGTTCGCCGATTTTTCGTGACTTTTTGTCTTTTTTTTTTTTCACTTTTGTGAGCAAAAATAACTTTTAAGTGATTAAAATCACTAATTTTACTCACGAAAGTGGGTACTTAGGTAAAGTGAGTATTCTAGGTCCAAAAATGAATACCACCAAGGCATATAATGCTTCCGAGTACCACTTTTTTAATACATGACTAAAATACAATTAAAATATCTCATTCTACGAGAAATTTTTTATTGACTCAAAACTTTAAAAAACCTATGGGGGACTTAGTGCAATTTCCATATGAATCAAAATTGATGAACTAGCATGGTAATATAAACATTTAGACACTAGACTTGGATTACCAAGCTAAGGCCTATCCATGAATACACACTCCAACTTTGGAGGTAGTGAGTGAAAAAATTTAGAAATTATAACTTKCCTAAAAAGAATTTTAGGCAAGAGATAATTAACAAGTGAAAAAAAAACACTCGAGTATATACTCATGATCAAGTCTTAGGAGGCCAGGATTTTTACAAAGTCATCACGCTAATCTCATCTTGTTACAATGCCCCCTCAAGGGATGAAAATGTGAAAAAAGGTGGCCAATTTGACCATTTGGACTTCTAAACTCTGATTTTGAACATGTGAATGTTCAATCTTTGGCGGCTCACCTGCAATTCCATCCTGATGCAACTTGGTGGATAACATAGACAATATGAGCCCTTGTATGTCAAGAAAATCCCATGCCCAAAAGTCACACCCCCATCCACCTCATTCTCTTTTACATGACTTAGAGAGGGTCCTCTTGGGAAACACTCCTTGACTTGGGGATTGATCTACCCAATAGGGTACCATGACAACTCTCCAATATTTAAATTTGACAAGTTGTATAAGGTCTTTGAGCATTTGTTTGATTTGAAAAGGAGGGATTTAATGCACATGTTTGGGTGATTCTTTAATTAAATATAGTTTACTTGGCATGATACATGTGACTTGTGGACTCTTGGAGGGCGTACTTGTTTGTCTTTGTAAGACCTTTCCATATGTAAGTTATTCCATGAACGGACTAGGTCACTTGGACCTTCATAGGGGCTTGGGGCCCATAGGATGGATGATGTGTCCCACTCATTGAGGTCTTGAGAAGATGAACGTTGTCTTTCAAGGCACTTGGACAATATGTGATGATGACATTGTGGCCCCTTGCACCTGAACGTTGGCCTTGGGAGGCCTAGGACATCACACCATAGCCCTTGACGTCACCTTGGATGATGAGGTTTGATGGTTCTAGTGGTGATGTGATGTGATTTGATGGAGGGAGATGCATTACTATACACTCTAGCGCATGATGACATGACACATGGCCTTTGGAGGCCAAACGACTTGCTATTGGAGGCTCAACGTCTCATATTTATCCCCACGTCACCCTTTTAGGGAATGGCGTCATCATCACTAGGGATTTATTTTATGCAAATTTTAATTTTGTAAATTGTAAAAGACAAATAGAGGAGGTTGACCTCCTAATCTGTTGTTGACATTTTAAAGTGGACAAATTGGTTTTAGGTGACCTCATATAAATAGAGGTCACCTCACTTTCATTTTATCATGATCACTTAAGAATTACATAAGATTATTGGTTGAAATTTTCGCCCTACTTGGGCAATTCTATCTCTCTCTTCTTTGGTGCATTATGGATGGAATACTTGTCTATTAGAGGAAAAAGGCTAGCGCTATCTCTTGGATGCTTGTTTCTTGGCAATTGTGGTGGCATATTCTTGATAAGCAAGGGTTTTACATGTTATCTCTTGGATTAGGTAAGAAATTTCTGCAAATGTATGTTTTCCTTCTTGATTTCAAGGTCAATTTGTCAAAACCCTTAGAGGAGTATAAGGGCATACACCCTCCATCAAGATCTATCTTTGATGTCATTGAAAAGGCTATTTTGCAAAGGTTGCTACAAGGAGTAAAAGGGTTTACACCCTTGTAGATTTACCTTGCTAAGGTTGTTTACTCTAGGGAGTAAAAGGACTTACACCCCTAGAGAAGTAATAAACCCTAGCTCATAAACAAGAGACCCCATAACCCAATAGATAAGACACTAATCTTTTTGCATTGGAGATTGGATATTATGCATTGGTAAACATGATATCAAGGAGATTGAATTGTTTAAGTTTGGAATTTTATTTTACATGCTTTAAGCTACATTGTGCCCCAAGGACGTCTTGATTAGCCAAGTGATTTAGTTGTTGTAATAAACTTTAAGCTACAACCAATAGGGTTGCAACAAACTCATCCTCTTTCATTATTTTACTCACTCTTCTACTGCTGAAATTCACTTGTAAGCCTTGGTAATTGTTCTACTAGTTAATAGCTATTGTTTGGGTGGTTTACTTGTTGATTTTAGTGGCTAGAACTTCTTGTTGTAGAAAAAGTTGGATACAACCATTAGGTTGTTACATATCTTTCTGATAACACTTAGTAACAACCCTCTAATTGTTATCAAAGTCTTGCTCTAATCATTGAAAAATTATCTATTTGTTGCTAGCTTTATTTCCAAAATCTTGCACTTGATTTTGATGGTTATTTTTACAGATGTCATAACTTATTTACTGCATATATATATTTCCATATTGCTGCAAATTTGGGACAACAAGGTCTCTTGTTGATTCCCCTTTGGTTTTGAGACTTAAATCTTCATAAATTGTCTTGTTCTAAGAAGGTCTAACACTATTTTGCAGATACAATACCTTGGCAACCATTTACCACCTTGTTACCCCCTCATACTAGGGTTAACTAAGGAGATCATGTCTCAAGGCCCATATGTAGCAGAAATGAAGTGTCAAGAGCCAGATTGACCAACATAGCCCCGCATGGCCCCTCATATTCATTGATGCACCACCATACATCACCAACAACAAAGCAGTTTCCACCACACTGACCTAGCCCCAAAAGACAACAGGTTTTGCTTCACGAGGCAATAAGTCCAGTATCATGGTAAGTGTCACCCTAATAATTGAAGGAGTTGAATATTTTGCAAAGAATTCTTTCTTGATTATAGAACGTTTGCTTGGAAATTATACTCTTTGCCTTATTTAACCTTGGTGGGTATCAATTTGTCCTAGTAAGTTGGTCACCCTCAGGAATAGGGTGCTACTGGGGGGTTCCTTGAAGAGTCATCGTACCACTCCCGATCATACTTATCACCTTCCATACTAATCCCATTTTGTCTCCTCATCTTTTGGGATTTTTAGGTGCACTGACCCAAGGAGGGATTGTACCTCATTTCATGGGAAGAAGAGGTTGAAGGCCTAGAGGGAAATGTAGTTAGCAAAAGATAAAAGCCAATAATAAACCTTCTAGATGCTTGCCCAAGAGGTCTTGAGAACAATGAAGTGCTTCTCTTAAAGAATTGAAAGACCTACAAAAACAAACTCACATTATATAGATGTCCCACTTATCGAGGAGGTGCATTTATGCAGTGTCTTTTTCTTTCCATGCATATGACACTCGGTGTACCTAAGCTTCAAGTGAAGTTGTGGTACTCCTTTCTTTCCATTTCTCATAGTACCCAATTGTTTTGGACTTTAATTAATTAATGGAAAAAAAGAGCTTGGAAAAATGTTGCAATGTGGACGAAGGGAAACACACCCTCTAAAAGGCACCCATAAATGAGACAATCTGAACCCTTGCATCTCATGAACCCCATGCCCAGAAGTCTTACGCCACTACACCTCATACTCACACATGGATTAGATAAGATTTCCCTAGGAAACACCTTTGACTTGGGGATTGATTGGCCCAATAGGATACCTTGACACCCCTCCCACACCTAAATTTGACAAATTGTATAAGGTCTTTGAGCATTTGTTTAGTTTGAAAAGGGGGGTTTGATGCACATGTTTGGGTGGTTCTATTATTAGACGTGGCTTACTTGGCATGATTCTTGTGACTTATAGACCCTTGGAGAGCGTATCTGTTTGTCTTTGCAAGGCCTTGCCCAGTGGACAGGTATTCATGAGGAGATGACTTGTTCAAACCTTCATGGGGGCTTTGGAGCCCAAGGATAGATGTAGAGACCCCACGTATGGGGTATGCTTGTGATCACCATTTGCACCTTGAAGGAGGTTGTTTCCTTTGGAAGCACTCTGGTATGGCTAGGAGACCAACTTTTGTTTATATTATGGTAGTTGTGGAAGGTATCAACCTCCATGTGTAACCTATGACTAGATTAGAATATTTTGAAAGCTAGAGAAACCCTAAACATATGTGTATAAACCCTAGAAGACAAGTCGGCTTAATAAAAGAATTAATATTAAAGTATTAGCCTCTAAAAGGAGAAGTCGACCTAGACAGGTGACAAAGAGCACTATAAATATAGGGTGCTTGAGCTCATTTGGACACACACTCACTCACAAGCTCACACAAGATAAAGTGGTGCACAAGTCTGGAAGAGTGCAGCTAGGTATTGGTCTTGGTTTTGGGTTTTGGGACTTTCTGCTTGGTGCGTTACCTTTGGAGAAAGGTGCACTATCTCTTGGATATCTGTTGGGTTTGGTACTACTTCTGGAATTATTCTATCTGTCAAGGTTACAATGCTCGGGGGTGGCTACGTGCCTATGGTTGGGTGAGAATATTGAGACATTCTATGGTTAAACGAGCACATATTAACAGGTTATGGGCCCACACCACCTTCAGGACAATCTAACTGCTAGAAGGTGAAGTGGTAGTTCTTTGTTAAGCTCATTGTTGCACCAGTTGCAGCTGCAACTAGGGTTTCTGATCTTCTAGTTGCATCAAACCCTAACCTAGCTTTCTAGGCACTTCAAGAGAGATGTTTAGCATAATTCCTTGACATTCTAGTACGCCTTAGCCTAGCGCACCTCCTGGTACTCTTAGTTAGCAAAAACGTCAAGGTTGAATTTTTTGTCAAAGTCAAAGTCAAAGGTAGTCATGACTTACTCCATGAAGACAAAAAACAAGCTAGAAGGAGCTTCAAACTTCAGAGCATGGAAGACAAGTATTGACCTCATCCTTGCCAAGAACAAGGTTCTAGATATCATGAAGGGAAAGGTCGTGGTACCACAGTTTGAAGCATGAAAAAAAATGAACCTCAGAACATTGCAACAATGGAGAAGTTTAAGGACAATGACATCAATGCCATGAGTATCATTGTGGACCTTGTAAAAGATCACTTGATACCCTACATATCAAATCTTGACTCATCCAAGAAGATGTATGATGCCCTAACTAACTTCTTTGCAGTCAGAAATATTGGACAAGTGATGTGTTTGAAGAATGAGCTTCGTGACAGAAAGATGACTAAGGATGATATTGTAGCCTCATACTTTGTAAGGATTTCTCAATTGAGAGATCAACTATAAGCCATTGAAAAAGTTATTCCAGAAAAGGAAATTGTGAATATTGCTCTTAATGGTCTCTCTAGATCATGGGATGCATTTGCTGCAAGCATGAACACAAGGAAGGAGTTTCCAATGTTTGAAGAACTTTGGACATGTTGCTCACAAGAAGAGACAATGATATGTTGGATTGTTGAGAGGGGGGGTGAATCAGTAATAGAGATTTTTAATCCTTTTAACCACAGTATGCAAGTGTTATTTATCTTTATGATCAATATATCATCATCATCCAATAATTGCAGAGTAAATAAACCATGAACAAATGAACAATCATACACATACATAGTACACCTGTATTTTTTACGTGGAAACACAATGCGAGAGAAAACCATGAAATGTTTTTTCTTATTTGTCTTTAAGAATTACATTCATTGGAAGCATCAACTTCCTTTGTTTTCTAGCAGCAACTGGAAGGAGGCTTTGACCCCCTATTTTCAAGCTACAACCCGAGGGAAGCTCCAACTCCCCAATTCCCTGGCTACAACCAGAAGGAGGACACAACCCCCTATGTTCTCCGATGACAACCGAAAGGTGGCTACAACCACATATCCTTGCCCCATCCAACTGCCCTGAAATATAAGTGCCAAATGCAGAAACTGAATATGTCATTGTTACAACCTGTTCTGTCAAATATGTCATTGTATACTCATCAACCAATCTGATATGATCACATATACCTAAAACACTATACCACAAGTTTGTATCTCAAACCATGTGCTAAAACCTCATTGTTATACAACCTCTATTTGTACCAATAACTTCAACAACATACCTCAACCAAAAGCCCTCAAACATGAACCAATACTAAACTTCAGTAAATCTGCCTTAGATAAACTCTACAACAAGCCCTAAACTTCCAAGAGGGCATCCAACAGATTTACAAGGCAAACCCTCAACCAAATTCATAAATTTAACACTACACATATGAAAACCATACATTTTTCTTCTTGTAGCGTTCTGTTGCCGCGATTTTTCTGTCGCACTTTTCGTGCTACAGTTTTTCTTCCGCACTTTTTCTTCCATAGTTTTCCTGCCGCAATTTTTCTATCGCACTTTTCTCTATCAATAATACATGCCCAATTTTTTTTTCACAAAATAGATATTCAATGATATTCAATAGGTACTAATGGGAGAGTCATTCTCTCTTATTTATACTTCCATGTAACTTCCTTAAGGGGTTACCTTTTAACCAACTTAACCCACTTTCCTTATTTTAGGGCTAACCCACTTCTAACCACTTGTCCACTTCTAACTCACTTTGCTACAAATAGTAAATTCTCCACTTCTAGTTGCAACTAAATTATTATTTAAGTAATTTCTTTTGTAACCACTTTGACTTATCCATAAATAGTAAACTCACCACTTTTTGTTGCAACCACTTTATTATTTAAATAATTTTTCTTTGCAAGCACTTTGGCTAATTTATTATTTAAATAATTTATCTTTACTCACAACTTCTTGTTACAACTAACTTTTCTATAATTAGTCAATTCTTAACTTATTTTCCCTTAACTAACTTCTTGTTGCAACCACTTTATTATTAAATTTATTTCTTGATGCAACAACTATACCCATGTTTAACTCCTAGTTACCATCAATTTGACTAGTACACTTCTTCTAGGAGCTTCTAGAATAATTGACTTATTTGACCTTCTAGGGGCTTCTCGATAACTCATGAGGGTTCTCCAACTTCATATTGCCATAACTCTCTAACCGTGAGGAATTATGTGACGTTCCACATATAACCGGAAATGGTATGACATGTACTATCCATCTAGAATAGTCTTACCTACAAATATATTAAACTTTATACCATCATACATCAATCAAACTAAAGTCCCTTAATCATATTGTTGGGGCTACTTGAATTTGCTACTGGACTTGCTTCAAGGGTTGCCATCAATGAAAACCAACCCAATTAATCAACATGATAAACTCAAAAGGAAGAGGATGCTCAAGCCTATGCAACAAAGTTCAAGAGACATGGAGGTAAGAAAATATTTGGTTTAGGAAAGAAATTGAATCATAAGAGAGATATGTCAAAGGTACAATATTATGGATGCCATGATTATGGCCACTACAAAAAGGATTGCCCTAAATTAGCGAAGAAGAGAAAGGAAAGATACCATGCATCAACTTCCAATGATGAAGAACCTTCAAAGAAAGACAAGCATGAAGAAACAAATTTCTTCTACTACTCAGCTCTTACAAGATCTCCTTTGAAGAGGACACGTGGTTGATCGATAGTGGAGCTTCAAGACATATGACTGGTGATCGTGAAAATCTCTCAAGCATGAAGGAAAAGAAAACCTCTCATAAAGTGGAACTTGGAGACAATAACTCCTATGCAGTCAAAGGATTGGGAAAAGCATCTATCAAAATGGAATCGTGCAACAATGTTCATCTTAGCAATGTTTTATATGTCCCTGGTTTGAAAAAGAATTTATTATGTATTTCTTGCTTGGAATACAAGGAGATAGAATAGCCTTTGTTGATGGAAAAGTTCTTGTATGGTCTAAAGATTCAAAAATAGAAGATGTCAGAGTTATTGGGATACGTGAAGGAAGATTGTATAAAATTCTAGGTCAAAATGCTCAAGCTCTTGTACATGATGAACTCAATCCTAGTGAGTTATGGCATAGAAGGTTTGCTCACCTTCATTATCAAGCATTTCCATCTCTAAAACATATGGTTGTAGGCATACCAGAACTACAATCAGTACACAAATGTATTTGCGGAGGATGTGCACTTGGGAAAATATTAAGAAGCCCTTCTTAAGTAGTGAGAATAGATCCAAGAAGATCTTGGATCTGATACACTCAGATGTATGTAGTCATCTGCCAGTGAAGTCTGTAGGAGGATCTCTTTACTATGTGGCGTTCATA
The DNA here is from genome assembly GCA_032191745.1 of Picea mariana. Taxonomy (NCBI): domain Eukaryota; kingdom Viridiplantae; phylum Streptophyta; class Pinopsida; order Pinales; family Pinaceae; genus Picea; species Picea mariana. The sequence goes on along the minus strand of JASDQU010738506.1, from coordinate 117,729 downwards.
GATGACTTCTCAAGAAAGACTTGGATGTACCTGATAAAGACGAAAGATGAAGTATTTGGCAAGTTCCAAGAATTCAAAGTTGAAGTGGAAAACTTGACAAATAAGAAGATCAAGACGATAAGATCTGATAATGGAGGAGAATACACCTCTAAGGAGCTCGTTTCCTTTTGTAAAGCAATTGGGATTAGGAGGGAGATAATTGTTCCACATAATCCTCAACAGAATGGTGTGGCAGAAAGAAAGAATCGTTCCATTGAAGAATCTGTTAAGGCAATGGTGAATGACCAGAATCTATCCATGTTTCTATGGGGAGAAGCAGTTATGACAACTGTATATATTCAGAATAGAAGTCCTCGTCGTATATTGAAGAACATGACTCCAGAATAAGCCTTCTCCGAAAAGAAGCCAAGTGTGGAACACTTAAGGATCTTTGGGTGTCCTACCTATATTCATGTTCCCAAGGACAAAAGGAAGAAGTTGGAACCTTCAGGAAAGAAGGGCATATTCATTGGATATAGTGATACATCAAAAGCTTACAGAATCTATGTCCCAGGTCAACATAAGATTGAAATAAGAAAGGACATAACTTTTGATGAGAAGATTTCCTTCAAGAAATCTATAGAAGATCCCATAGACTTCAATGATGAGGAAGAATATGAAGACCCCAAGGAAGATAATACATGTTCACCAGCAAATCTCAGTGAAGAACCAAACCAACCACTTGAACCTGCATAAACAATTGTTGTACCCAAGAACAAAAAATGACCAGCATGGCTAGAATCGACCTTACAAGAAACAGAAAGACATAAAGCTCCCAATGGCACCTTCAAGGAAAGCAAGAGGCCCAACAGATTCTCTAGTTATGCGGCACTCATGACAAGTCTTATCAATGCAGAACCTTCCACTTTTGAGGAAGCAGTCAAGAAGAAAGAATGGAAGGAAGCTATGATGGAAGAATTCAATCCATCATGAACAATGATGTATGGGAAAATGTACCTAGACCTGAAGGAAAGTTGGTCGTAACTTCAAAATGGGTTTACAAGATAAAGCATGCAGTAGATGGGAGTATCGATAAATACAAGGCACGATTCGTGGCTAGAGGGTTCTCCCAATAGGAGGGAGAAGACTATGATGAGAAGTTTGCTCCAGTGGCCACATATACCTTTGTTAGAGCCATCATATCTCTTGCAGCGTCCATGGGTTGGATTTTACATCAGATGGATGTAAAGATCGTTTTTCTCAATGGATTAATTAAGGAAGAAGTATACATAGAGAAACCTCAAGGTTTTGAGGTACACCTTAGAGAAACCCATGTATGCAAATTAAAGAAGGCTTATATGGACTCACGCAAGCTCCAGGAGCTTGGTATGCACGAATTGAAAGCTACTTGACGAGACTTGGATTTTCCAAGAGCTATGTTGATCCAAACCTTTATTACAAAGTTGTGAATGATGCACCTGTGATCCTACTACTATATTTTGATGATTTGTTTCTGACAGATGCAGAGCCTCTCATTATTCAGTGTAAGAGGGAGTTAGTCTTTGAATTCGATATGAAGGATCTTGGTCTCATGCATTATTATTTGGGACTAGAAGTATGGCAGAAGCGTGGTGAAATCTTCCTAGGGCAAGGGAAGTATGTTGTAAATATCCTTCAGAAGTTTGGGATGATGGATTGCAAATCCATGGCAACTCCCATGGTGACAGATATGAGGAAGTTGAGAGACTTTGATTCTGATCCAGTAGACTCGTCCCTATACCGACAATTGATTGACTCATTTATGTATTTGGTGAATACCCGACCATACATTTTCTTTGTTGTGAACATGTTGAGCCAGTTCCAGGTGGAACCTAGACATGAGCATTGGATAGTCGCAAAGCATATTTTGAGATATCTTCGTGGGACGCTAAACTATGGTTTGAGATATGCCTCAAACAATGATGTACGGTTGCATAGATTTACTGATTTAGATTGGGCAGGGAGTGCAGATGACAAAAATAGTACTTTTGGTGTATGTTTCAGTTTGGGCTCTGCTATGATATCATGGGCTAGCAGGAAGCAAAAGTCTGTGGCACTGAGCACCGCAAAATCAGAGTATATTGCAGCTTATGATGCTTGGACAGAAGAAGTATTGATCCGTAAGTTGGTTTCTAGACTATTTGATCAGGTGTTGGACTCGACTGTGATACATTGTGATAATTAGAGTTGTGTAAAGCTTTCAGAGAACCCTGTGCTCCATGACAGGTCGAAGCACATTGAGATCAAATACTATTTTCTCTGTGATAAAGTCCAGAAGGGAGAAGTGATTCTCCAGTACATCTCCATCGATGAGCAGACAATTGATATTTTGATGAAGCCTCTGTCCAAGATAAAGTTTGCATACTTGAGGGACAAGATGGGACTTGTGGAGATTGCTCCCTTGGTTGAAAGGGAGGAGATGACTTCCTCGATTGGGCAAGAGTGTTGATGGACATACATTCTCCATATGGAAAATAGTCCAAGTTAACAAATTGTTGATGTGTATCATGCTAGTATAGCTTAGATATGATGCTTCATCATCATGCTAGTACAACTTAGATATGATACATATGTCGTGAGACGCATCATGCTAGTACAACTTAGATATGATGCATTAGCATCATGCTAGTACAACTTAGAGATGATGCATATGTTTGAGTCGAATCATGCTAGTACAACTTATATATGATGTAGTAGCATCATGCTAGCATTAAATTGAGAGCTTCTATTAAGTTCTTTTCAATTTACCAGACAATAATAGCATAAGCAGGATCACTGAAAGAAACACAATCACAAGGTACACAACATTTTATCTTGGGAAACTGTGAAAATATTGTGTAATAGCAAAGAATATTCTTATCCCCTTTTGTGGATAAAGTAAAAGATAAAATATATTTATTATTCATTAGATCAATCCCCTTTTGTGGATTGATCATGTCGGGCATTGTAATTGACCAAATCCCCTTTTGCGGATTGGTCAAACCCTAATTCTAATATGCAAATTAAGAAGTCGGCCCCTGGACAAATTAAAGTGGTTCTAACCACCCAGAAAGACAAGTCGGTCCTGCCAGTGAAGAGACACCTCCTTTCAGCGCTTGCCAGTTTGTATAAATAAAGGAAGACAACCACTCATTTGTTCACTCACTTAGCTCACTCATCTAGTGCACAAGTATTGAAGGAAGCTACAGTTACCAGTTGTCGGAAGAAGGAAGAGAGAGAGGCGCATTTCCTGGGAGAGGATATTCTCTAGTGTTTGGTTTATTGTCTTAGCATTGTATTGGCTATCTATATTAAGGAAGTTTTGTTGGGTTGTCTTCCCCATGAGGGTTTCTCAAGATAAATGTTGTGTATCTTGTGATTGTGTTTCTCTCAGTGATCCTATCTATGCTATGGTTATCTAGTAAATTGAAAAGTAACCTAATAATATCTTAAACTATAACATGGTATCAGAGCTAAGCTGAAGAGAGCATCTTTTACAGGAAAAAGAAAAATGTCACTATTGTCGTACAAAAAAATTAGGGCTTTTTATTAAAGAGGAATTTCAGTCCAAAGATCATCTAGAAAAGTGTTCCCTAGCCTAAGGAACTCATTGACACCTTCAACACACCTTTTCAGTGGATATAACTCCCAGAAAGTGAAACCCTGGTTTTCACCAGTACCAAAAGTACCAAAAGTACCAGAAAACCAAAAGCACCAGTCTAGAAATCCGTTGGTCAAGTTTGAAGGGGAAAAATTTGGATTTTCTGAAATCTAAACACACCAGGCTACTCACCTCAGCCAAGCGCACCTTCTGGTAAGATCAAAATTCCATTCTGAGCATTTTCATTTCTTGGTCATTTTCCTAGCTCCAGGTAAAAGATGTCTGCAAGCACTAAGCTTGTTGACAAGCTAGAAGGCGTGGAAAACTTTTGTGCCTGGAAGTATAGGATTGCACTCATTCTTGAAGAGAATGACCTAGCAATATTCATTAAAGAGAATGTACCAAAACCTGTCGATGTTGTAGCTAAAGCAAAACACCAAAAAGGCAGTTAGGGCCAAAAGAATCATTGCAAATTCTATCAAAGATCACTTGATTCCCAAAGTGACCTCAAAGAAGACTCCAAAAGAAATGTTTGATGCCCTAACCCAATTATATGAAGGAAGGAACATCAATCAGAAGATGAATCTAAGAACTCAACTTAAGCATACAAGGATGCAGAAAGGAGAAACAATTCAGGAATATTTCTCTAGAATATCACAATTCAAAGAACAACTAGAAGCTAACTCCGTAATAGTTCCAGATAAGAAGAAAGATGTTTCAAAGATCAGATGCTACAACTATCAAAATTTGGGACACTTTTCCTATGATTGTCCTCAAGGAAAAGGGAAAAGAAAACATCAAGCACATGTGGCAGAGGAAGAGGAATCTCCTCCCTCAAAGAAAGCTTTAGTAGAAATTGAGGATTATGTACTTTAAGTTGAAGATAGTTGATATGAAGAAAGATAGCAAATGGTGGAGTCTGTGGAGCCTCCCCACACAAAAACAAAAGATAAGTATTCATGTTTATTTTTAGTATCTTGTTTACTTTAATACTTTTTCATTACAAGTTAGAGTTTTGTGAGAATGTTAATTAACCTCTTTTATTTCAGTGTCTATGCAGACTTATCAAGAAGAGGATAAAGAAAGAGATAAAATATTTATTTCAAAAGTTAGACAACATGAGAAGGACTTATGATATGGTGATAGTCAGTAAAGACCAGAAAGTATCCAGTATTTATATAGGAGTAGGAGGCTCCTAAAGATGCATAACATAAATGTTCAAAATGAAGAGAAAGATGGATACTCAGATATAGTTGATGAGATGCATGTAACTACAGGTTGTTCCAGTACTGTTCTTATAGATGCAGAGGGAGCAGGTTGACCTAGTATGAAGTCGGAAAGAAAGAAATGTTCGAATTCAAGAAGGCACCAAGGATATTAAAGAAGAAAACTTCAAAGATGATGATTAGAAGCCCTTAGTTTGGTGCAAGAGGGAGCTATGTCTCCGAGTTCGAAATGGAGGATCGTGATTTGGTGGAGTTAGGAAAGTAGATGAATGGTGCCCATATAGTTTGATCAAGATGAAAGTTATCCAGTAGATGGATGGTGCCCAACAGATGGGTAGCACGGTATTATACTATGGAAAGATTTTGGACCACAAGAGATTTTTTCAGATCCCATAGTTAGACCTTCGTAAAGAAAGAAGAGACCTTTGTAGAGAAGGGGAATGAGAAATTTGCCAAGATTGGCCTCTGTCCCAGTGTTCTCTAGGGATTGTTAGAATATAATGGATGTGCTCGTTTAACCATAGAAAATATCACTATTGTCACCCAACCATAGGCCGAATCCACCCCTAAGCACCTTAACCTTGAGAGAGAATCATTCTAGAAGCAAAACCTAGGCTAGATAGCCAAACAAGATAACACACCTCTCTCCAAGGATAGCACACCAAATAGGAGTAACAAGAGCTGATCAGAGAGTCCAAACCATAACCAAGAGAGAGTCCAGGCCAAAACCAAAATCTGCTAGCTGCAGCAGCTGCAACGACATCTCTCCTCCAAACTTGTGCACAAACTGGTCAACTGCAGTGCGCACAAGTGTTGCTTCTGCAGTTCTAAGAATGCCTGCCAGAATGAAGATTGGCCTCCTGTATTTATACTAAAACTGGCAAACTGCCTGGGCTGACTTCTCATTCTGGGTACCTATTTACTTAGTATATAATATTTCCTTTAGACGACTTCTTCTCTTGGAGGCTAATAACCTAATACAAATTATCCTCTTGAGCCGACATGTCTTCTAGGGTTATTAGCCAACTAATTTAGGGTTTCTTCTTGCTTCCCGAAATATTCTATTCTTGTCAGGTTTACACGTGGAGGTAGATACCTCCCGCAACTACCATAATATCAACACTCCCTCCTAGCTAGAGTGGTATTTGAAAGTAATGGTCTTGAGCACAAACATACCATTTACTAGGTAGCATCAACATAGTCGTATAGACTATCTCATGACTAGATCGTGAGCACCATCATCACTATCAATGTCATCAGCTGGTGTCCTAGAAGAATAAATGTTTTGAACCATTTTCTGTCTAGGAAATCTTTGTCCATTGATCATCCATCTAGCTGATAATTATTTCCAACACTACTGATAGTCTTCAAGGCGATCAGAACAATGTCATTCAATAGAACACAACTGTGTCTATCCATAGTAGCACACAACTACAATCTAGTGGTACACTAGCACACCAAGTAGCACACAAATACTTGATGATTAGTGACATATAGTCACAATTACTGGAACACATCCACTACAGTAGTATACATCTATTGTCCGGAGACATACAGTCTCCATAACAATCATATCATCAACATGCACAGAAAACATTGTTGTGATATATAAACTGAATCATCTGGGCCATTCTTCCACTCACATCTGTGAGATCTGGAAGAGCATCTGCCCTAAGAAAGTAAAACATCAACGATGAGTTATCTGGATTATTATTCTCAAGCAAGGAAGAATAACTGTCCCGATTTCTAAGCCTGGACCATTCACCTATCTGGGCCATTCCTCCGGCACTAAACAAAGTGCAACTTGGAGAGAATGAATCTGCCCTAGGGAATGCATGTCCCTGATTGTTGAACCTAGAACATTCCCCTATCTGGGCCATTCCTCCGGCACTAAACAAAGTGCAACCTGGAGAGAATGAATCTACCCTAGGGAATGACTGTCCGGACCATTTCCAAAGGAAATCACTGTCCTATACCAACCTCCAAAACATACCATTCTTTGAAACTGCTCACAAATGTGAGCTTTGAAAGAATGACTGTCCGGCGAGGTGAACCAGTCTTCTGACCACTATTGAGAGTGGCTGTCAAGAAGAGAGACTGTCCTAGACCATTCCCTATGTTAACCACAAGGGGAATCGTTGTCTATGGTACATCACTAATCCATCGAACCATTTTCATTACGAAAATGACCGTTTGATTTGGACCATTTTCCGAACTGGAAAATGTCTGTCCGTCAGAAATCTCAAACCACTTTCCGAACTGGAAAGGAACTGCTCATCTTGGACCATTTTTCGAACTGGAAAATGACTGTCCATAAATCAATAACACATCAGTGCTCCCTCCCAACCTGGGAGTCATATCTTCCTTTTTCAATAAGGAAGTCGTCTCCACGAGCTCCAACTTAAGTACACAAACTCTTTCATCTTGAACAGAGGCTTTACCAAAATGTCTGCTTATCTGCTCATCTGTGAAGATATATATTGGAGAACCACTTCTCCTTTCTGGACTTCATCACGAAGAATGTAATTCTTGATCTCAATGTACTTCGGTCTTTCTGTAACACTGGTTTTATGAAGGTTTCATATAGCTCTGATCATCATAGTTGAATTCAACTCTTTTGTTTCCTGCTAGCTCATAACATCGTGGCAAGGATCAAACTTGGAACATATCCAAGTGGTACTTCTTCTTTCATCATGAGAGCTTTGTCATGGATTGACAATCCATCATCCTTGAGTTCTGAGTAACCATTTTGATACAATATCTTTGTTATAGAAGGTTTCTCACCACGCTTCTGCTATGAATTGGAGGCTCTGCACCAAGTTGTTTGAATCCATACAAAACCTTCTTCCATCCGCATACAAGAGTCTCTTCTTGGTATACCTCAAAGCCTTGAGGTTGTTATACATACGTTCTTTGCTCAATTATTCTAGAGAACGGTCTTTGCATTCATCTGATGTAAACTCCAACCCATGGATATTGCGGACGATATAATGGCTCATGTAAAGGTATGTACGGTTTACTAGAACAAGCAATTATCATAGTCTTCTCTCTCCATCTGGGAGAAACCTCTATTTCTGGATCTCATTCATAAGTCTTCCATACACTATTCTTCATCACAGCTTCCATTTCCTCTGCTTGATTTCTTTTAGTGAGTTCAGGTCAAGCTGGTAGTCTTTTGATTCTTGATACAATGACTGGTTGTTCTGTCTTTTCTTTCTCTTTTTGAATCTTCATGTTCTTCCTTATGTTTTTCTTTAGCTCTTATGTCCATGGAATTTTCTATAGATTCCATGCCCTAAAGATTCCAACTTCTTCCTTTCATCATAGTATCGTGGACGTGGATGGACAACCAGGGATACTTTAAGGCTTCTTTTCGAAGAAGACTTCTTCTAAAGTCATTTTGAACATGTGTTGTTTTTCATGGTTGCTACCATGGATATATACTTCATCATCTTCATTGGATCATGTTATTTAGGATTATCTCCCTTCTAATCCTTGCTTCATGCATGAATGCATGCTCTTCTTTTGGAAATATATAATCGGCTCCCTCCATCTAGGAGAGTCCATGCTTCCGTCTACATCCTTATTGCCTTCTGCAAAGTGTCACAAATCATTTTCCAATTTCCTCTTGACTGCTAACTTCTTTCTGTCTTTACTTATTTAGGTTTCTTCAAGATTGATTCTGATTTTGGCTTATCTTGCAGTTGTTACTTATGTAATAGCTTCCACATGAATTGTTACCAGGGGTTGTTGATGTACTTCATCCTTACATGTGTATTGCCTGACTTGTAGTCATTGTGATAGCAAGTCCTTATTTTGTTGATCTTCCATAGGTGTAGTTTCTCTTTGAACATATTATCTTCTAAGAAATAGATATGCAAGATATGTACAAAAAACATGGTATGTACAAGAACTATGAAGAGTATTGTTACCTTGTCTTAGAAGAAGAAGTTTGTTTTATCCTGCTTGGTCTTCCTTGAGGTTTTCCTTTCTTCGGCAACTGATGCTTCATGTGTCTCCTTCCTTTTCTTTAGATTGAGACAATGATTATTGTAGTGACCATATCTTCGACAATTGAAGCATTGTATCTTTGACATATCTTTCTCTTGATTTGGTTTCTTCTTGGAGCCAAACTTCTTTTTATTCCTGGAATTCTTAAACCTTGATGTGAAGGCTTGATCATCGTATTTCTTTTGGGGTTTCTCTTTTGCACTGATCCTTGATTCTTCTTGTGTAGAGCAAGTCCAAAGTTCTTCAAATATAGGATACTCCTTTCTTGTGTTCATGCTTGCGGCAAATGCATCCCATGTCTTGGGAATACCGTTGAGTACTATATTTACCAGTTCTTTCTCTGAAATGATCTCTTCAATAGCTTGTAGTTGATCTTTTAACTGAGAGATTCTCACAAAGTATGATGTTATGCTATCATCATCATTCATCTTCATGTCATAGAGCTCATTCTTCAGACTCATTACTTGTCCAATGTTTTTGATTTAGAAGAGTTTTGTTAGGGCATCACACATCTTCTTGGATGAGTCAAGATTGGAGATGTAGGGTATCAAGTGGTGTTTTATAGAATCCACTATGATACTCATGGAATTGATGTCATTGTCTTTGAACTTCTCCAAAATTGCAACGTTCTGAGGTTCCTTCTCTTTTCCTTCTTCAAACTCTGGTTCCACGATCTTTCCTTTCACGATATTCAACACTTTATTTTTGGCAAGAATGAGGTCAATCCTTGTCTTCCACACTCTAAAGTTAGAATCCCCTTCTAACTTATTTTTCGAATTCATAGAGTAATTCATGTCTGCTTTGACTTGGTCAACCCTAGATTTGACCAAAAACTCAAACTTGACGTCTTAGCTTGCTGAGAGTACCAGGAGATGTGCTAGGCTAGGGCGCACTAGTCTATCCGGAAATTAGGTCAATCCCTTCACTTAAGGTGCCTCAACGAGAGGATTTGGGTTTTTGCAACTGCACCTTCTAGTAACCCTAGCAGTAGTGCTTTGGTAACTTCTCCTGCTAGAAACCCTAGCGACAGTTCTTCAACGAGCTTAGTATCCTTATGGCTATGCTCTCTTCCAGTGGTTAGACTGAATGAAGGAGGTGTGGGCCCATAACCTGTTAGAATATAATGGATGTGCTCATTTAACCATAGAAAATATCACTATTGTCACCCATCCATAGGCCAAAGCCACCCCCGAGAATCTTAACCTTGATAGAGAATCATTACGGAAGCAAACCCTAGGCTAGATAGCCAAACAATATAACACACCTCTCTCCAAGGATAGTGCACCAAATAGGAGTAACACGAGTTTATCAGAGAGTCCAAACCATAACCAAGAGAGAGTCCAGGCCAAAATCGAAATCTGCTAGCTGCAGCAATTACAACGACAACTCTCCTCCAAACTTGCACACAAACTGGCCAACTGCGGTGGGCACAAGTGTTGCTTATGTAGTTATGAGAATGCCTGCCAGAATGAAGACTGGCCTCCTGTATTTATACGAAAATTGGCAAACTGCCTGGGCCGACTTCTCATTCTAGGTGCCTATTTACTTAGTATATAATATTTCCTTTAGCTGACTTCTTCTCTTGGAGGCTAATAACCTAATACAAATTATCCTCTTGAGCTGACTTGTCTTCTAGGGTTATTAGCCAACTAATTTAGGGTTTCTTCTTTCTTCCCGGAATATTCTATTCTCATCAGGTTTACACATGGAGGTAAATACCTCCTGCAACTACCATAATATCAATAGGGACATGCTAGAATACCCTCGTAGAGAGGGGTGTGACCACCCTCGTAGAGAGGAGTGTGGATGTTTCTCCAAGGGGCAGCGAGCATATACTCTCCTCTGGCCAAGGATTGAGTAGCTTGGAACACAAACCTTGACCATGTGAAATGGTTAGTTGGCTCTTGAGATTTGTGTCGTGATCCTGCGTGGATCATGGAAAGGGAGTCTAGTCTTGCCTAGGCTAGCATCTTGGCTTCTCTAGTTCATGTGGGATGACTATGAGTGAAGCTATGGTAGTAGTCCTCCCCAGTGGATGGGTGAGATAGATGACTACAAGTGAAGGGAGAACATAAAAAGAATGGCAAAACTCATAGAATATCTTTTGTGTGAAGATAAGACATCTTCTGTGTGAAGATAATATATCTTCTGTGTGAAGATAAGAAAGATTATCTTCTGCATGAAGATGAAAGAAAGAAAGAGTATCTTCTGCGCGAAGATAAAATAGAAAAAAACTTTGGATGATTTATAGATATGTCAGTCGTGATGCCAGATGACCAAGTGGATTATATTGATGCCTCAGGTGTTATCCAGTTGATGTTGTTACCCAGTTGATGATGTTATCCAGTTGATGCTATTGTCCAGTTGATGATGATTATCTAGTTGATGATATTGCCTAGATGATATTGTTTAGTTGATGATGACANAAAGATAAAGAATATCCTTCTTGTTAAGAGGGAGTGTTAAAATATTGTGTAACTGCAAAGAATATTCTTATCCCCTTTTGTGGATAAAGTAAAAGATAAAATATATTTATTATTCATTAGATCAATCCCCTTTTGTGGATTGATCATGTCTGGCATTGTAATTGACCAAATCCCATTTTGTGGATTGGTCAAACCCTAATTCTAATATGCAAATTAAGAAGTCGGCCCCCAGACAAATTAATGTGGTTCTAACCACCCAGAAAGACATGTCGGCCCTGCCAGTGAAGAGACACCTCCTTTCAGCGCTTGCCAGTTTGTATAAATAAAGGAATCCAACCACTCATTTGTTCATTCACTTAGCTCACTCATCTAGTGCACAAGTATTGAAGGAAGCTGCAGTTACCAGTTGCTGGAAGAAGGAAGAGAGAGAGGCGCATTGCTTGGGAGAGGAAATTCTCTAGTGTTTGGTTTATTATCTTAGCATTGTATTGGCTATCTATATTAAGGAAGTTTTGTTGGGTTTTCTTCCCCATTAGGGTTTCCCAGGATAAATGTTATGTATCTTGTGATTGTGTTTCTCTGAGTGATCCTATCTATGCCATGGTTATCTAGTAAATTGAAAAGTAACCTAATAATATATTAAACTTTAAGAGAAACCCTCATGGGGGAGAAAACACAACAAAAACTTCTTTAATATAGATTTCCAATACAATGCCAAGATAAAAGACCAAAACACTAGAGAATATCCAAGTCTGAGCAATGTGCCTCTCTCTCTTTCTTCTTCCAACTGCAGCTACCTCCAAACTTGCACACTAGATGAGTGACTTGAGTGAATGAATGAATGAGGCATTGTCCTCTCTTATTTATACTAGTTGACAGGTGCTAGGGTTGTGTCTCTTCATTAGGCAGGGCCGACTTCTTCAACTAGTGGCTAAATCCACTTTAATTATCCCTAGGGGGCGACTTCTCAATTAGCACCATTTAATTAGGGTTTGGCCAATCCATGAAAGGGGATTTGGTCATAATAAATCCTGACATGATCAATCCACAAAAGGGGATTGATCTATATAATAATAACCCAATTATAATTATAATATTCTTTGCAGATACAATATTTCAACACTCCCCCTTAACAAGAAGGGTATTCTCCAATATAACATCATCAACGTCTTAAACACTGACTGGCATATCTATAAATCATCGGACATTTTTCTGATCATCGACAACATCATCATTCACAGCATGGAGCTGGAGCATCATCATCATCTGCATCAACATCAATTAGTAAAATACTAATATAACATCATCAATCAGTACAGGACTGATACAACATCATCATCCACAACACGAGGCTGATACAACATCAACAACAACAACACGAGGTTGATACAACCTCATCAACAACAGCGTAATCAACACGAGGCTGAGATAACAACATCATCAACATCATCAGCATGAGGCTGAGATCACAACATCATTAGCACGAGGTTGAGATCACAATATCATCAATATCATCAGCACGATGTTGAGATCACAACATCATCAATATCATTAGCACAAGGCTGAGATCACAACATCATCATGTTAGAAAAATAGGTGTGCTCGTTTCACCATAGACAATATAGCAATATTTTCACCCAACCATAGGCCGAAGCCACCCACGAGCACCTTAACCTTGACAGAGAGAGTAATTTTGGAAGCAAACCCTAGACCTAATAGCCAACCAAGGTGGCGTGCCACTCTCCAGAGCTAGCATACCAAGCAGAAAGTCCAAGCCTAAAACTAAAAATACAAGTTGCAGTAGCTGCAGCTACAACTACTCTCCAAACTTTTGCACTTATTAAATTTCTACAGTTGTGAGCTTTGTGTGTCCAAATGAGATCTGGCATCACTGCATTTATATTGCTCTTTCTTAGCTGTCTGGGGCAGCTTCTCTTTCTGGAGGCTAAAGACTCAATATTAATTATTTTCTTTAGCCGACTTGTCTTCTAGGGTTATGTCCAATGCTTTAGGGTTTATTCTTGCTTCCCGGAATATTCTATTCTTGTCAGGGTTACACGTGGAAGTTTAATACCTCTCGCAGCTACCATAATATCAACATTACATCCTAGCTAGGGAGGTATTAAAGGTAACGATCTTGAGCACAAAAATACCATTCAACTGGTAGTGTCATCATAGCCGCACAGACCTATCTCATGATCAAATCACGACCACCATCATCACTATCAGTATCATTTGATAACATCAACTGCATCATCTCTCGAAACCATACTCCATCCGAGTAATCAGGTATGATGTTGAATAAGTCACTCATTCCACAAAGTGATACAAGAATCATTCTTCTCATTTGGACATATGTCCTAGAAGAACAATTGTTCCAATCAGATGTTGGAAGCCTTGTCATGGGCTACGAGGACTATTCCTCTAATCCAGACATACATCCTAGAAGAATGATTGTCCTGGACCATTTTCCATAGGAAGAATGTCTATCCACCAGCACATTGACTATCCATCTAGTTGGAAATCATTTCCAACACTAGTGATAGTCTCCATGGCAACTAGAACAACGCCATCCAATAGAACACAACTGTGTCTATTCATAGTAGTATACAACTACTATCCAATGGTACACAACCACACCAAGTAGCACAAGGCTACTAACCAATGACACATAGTCACAACCAGTGGAACACATCCACCACAATAGCATACAACTACTGTCCAGAGACATACAATTTCCACAACAGTCATATCATCTGATATCAACTTGCATAAAACAATATCATGATATAAATTGAGTCATCTGGGCCATTCTTCCACTCACATATGTGAGATCTGGAAGAGCATCTGCCCTCAGAAAGTAAAACGTTAGCCATGGGCTATCTGGACCATTCTTCTCAATCATACAAGAATAATTGTCCTTGATTTCTGAGCCTAGACCATTCACCTAACTGGGCCATTCCTCCAACATTAATCATAGTGAAACCTAGAGAGAATGAGTCAGCCCTAGGGAATGTATGTCCCTGATTGTTGAACCTAGACCATTCACCTAACTGGGCCATTCCTCCGACACTAATCATAGTGCAACATGGAGAGAATGAGTCTGCCCTAGGGAATGATTGTCCAGGCCATTTCCTAAGGAAATGACTGTCCTGCACCAACCTCCAAAATGAACCATTCTTCGAAACTGCTCACAACTATGAACTTCGAAAGAATTACTGGCCAACGAGAAAAACCATTCTACTTGACCACTTCACAAAGTGACTGCTAAGAAGAATGACTGTCCTAGACGACCATTCCCCCACACTGGCTACAAGGGAAATCACTGTCTATGGTACATCAACAATCTATCGGACCATTTTCATTACGAAAATGACTGTCCGATCTGGACCATTTTCTGAACTAGAAAATGCTTGTTCATCAGAAATCTCGAACTACTTTCCGCACTAGAAAGGAACTTCCCAACATGGACCATTTTCTGAATTGGAAAATGATTGTCCATGAACCAATAACATGTCAGTCCTCCCTCCCAACCTGGGAGTAATCTCTTCCTTTTTCAATAAGAAAGTCATCTCCTCAAGCCCCATTTTGTTTCTTAAGTATGCAAACCTTTTCATCTTGGACAGAGGCTTTACCAAAATATATGATATTTGCTCATCTGTGGAGATATATTGGAGAACCACTTTTCTCTTCTAAACTTCATCATAGAAAATATAATGCTTGATCTCAAATGTACTTTGGTCTGTCATGGAACATTGGTTTACTTTGAAGGCTTTATATAGCTCTGATCATTACAATATATTATGGTCGATTTTAGCACTTATGTTTACTTCTAGCTCATGATATCGTGGCAAGTTTCAAATTGAAACATATCCAAGTAGCACTTCTTCTGTCATCATGAGAGTTTGCCATGGATTAGCAATCCATCATCCCAAACTTTTGAGTAACCATTCTGATACACTATTTCTGTCATTGAAGGTTTTCACCACGCTTTTGTTGTATATGAGATACTTTGCATCAAGTTGCTTGAATCCATACAAGGTCTTCTTCCATTTGCATACATGGGTCTATTTCTGGTATACCTCAAAACCTTGAGATTTCTCTACATAAGCTTCTTCCTCAAATGCTCTATTGGGAAAAACAATCTTCTACATCCAACTGATGTAAACTTCGATCCACGGATACTGCAAGAGATATAATAACTTAGATAGAGGTATACCTGGTTTATGGGAACAAGATGTCATCATAGTCTTCTCCTCCTTCAGGAAGAACCTCTAGTTCTGAATCTCACAATACTTTCATTCATAACTCTTTTTCACAATTTCTTACATATATTGTTCTTCATCATAACTTCCATTTCTTCTGCTTGATTTCTTCTAGTGGGTTCAAACCAAGCTGGTAGTCTGGTGATTCTCGGTATAATAACTGGTTGTTCTGGCTTTTCTTTCTTTCTTGGAATCTTCATTATCTTCCTCATGTTTCTCTTTAGCTCATGGGTCCATGGAGTCTTCTATAGATTCCATGCCCTAAAGATTCCAACTTCTTCCTTTCATCATAGGATCATGGATGTATATGGACAATCAATGATACTTTAAGGCTTTTTTTCAAAGAAGACTTCTTCTAGAGTCAAATTGAACATGTGTTATCATAGCTGCTACTTTCAATGGGAACATGGACAGATACTTCATAATCCTCAATGGATCATATCATTTAGGATTAGCTCCCTCCTAATCCTTGTTTCATGCATGCTCTTCTTTTGGAATTATGTAATCAACTCCCTCTGTCTAAGAGAGTCCACACGTTCATCTGCATCGTTATTGCCTTATGCAAAGTGTCACAAGTCTTTACTCTTGATCGCTGACTTCTTTGTGTTTTGACTTATTTTGGGTCTCTTCAGGTTTGATTCTGATTTCAGCTTATCTGGTAGTTGTTACTTATATAATAGATTCCACAGGAATTGTTACCAAATATTGTCAACGTATTTCATCTTTTTCTCAGATACATTACTTGACTAGTAATCATCGTAATAGCAATCATTATCTTGTTATTCTTCCATAGGTGTTGTTTCACTGACCATCTTATCTTCTAAGAAATAGATATACAAGAATTATGTAAACATGTTATGTACAAGGACTATGTTACAAAAGAATTATGTTAACTTGACTAGAAGAATAAATCTGCTTCATGTTGTTTGACTTTCTTTGAGGGTTCCTTTTCTTCGACAACTTTTGCTTCGTGTGTTTCCTTCCTTTTCTTTAACTCATGACAACGATTCTTGTAGTGACCATATTTTTTACAATTGAAGCATTGTACTTTTGACATATCCTTCTCTTGATTTGGTTTCTTCCTTGAGTCAAACTTCTTATTCCTGAATTTCTTGAACTTTGTTGTGTAGGCTTGATCATCATCTTTCCTTTGGAATTTTTCTTTTGCGCTAATCCTTGATTCTTCTTGTGCATAGCAAGTCCAAAGTTCTTCAAATGTGGGATACTCCTTCCTTGTGTTCATGCTTGCGGCAAATGCATCCCATGTCTTGGGAAGGCCATCAAGTACTATATTTACCAGTTCCTTTTCTGAAATGATTTCTTCAATAGCTTGTAGTTGATCTCTTAACTGAGAGATTCTTACAAAGTATGATGTTATGATGTCATCATCATTTATTTTCATGTCAAGAAGCTTATTCTTCACACTCATTACTTGTCTAATGTTTTTCACTGAGAAGAGATTAGTTAGGGCATCGTACATCTTCTCAGATGAGTCAAAATGAGAGATGTAGGGTATCAAGTGGTCTTTTACAAAGTCCACTATGATACTCATAGCATTGATGTCATTGTCCTTGAACTTCTCCATAACTCCAACGTTTTGAGGTTCCTTCTCTTTTCCTTATTCAAACCGTGGCTCCACGATCTTTCCTTTCATGATATCCAACACTTTATTCTTAGCAAGGATGAGGTCAATCCTTGTCTTCCATGCTCTGAAGTTAGAAGCCCCTTCTAACTTGTTTTCTGACTTCATAGAGTAAGTCATGACTGCTTTGAATTGGTCAACCTTTGACTTTGACCAAAAACTCAAACTTGACGTCTTGACTTACTGAGAGTATCAGGAGGTGCGCTAGGCTAGGATGCACTAGGCTATCCAGGAATTAGGTCAAGCTCTTAAGGTGCCTTAACAAGAGGGTTATGGTTTCATTGTTGCAACAAAACTTTGATTGCTACTGCGACTGTAACTGAGAAAAATCTCCCAATCTATCTTCCAGTGGTTAGACTGTATGAAGATAGTGTGGGCCCATAACCTGTTAAAAAAATAGGTGTGCTCGTTTCACCATAGACAATATAGAAATATTGTCACCCAACCATAGGCCGAAGCCACCCCAAGCACCTTAACCTTGACAAAGAGAATAATTCTGGAAGCAAACCTTAGACCCAATAGCCAACCAAGGTGGCGTGCCAATCTCCAGAGGTAGCATACCAAGCAGAAAGTCCAAACCATAACCAAGAGAAAGTCCAAGCCAAAAACCGAAAATACAAGTTGTAGTAGCTGCAGCTGCAGCTACTCTCCAAACTTACGCACTTACTAAATTTTTGCAGTTGTGAGTTGTGTGTCCAAATGAGCTCTGGCATCCTGTATTTATACTGCTCTTTTGTAGTTGTCTGGGTCGACTTCTCTTTCTGAAGTCTAAAGACTCAATATTAATTATTTTCTTTAGGTGACTTGTCTTCTAAGGTTATGTCCAATGCTTTAGGGTTTCTTCTTGCTTCTCGGAATATTCTATTCTTGGCAGGGTTACACGTGGAGGTTTAATACCTCCCGCTGCTACCATAATATCAACACATCAATATCATCATATGGCAACAAAATGAGATAGGTGCAACAACAACATTTTGTGGTACTCTGATAGACCGTCCTTACCAGACCTTCGGGATTTGCCCAGGAATCATAACATTCCATAGGATATAAATGTTGAAATAATGTAACTGCGAAGAGTATTCTTATTATTATTGTTATTTTATTCATAGGATTAATCCCCATTGTGGATTAATCATGTCAATAATTGTATTAGGACCAAATCCCCTTTTGCGGATTGGTCAACAGACAATTGTAATAGGAAGAATAAGAAGTCGGCCCCAACAGTTATTATTGAGACCCATAAATAAATTAAAGGTGGGTTTACCCACCGAGAGTGAGAGGTCAGCCCTGCCAGTGAAGACCTTTCACACATGCCAGTCTTGTATATATAGGGAGGCTAGCACCCTACTTTATCACACAACTCACTTGCTCATTTTCTTAAGAGGCAAGCTGCAATTACCAGTTGGAGAGAGGAGAAGAAGAGTGGCACATATTTGGAGAGGACTATCTGTATTGGTTTGAGTTATCTCNCCACCGAGAGTGAGAGGTCAGCCCTGCCAGTGAAGACCTTTCACACGTGCCAGTCTTGTATATATAGGGAGGCTAGCACCCTACTTTATCACACAACTCACTTGCTCATTTTCTTAAGAGGCAAGCTGCAATTACCAGTTGGAGAGAGGAGAAGAAGAGTGGCACATATTTGGAGAGGACTATCTGTATTGGTTTGAGTTATCTCTTGAACATTGTATTGGAAATTTATGATAATGAAGTTTTTGCTGGGTTTTCTTCCCCTAGAGGGTTTCCCAGGATAAATGTTGTGTCTCTTGTGAATGTGTATTTCTCAGTGATCTTGTTCTTATGTTGATTTATCTATTGAAATGCAAAGAACTATAATAATGGCATAAACATTAACATGGTATCAGAGCCAACCTGAAGGAAGCATATTTCGCAAGAGAAAAACGTCACTGTTGCAGTACCTGAAAATTAGGGTTTTTCAAAAGTGAATCTTTTTAGCCCTAAAACCACCTAGAAAGTTGCGCCCTCCCCCAAGGATCATTTTGGCACTTAGAGCGCACCTTTTTAGTGGCTGGTTCTCCCGAAAAGTGAAGCCCTAGTTTCACAAAAGTACCAGAAGTACTAGAAAACCAGTACCAAAGTACCAGAAGCACCAGTGCAGAAATCCACAGATCAGATTTGAAGGGGTAAAAATTGGATTTTCTTAGATCCAAGTATACCAGGCTACTCACCTCAGCCAAGCGCACCTCCTGGTAAGGTCAAAATTTGATTTTAAGCATTTTCATTTTTGGTCATTTTTCGTAGCCTCAAGTACAAGATGTCTGCAAGCACAAAGCTTGTTGAGAAACTAGAAGGCATAGACAATTTCCGTGCCTGGAAGTATAGGATCGGTCTGATCCTTGCAGAGAATGACCTAGCAAAATTCATCAAAGAAGAAGTGGAGGAACCTGAAGATGCCGTAGAGAAAGCGAAGCATCGGAAGGACTCGATCAGGGCTCAAAGAATCATTGCAGATTCAATCAAAGACCACCTGATTCCATATGTATCATCCAAGAAAACTCTGAAGGAGATGTTTGACTCTCTAAGCAAACTATATGAAGGAAAGAACATCAATCGAAAGATGAATCTAAGATCTCAATTGAAAT
Organism: Picea mariana; assembly: GCA_032191745.1. NCBI lineage: Eukaryota > Viridiplantae > Streptophyta > Pinopsida > Pinales > Pinaceae > Picea > Picea mariana. The sequence goes on along the minus strand of JASDQU010738506.1, from coordinate 97,961 downwards.
ATACCAAGATGCAGAAAGGAGAAATGATTCAAGAATATTTCTCCCGAATCTTAGAAATAAAAGAATAGTTAAAAGCGATTGGAGACACCATCGATGAAGACGAATTCGTAATGACGGCCCTAAATGGTCTCACAAGACCTTGGGATTCTTTCATCCAGATGATATGTGCCAGAAAGGAGAAACTACAGTTTGAGAGCCTATGGGAAGAATGCATCCAAGAAGAGACAAGGGTAGCCAACCGTGAAGCACTACTAGCAAGGGATGATGATCAAGCCCTAGCTACTCATACAAAAGGAGGAAGGAAGAAACCCTACTTCAAAAGGGAAACTCATAGAGAACCTCAACCATCAAATAGATTCAACAACCAAGAATCTCATCCAAGAAATTTTCAGAAGAAAGGACAACGGAAGGGACGAGATCTCTCATCTATACAATGCTATCATTGTGATAAGATGGGACACAAGGCGAATTCTTGTCCAATCAGAAGAGAAGAATACAAGAGGAAGCACAAAAGACAACATGCCCACATAGTCGAAGATGAAGAACCACCTATGAAGATGATTAAGGACCATGTTTTGATCTCAGCTCTCTCAGGATCTGTATCACCGGGAGAGGACACATGGCTCATTGATAGCGGTGCATCAAAACATATGACGGGTAAGAAAAATACTCTCTCTTGTATTTCAGAAAAGAAGTTTTCTCAGAAAGTGACTCTTGGAGATGATTATCAATATCCCATCAAGGGAGTAGGAGAATCAAACTACAAGCTAGATTCAGAAAACT
>JASDQU010738506.1:57171-92855 GCA_032191745.1 Picea mariana | reverse complement strand
ACCATTGTAAGCCCGGGTCCCATGTCCAAGTGCTCCTGTGAACTCCCCGTAGAATATTTTGGAACCCAATAACCAACTCCAAATGATGCTCCAAAGACTGACACCTATCATGTGGATCCAAATAAGAAGATCCATCCACATAGTGGAAAAGGGCCGTAGCAGAATCTGGAAGGAATAATACCACTGTAGAATATGCAGACTGAACGCTGGTAACTAGCTCTTGATGTGGGACATTGATGTTCTCGACAGAAGGTGGAGTCGAGTCATCAAATAAAATATGGAAGTGGTTGTCATCCCAGAAATGACAACTATCCATATACCAATCATCACAATCGTCCTCAAAATCATACCAAGCATATCTTTCTTGATTATATTCATTCATGAGGCCCTGCATAAGAAATATCTCCTGCATGTCATTCAATGAATCTTGAATACTGTGAAAACTATCATTGAGGCCATATGTGAGGCTGGTTGTGAGGCTATGTGTGAGGCTGTTTGTGAGGCCATGTGCAATTGCATCCAACCTGTCATCCAATTGGGCTTTGAATGATTCAAGAATTTCTTTCAAGGTTTGAGAAGAAATAGCCATCTGAGCACCCTATGAACTCTTCGGTTCTGCAGCCGTCACGAAAAAACTCAAAAAATAAACCCAAGAAGTTTTGGCAGAAAATCGCGGTTTTTTCTGGAAAAACCCTAAAAAACTGTTGAACTTAAAATGCACATAACTTCACTTCCCGGACTCCATTTCAGATGATGTTTTTTTTTGAAATTGGGTGAAATTGTGAGAGGAACTCAAATCTATAATTTATTTGGACAAATTCAGCCTCCAAATGCTACAGAAATAAAAACAAATCGCGCCGCCGTCCGCAGAAAAAACCCTGAAAATTTGCAGATTTTAAAACCTCAATATCTTGACCTTCCGGACTCCATTTTGGATGATTTTTTTTTTCAACTTGGGTGTTTTTCTGAGAGGAACTCAGATATACAACCCTTTTCTGCAAATTTTGCACAAAAATATACTGAAAATGTCTGGAATGTCGCGGCCCTCTTTTTTATTCTCCGAAAAAAAAAATCTGCAAAAATAAAAAAATAGTTGCCCACAACTCCGGCCCTGGAAAGTGCTCTGATACCAATTGTTAAGAACCAAATACCTTAATACAAAATATCACAATAGATCCAAAGATATCTGAATACAATCACCACACAAGATATATGAAACCATAAGAAAACCACACTTTATTATTGAAAAACCCTTAGGGTAGGGCAACACCATACAATGGATCCTGTTATGGAAGGGATCATCTCCTGTTCACTTGCCTCTTCGAGGGGGCATCCTCCTATTGAGTTACCACTCCACAATACAATACTTCTCTTCATGTCTCATTACATTGCTTGAACCTCTTTATATAATGCTACCATCACCTAAGAACATTCTAGAGGAGGAATCTTCTAGAAGTAGAACCTTCTAAGAAGTCATCTTACATTTATTATATCTAACTACCATAGTGGGCCTTATTTAATAATATAGTGGATCTAATCCACCTTACATTGAATGACCTCCACTATTATCACTATGGGCCCTTTGGGCCCCCCCACTACCTCTCTAGCTACCTTACAGTAACCTAGTATGTAAATTCTAAAGGCCTTAGAGACTTCACATTATCCAACAAATATTCCCTTCTTTCCTAAAGGGTCTAGCTTGATTCTTCTTTCTTTCGGAATGTGTACAAACACTGGACAACCAAATATCTTTCCGAAGAACATTTCTTTGGGGGTTTTGAATCCAAGTGCACCATGGGATAGTCTGTTTTGGACATACACTAATGTTCTTGTTGCTTCATCCCATAAGTGCATTGGAAGATCTTGATCGTGGATCATAGTCTTCACTGCATCCATTATAGTTCTATTCTTTCTTTCTGCTACACCATTTTGTTGAGGATTTTAGGGAGTGGTGAGCTCCCTCTTAATCCTGACATCTCTGCAAAAGCTTACAAATTCTTTTGAGGTGTATTCTCCTCCATTATTTGAATTCCTTGAATTTTCCAAACACTTCATCTTTTGATTTCAAGAAGTAAACCCAAGTCTTGCGAGAATAATCATCAATAAATAACACATAGTATACATACCCACCAAGAGAGGTTGATGGAATTGGGCCATATACATCTAAGTGGATGAGTTCCAAGACTCCTTCTACTTTACTTTCGCTCTTCGGGAAATGATTCTTTATGTTCTTTCCTTGTGCACATCCCTTGCACACACCTTCATGATCAACCTTGAATTATGGTAGACCTATAACTACCTTGCTCACATAAGGTAAGGATTTGTAGTTGATGTGAGCTAGTCTTTTATGCCAAAGTTCACATGGACACTCAATGGAGTGAGTCAAAGCTGCATCTAAGTGACCTTTTAACTTATACAGGCCACCTTCTTCTGTTCCAATGACAGTTGCATCTTCTATGATTTTTCCTTTAGGCCACATAAGAACTTCACCATCAATGAATGCAACTCTGAAGCCTTTCTTATCTAAAGTTGAGATAGAAAGTAAGTTATTTGTCAAACTTGGTACATATAGTACATCCCTCATCTTCATCGAGGTCCCTAAATCAAGTTTGTAGGTGGATTTTCCCACTCCTTTGATAGGGTACTGGTAATCATCTCCGAGTGTAACTTTCTAGGGAAAGTTCTTTTTTGTAAGGCTAGAGAGAATGTCTCTCTGACCTGTCATGTGCTTAGAAGTACCACTGTCTATGAGCCAAGTATCCTCTCTAGGTGACACAAAACCTGAGAGCGCAAAAAATAAAACATAGTTTTCAATCTCTTCTTTGGTTATCTTCGTGGGTGGCTCATCATCTTCAACTGCATGGGCATGATGGCTCTTGCTATTTCTTTTCTTGTATTCTTCTCTTCTGGCTAGACAATTCTTAGCAATATGACCCATCTTATCATAATGATAACATTGATAAGAGGAGAAATCGTTTTCTCTTCTTTGTCCTTTCTAAAATTTCTGGAATCTCCTTGGAGGGTGAGATTCTTTATGGAAGTGGGTGAATCTCTTTGGGGAGTGAGATTCCTTATGTAGGCGGGTCTCCTTCTAGAAGTGAGACCTTTTATTTCCTCCTTTAGCATGAGCAGCTAGGGCTTGATCTTCATCCCTTAATAGTACTGCTTCTCGGTTAGCTACTCTTGCTTCTTCTTGAACACATTCTTCCCAAATACTATCAAATTGGAGTTTCTCCTTTCTTGCATAGATGGTTTGGATGAAGGCATCCCAAGGTCTTGTGAGACCATTAAGAGCTATCATTATGAGTTCATCTTCATCTAGGTTGTCTCCAATTGCTTCTAGTTGTTCCTTGAATTGAGTAATCCTAGAGAAATAGTCATGGATTGTTTCTCCTTTCTGCATCCTTGTACTTTTGAGTTGAGTTCTCATATTCATCTTCCGGTTGATATTCTTTCCTTCATACAGTCTAGTTAGGGCATCAAACATCTCTTTTGGAGTGTTCTTAGAAGCCAATTAAGGGATCAAGTGATCTTTAATAGAATCTGCAATTATTCTTTTGGCCCTAACCATATCCTTCTGGTACTTTGCTTTAGCTGCATCTTCTTCGGGTTCCGGTACATTTTCCTTAATGAATTTTGCAAGGTCATTCTCTTCAAGAATGAGTGCAATCCTATACTTCTAGGCACGAAAGTTTTCCACACCTTCTAACTTGTCAACAAGCTTGGTGCTTGCAGACATCGGAAATTAAATCTGAATTTACCAAGAGGTGCGCCTCGTTGAGGCGAGTAGGCTGGTGTACTCTGTTTTCATAAAATCCAAATTTTACCCATTGAAACTGAGTCTGTGAAAATCTGGAGTGGTACTTCTGGTACTGGTTCTGGTTTCCTAGTTTTATGGTACCCGCCAAAAACTAGGGTTTCACTTCCCAGAGGCTCTAGCAAAAAGGTGCGCTCAAGCTGCCAATGAATTTGCTAGGCTAGGGCGCACTTCCTTAGGTGGTTTTTAGATGAAATTTCTTTCCAACAAAAAGCCCTAATTTTCTTGTACAACAACAATGACATTTTTTATAATCCAGTGAAAGGTGCTCTCTTCAGCTTAGCTTTGATACCATGTTAAATTTAGAGTTGCTATTAAGTTCTTTCCAATTAACTAGACAATAATAGCATAAGCATGATCACTGAAAGAAACACAATCACAAGGTACACAACATTTTATCCTGGGAAACCCTCATGGGGGAGAAAACCCAATAAAAACTTCCTTAATATAGATTGCCAATATAATGCCAAGATAAAATACCAAAACACTAGAGAATATCCAAGATTGAGAAATGCGCCTCTCTCTCTCTTTCTTCTTCCAATTGCAACTACCTCCAAACTTGTGCACTAGATGAGTGACTTGAGTGAGTGAATGAATGAGGTGTTGTCCTCTCGTATTTATACTAGTTGGCAGGCGCTAGGGTTGTGTCTCTTCATTAGATAGGATCGACTTCTTCAACTAGTGGCTAAAACCACTTTAATTAGCCCTGGGAGCCAACCTCTCAATTAGCACCATTTAATTAGGGTTTGGCCAATCCATAAAAGGGGATTTGGTCATACATAAGTCCCAACATGATCAATCGACAAAAGGGGATGGATCTATATAATAATAACTTAATTATAATTACAATATTCTTCGTAGTTACAATATTTCAACAACTAGTATAGCTTAGAGATGATGCAGGTGACTCACATCATGCCAGTACAACTTAGAGATGGTGCAATGACACCATGCTAGTACGGCTTAGAGATGATGCACATCATGCCAGTACAACTTAGATATGATGCATTTGCAACATGCTAGTATGACTTAGAGATGATGTAGATGGTACTCCACAACATGCCAATACATATTAGATATGATACATTCGCATCATGCTAGTACGGCTTAGAGATGACACAATGGAGAGGATGGTTCTTATAGCCATTGAGGACAAGGCATCTGTTGGGACAATCATTCTTCTAGGACGTATGTCCAAATTAGAAGAATGGTCCCTATATCACTCTGTTGAGTGAGTGACTTATGTGAGACACTCTGTTGAGTGCGCTGAGTTCAACACATGACTTATTCAACATCATGCCCGATTACTCAGATGGATTATGGCCTAGAGAGATGATGCAGTTGATGATATATTTTTTATGTCAGGATGCTATCAGATGATATTGATAGTGGTGATGTTGCTCGTGATTTGATCTACGTGATCATGAGATAGTCCGTGTGGATATGACATTGCTACTTGTTAATACCTCCCTAGCTAGGAGGGAGTGAAGATATTATGGTAGTTGCGAGAGGTATCAACCTCCATGTGTAACCTCTGACTAGATTAGAATATTATGAAATCTAGAGAAACCCTAAACAGATGTGTAGAAACCCTAGAAGACAAGTCAACTCAATAAAAGAATTAATATTAAAGTATTAGCCTCTAAAAGGATAAGTCGAACTAGACAGGTGACAAAGAGCACTATAAATAGAGGGCACTTGAGCTCATTTGGACACTCACGCACTCACAAGCTCACACAAGATAAAGTGGTGTGCAAGTTTGGAGGAGTATAGTTGCAACGATTGCAGCTAGGTATTGGTCTTGGTTTCTGGTTTTGGGACTTTCTTCTTGGTGCGCTACCTTTGGAGAAAGGTGTGTTATCTCTTGGTTATTTGTTGGCTCTGGTACTGCTTCCGAAACTATTCTATCTGTCAAGGTTACAATGCTCGGGGGTGGTTGCGTGCCTATGGTTGGGTGACAATATTGTGATATTGTCTATGGTTAAATGAGCACATCTTAACAACTCCCACCCATCTCCACTTGGACGTCACCCTTATAGCCCATGACATCACTAGGGCTTGATGGAGATGATGGTTGATGAGGGAGGCTTGTGATGTGACATTTGGCACATGTTAGGATGATGGATGGCCTTTGGAGGCCTAGTGCCATACTTTCCTAGCCCAACACTTCACTTCGAGAGCCTAATGTCACCCTAAAGGAGCATGACGTCACCCTTTTAGGGTTGTTTTATGTAAATTTTACAAATTGTAATTGAAAGGGAAAATTTTGAGGTCGGCCTTGTTCTATTTTGACATTGACATTTTTAGGGAAAAAGGTGATATAAATACACTCTTGCCATTTCATTTTTACACATAACTCTTCCTCACAAGAGGATTCAAATCTGAAATTTTCTCCCTAGTGGTTCATTCATTGAAATTTACTAGTGTGCACCTCTTGGACTATATGCTTTGGATGCTTCTTGATGATTTTTGGTGGAAATTTCTGCAACTAGGTGTTTTATGCTTGATTATTCTTGGTGAAGTAAAATCTGCAATTTATTTTCATGTTTTGAATGGTTATGGTAAATTTTACTTGTTCATGTTGAAGATTATGAAATTGTTTGCTTTAAACCCTAAGAGAGGGACATAAGGTGTTTCTTCCACTTATTCAATTGTCAAGAGGATCTTGTCTAGATTAGGTTCATAAATCCCTAAAGTGATAACACTTCAGGAGTCCTATTCTAGTATCTTGTTGCAAATATATATTTCAAGTGTCCAAGGAGAAGAGGAATTTGCTAGATCCCAAAAGAGCTTGCACTCGAGCCAAAATTCCATCTTTGAGATTCAAAGCTTGGGGCCTTGAAGTGCCAACACCCCAAGACTTTATTTCTCCATCCTTATACAATATTATCATTTATTTATCCAAGTATTTGTTGTTGTTGTAAATGACTCCATAGCCCAAAAGACACTTGTCTACTTGCTCTATCTTGTGAAAGAATTGATCAAACTACTCTTACATTCTATTCTCCTAAGCTTCTACTAACTTTCACTAACCCTAGCTTAGTTAAATTTACTAATTGTGTTGTTGTTGTTACAAAACATTACTACAACCATCTAAAACCTTGTAATTTGTTGCATACACTTGCTAAACACTAACCTAAACTACTCAGAAATTGCTTGGAATAAGTGCTAATTGATCTATTGGATAAATGCTAAGTTTTCATTGTACTTTCATGCTATTCTGAGTTATATTTCTTGTGGTTGTTACAAAAGATTAATTGTTGTTGTAAACTGATAACTTGCTGCATTTTTTACTTCAGCCACCATATATTTGCATTGTTTATTTTTTATTGAGGTTCTACTATCATATTGGTACTAGGAATTGCTACATATATGCTATATTGTTCTTGTTCCAAGAAGGCACACAAACTCTCTTCTTTGCCTCAGTTTCACAAACATAGACCTTTTGACTTGGGTAACCAATGAGAGGGGGGGTATATCTTGACCATATATTTAGCTTTCCCAGCCCTTTATGTTACTGAGGACTCCTCCCCTGGGTTGGACCTCATCCATCCCTAAAAGTGGGGATTTCCCACTAAGGTGATAGTGGTGAGTTATCCTGTTATGCTAATTTGAGTTGATTATCTTCGGCTTTGGCATAAGTACAAATTGTGCGATAATACACCTCATAAGACTTTCTCTCAAGCCTCTTTCCATTCTTTGATCTTGATCTATAGGGGCATCCTCCGATCACTTTCCATCTCAAACAACCTAGGGTCACCCAAGAAGCCTCCCTTGTGTTGGATTTATCCTTCACTAAAACAAGGGGGACATCTATTAAGGTGACAATGATAGTTGTTCCCAGTTGTTGTAATGTCCCTACTAGTTTTTTTTTTTACTTTTTTTCTTAGTTTAGGAGAGTAAACATATGGTCAAACAATTTGTACACAAGAAAACCTTGTCAACAACTTGTAAGTATTTCTACTCTCTGCTATAATTCACAATATAACACCCAAAGTTGATATCCAAGAGACTTTTATTGCATAGAATTAGTGACAACAGAAGTACATACGAACACTTAACAATTAATATAACACAAAAATGATAAGGAACCTGTTATATATAGTTTCCAGTAGGCTATCCTTGCAAATTTAGTGAGGAATATTAGTGAGGAATATCAGTGTTACCAACATCGCAATAATATCGCGTTGTTGGCGATAATATCGCCAAAACTGAGGTTGGTGATATTATCGCAAAAAATATTGTGATATTATTGTGTCCCGATAATATCGCATTATTTACTAAAACATCATGATATTATCGCACTACGACCAAAAATGTTGCACGGGCTTGGGACAAGCCAAAAATAAAGCCGAAATTTGTTTTTTTTTTTCTCATTTTGCAAGTAGAGTGTGGGGTTTGGAGAGCAAAGGAGAAAGATGCAAGTTTGCCTTCAACAAAAGACGAGGAGGAGCGAGATCTTGAGCCCCATAACATGTTCATTCGGAAGTTGGGATTGATTTCCCTCAAGCAAGGGTGCATTTGCAGGTATGGGCAACAGTTTGCACCCTTTTTTTTTTCTTTTTTCTTTTTAAATTTTTGCTATGTATCCTTCATCTTGGTAGTTATGGATTGTTTTTTTTAGTTGCCATCAAATTATTTTGGAGTTTGGATTGATTTCCAACCATTTTTTTTTTTTTTGCAAATTTCTGATAGTTTTTTGTAAGTTTTGCAAATTTATCAGTTTTCCCCCATTTTGTAAATTTGTATTACTTGTAGATTGCATTATCTTGAGTCTTGATTCTTTAAAAGTTAAATGGTGATTTTATTTTTTTTCCATTGTTTTGTACCCTAGGTTTGATCACTTGAAGATTGAAAATGCTGAGAAAATTGGATGCTATGTGAGAATATGGTGATCCCGAGGGGGGGGTTTAATAGACAAACTTTTTATTGCAAGTTCTATAGGATGATAATGATGGGGGGAATTACCAGGCTGAAATACCACCTTGCAAAAATTCCAAGACATGAAGTGGATATTTGCCCAAATTCAACCCTGGAAATCATGTGTATTGCCAACAAAGCGCTTGATGATATGGGTTTAGCCAGAGAATACAAGGAAGCTAAGAAAGCTCAATTTTCAAGGGGGGAGGAGGTGGAATATTTGAGGAGGGAAGTTCAACGGCTTCAATTCTACCTTCTACCTCATCATTTTTTATTCCTAGAGCCACACTTGGTGCACAACCTTCTATTAGGGCGATGGTAAAACAAAAGGAGAAGGAAGAGGCTGATTAAGTTGGTTGGTAAGTGTTTCTTATGGAGTGACATTCCTTTTAACATTGCCAAGAACAACCCATTCTATCAACCAATGTTTGATGCAGTTGTTGTTGTTGGCCCGAGGTATAAGGCCCCTACCTATGAGGATTTGAGAGGGCCTATCCTTCAGAATGAAAATCTTGATTGTGCTAGCAAATTGGAGGAGCTTAAGGGATCCTGGGAAATCACTGGATGCACCATGATGTCAGATGGTTGGATGGACCAGAAGGGTAGGGAACTTCTTAACTTCTTGGTTAATTGTCCTAAGGGGACAATGTTTGTTAAATTTGTTGAGGCATCTGCACATGTTAAAGAGGCATCATTGTTATGTGACTTATTGGATGAGTTCATTCGGGAGGTGGGTCCACAACATGTTGTCCAAGTCATAACAAACAATGTTGCTAACTATCTTGTTGCAGGTAGGATGCTTATGCAGAGTTATCCTACATTGTTTTGTACTCCTTGGGTTGCACATTGTATAGATTTGATTTTAGAGGATATGGGAAAAAATCCTTATATCAGGGACATTGTTGAATCGGCTAAGAGTATCACAAAATTCATATATAATCATGCATATTTGCTTAGCTTGATGAGAAGATTCACAAATAACAGGGAGTTGGTGCATCCTACAATCATGCGCTTTGCCACTAGCTTCATATCTCTTCGATCTATCTTGGCTTGTATGCGGGACCTGAAGATGATGTTTGCTTCACATGAGTGGGATGATTTATCATTTAGCCATAAACTGAAGGGGGAGGCCATATGCAGGCTAGTGTCATACCAAGAGAGCTTCTAAGTGGGAGTGGAGGAGGTGGTTGCTATTAGCAAACCTTTGGTAAAGTTTCTTCGGTTGGTTGATCGAGACAAGCCCATAATGGGATACTTGTATGAGGCCATGGATAGGGCCAAGGAAGACATATGTGCCTACTATGATGACAAGGGCGATGATGGATTTCATAAATGACTACAAATATGGGGAGTGATTGATCAACGATGGAACAATACACTTCATCGTTCGATTCAAGCTGTAGGGATCTACCTCAATCCCACATTCTCTTACTTATCTGGTTTTAGATTTCATGTTGAGGTTATGGAAGGATTCCTCACATGTGTTGAGAGAATGGTGCTAAGTCGTGAAGAACATGTAGAGATTTCCAAAGAAATGGAAATATATAGGATGTCTAGTGGGAATTTTGGCTTTCAGATGGCTATAACTAATAGGAAGACCAAAATACCGGGTAAGCTTCATTAAATTTCAAATTTCAATGTCTTTTCTTTCAACTTTGTTTCAACTTTCAAATTTCAATGTCTTTTCTTTCAACTTTTAACTTTCAAATTTCAATGTCTTTTCTTATGTTTCTCTGATTTGTTGTAGATGCTTGGTGGACAAGCTATGGTGGTAGAGTACCCCATCTACAAAAACTTGTCATTCGGGTGCTTAGCCAAAGATGTAGCTCTTCAGGATGCAAGCGCAACTGGAGTGCATTTGAGAAAATACACACCAAGAAGTGCAATAGGTTACAAATTTTCAAATTAAATTTTTAATTCATTATAAATTGTAATTATTATAATATTATTAATTTCTAATTTATGGCCCTCATACAGGTTGGAATCCCAGTGCCTCAATGACATGGTATATGTTTACTACAATCTCTTATTGTTGGTGAGGCAGATTCAGAAAACACCTGATGTAGATGCCATTTTGTTGGATGGGATTAACACCAGTGTTGAATGGAGGGTTCAGTCTAGGAGGCCTATCTTGGAATCGATTCCTGATTGGATACAGGAGGAGGTAGAGGGGGTAGTAGCGAAGGAGGAGGATGTTATAGAGCAGATTCAACAACTATCTTCACGGACTCCGACAGAGGGAGTTGTACTTGGCAGTAGCGCCAGTAGAGGACACCAGAGTCTAGCTCATGCTTCTTCTACAAGACGTTAGAGTCCAATGATAACCCTAGGGGCTTCTTCCTCTAGAGGAAAAGCTATCACATTTTCCCGTAAAAGGGGCAGAGGTAATCATTAGACTTTATTTGATTTCATTGTAAATTACTCATGATGATGAGATACATTTGTCACTTATTATATTTTTTGATGATATTTTGAGGCTTTAGACCAAGGACATGATTCAGTGTTGATATGTAGACTGTGATGTATTTGAGTTTACTAGACATATTATACATCTTATATATCAGTTCTCTTTCATATTTATGTGGAAATGCATGTATTCGATGTTTTTGATGCTTTAGATATTTAAAAAATTGAAAAAAAAATGAATATTTTTGTATTTTTTTTGTTCTTACGACATTTTCCGATATTTTCCAATATTTTCCCCGATGTTGCCGATATTTTAGTTTTTGTACCCTCGATGATATTTTGTTGTTGTTGATGTTGGTAACACTGAGGAATATGACTTGTAAAATGCAGATCTATGTACAACGACCCTCCTATCTGATATATAATATATTTTGCTGCATATATCAAACTGTAGGTAGAGAAGTTGACCCAACAAGCAAGATACAACAACTCAGTAGCTAGATTCGGCCCAAGTAAGGAGTATAGGCCACCAACAGTCCAGAAATGGATAACAAATGAGGAATCTCAGTCAAATAATTGCCCAACGCGCCCAACCTCTCTACTCAAAAACCACAACATGTAGTCTTATGTTGATTTTCCTTCCACCCATCTCGACCTCATCAATGGAGCTCGACCCACGCAAAACCAAACTTCGTCGCCAAACCAAATAACTCAACAAGAATGAAAGAAACTCAACCACTAACAAGAAATCTCAGCTACAAATGAAACACAGTAAGGAGATCTGGATGATCTCTTCTCAATGACTAGCTAGGGTGGATAGTTTCGCAACTTGATGAGGATGAGTCCAACAAACTTATGAAGGAGTTACATGTTGGATTATGTGGTGGGCATTAGGCTGCTAGAGCCTAGGACTACTGCACAAAATTTTGAGAGAAAGATATTATTTCCCTTCATCATTTGTAGATATCCATTACTATGTAAGATCATGCCAACATTGTCAGATGTTCACAGGAAGACAACATTTGGTCGCTTTTCCTTTGCAACCAGTTTTTGTAGAAGCACTATTTCAGTAGTGGGCTTTGGATTTGATAAGAGAGTTTAAATAAAATTCTAGTAATGGATTTCAGTGGATTATTACAACGACATATTACTTTACCAGGTGGGTCGAAGCCATTCCTACAAAAAAGGCAATAGATAAAGTGGTGACGAACTTCTTGGAAGACAAGACAATTACTAGGTTTGGTGTGCCAACCAAAATCACCACAGATAATGCCAAAGCATTCAATTCAATGGAATTCTCAATTTTTTGTTATGACTATGGAATTATCTTGTCCCACTCTTCAAACTATTATCCCCAAGGTAATGGTTTGGCTAAATACAACAACAAGAACCTCTTGACTATCATAAAGAAGGTTGTTGGAGAAATTAAAAGATCCCGGGACAACAAAATCAAGCATGAGTTATGGGCTAATTGCATAACAAAGAAAGAATCAATAGGAAAGGGCCCATTTGAATTGGTATATGTAATGGAAGTTACCCTACCTATTCACTTATTGATTCTTATATATTGATTGCTTCAACACTTCATCACCAACCAAGAAGCAGTTCAAGCAAGGATAAATCAATTGGTGGAGTTAGATGATAGTAGGCACAATTCTCTTCATCACCTTATGAAAAGTCAAGAAAAAATCAAAGGCACATTTGATCGTAGAGCGTGCCAAGATTTTTTCAACGAGGAGATCTCATCTTGATGTGGTATAAAAAGAGGGAGAAAAACTAGGGAAATACGACAAATTTGATGCAAGAAAAGGGATACTATGGGGCGATCCAACTAAGTCTACCGACTCTAAGCGTGAATTTGAGGACTTCAATCTGAGCCCACTTTATATAAGGACCAAGATGCCTGGTATATGGGGCTCGAAAACACAGACACTACCCTTTTGAGCTCATTTCTCGGTAGGTGTCACACATCAGGGCCCATAACTCGAAAATTGACGAAATGTTTGCTTTGAGCGTATAATCCCCTAACACTGCACCCTTTTAGAGTCAAATGAGTATGGGTCTTTGTAAGGCCTAGTGATATCCAATCTAGGGTTTTCCATGACAGCCAAAGGCATCAGAGAATGGGAGGCCCCAGAGTAATACAAGCAGTTATGGAGGTGGAAGTTTTGGAGCTCTAGAGTGATTGAAAGGGAGGAGTAAGTTGATCGTTACCTTCTGGTAGGTTTCCCAACGCAATATTTGGGGCATCATCTTGGAGATTAATCAGGTAAACTTGTAATAGTGCTTAATCACACATGACCATCATGTCATTTCTTGCATTTCTGTTTTGAAAAGCAGAATCCCTAACAGGTTGGGCTTGAGGCTTCTCTTTTACACCTAGAAATCTGGACACCTCCTTTCTGTCACTTTGGTTGGGTCCTTACAGAATTGAAGGTCGAGCAAGAGCCAACTCCTCCTTCCTGAACAATCTTGATGGAGAAAAGATGCTATTGCCTATAAATGGACAAATTTTGAGAATTTATTACCTAGATGGCATTTGATTTCCCAAATAATAAATAAATAAAGTTTAGAATTGCATTGCATCTATACTATTATGTTATGAACATGGTTTATTTGGTATGACAAATCCACTTAGGATCTTATGTATTTCAATTCATGGATCATTTCTTATTTTTGGTTTATTATATGATGTGTTAGGGTGGTTCCTCCACCTTGCCATATGTATCTCATCTCTTCTATGTTGAGTTGTATCAGGTAGCAGGTCTATTAAGATTCTAGAGTTCTCATGCACTCTTTGCCAAAGCACATGTCCTCGTGATGGAGCCAGTTGTTATCCAGTATGATGCATGAGCATGTTCCTAAGTATTTTTTGCTACGAGTGGACATATATCTGCAGGAGTCTAGGTTATTTATTGGCATTATCTAGGGACATTATGGAAGTGTTATCACACAATCTGTAGATTGAGCAAAGCCCAACCCAATCCACAAAAGTGTGACAACTATGGGATTATCTACCCACTGTCACCTTAGATAGACATTCCCCTCGCTTTAGTGATGATAAGTCACCACAAGGGGGGAATCCCGGTGACCCTAGGGGGATTGAAATGAAAAGTTATGTGATGATGAGTGAAACCCCTATAGGTCAAACTTGGAGATGAAGAGTGGATTGTAAAAGAGTCTTGTGAAGGAGGAGATGGCTGCCAAGTGTTTTGTACCTACAAACCAATATTAGCCCTGCCTGGAACAAGACAAATGATCATAAACCAAGCCTTTTATCAAAAGGGATCAAACAAGAATCCTTGCTGTCCCAAAATGCAGCAGTATGGAAATATATAGATCAGCAAATAAAGATGTTACTAGTTGCAAAATTAATCATCCAAAACATCAAATAGTTATTGGGCAATCAAGCGTTAATCATGTAGATAATATCTCAATACTTAAACACAAGTTTTGATGGCAAAATATGGCTGCAAAAAGATGTTATCAACAACACACTAGGGCAGTCTTGTGGCTGTAGCAAACTTTTGCTACAACAGGAAGTTCTAGCCACTTAAATTTACAAGGAAAGCACCCAAATGAAATCTCTTGACTAAGAGAATAATTAGTTCCAATTACTTGCAATTTTCAGCGGTAGAAAGAGTAGTAAAAGATGATTAAAGAGTGAGTATGCAGCATCCCTAATGGATGTAGCAATTAGTTTATAACAGCAAGAGAATCACTTGGCTAAAGGAGACGCCCTTAGGGCTCAAACAAACTAATAGCGTGTAGAATCAATTCCAACTAAGACAAATGCAATATCTCATCAATTCACGTATACCAATGCAATGATTTTAGATCTCCAATGCAAATTAGATTAGTGCCTTATCAATTGGGTTTTCGGGTCTCTTCTTGTAAGAGCTAGTTGTATTAAATCTCTAGGGGTGTAAGCCTTTTTACTCCCTAGAGAAAACACAACTAGCAAGGTAAATCTAGGAGGGTGTAAGCCTTTTTACTCCTCCTAGCAACCTTTGCAAAGTAGTTTATCCAAGACAATAGTGATAGATCTTAGTGGAGGGTGTGTGCCTTTATACTCCTCCAAGGGTTTAGACAAGAATAACCATGAAACAAGAAGAAATAAAAACAATATGCAAAAAATTCCTTACCAATTCCAATAGATAGCAAGTAAAAACCCTTCTCTACAAAGAATATTCCACCACAAAGCAAGAACAAAGCATCCAAGAGATAGCGCCTTAGCTTCTTCCACCAAAAGACAAGTACTAACATCCAAAAGCATAAGAGAGAGAGAGAGAGAGAGAGAGAGAGATGTGATTTTCCCAAGTAGGGAGAAAATTTCAGCCAACACTTATGCATTTCTCAAGTGAGTTATGTCTAAAATGAAAGTGACAAGGTCTTTATTTATACAAGACATTGTAAAACCAATTTAGGATGATGTCCTCAATTTTCCCCTTTACAAATTAGACTTTGAATTTACAAAAGAAGAAATCACTAAAAGATGATGGCATACCCCTTAGGGATGGCGTTTGGGCATAAGAAGCAAGCTGTTGAGGTTCTCGAGGGAAACGTTGGACCTCCAAAGGCCATATCTTCAAGTGGAATAGTCGTCATTCATCAAGATGTGCCAAGTCATCATCAAACCATCCAACACCACCAAACCCTAGCCCTCCAAGTATGACTTCATTCCCTAGGAGATGACGTGTTGAGCCTCCAAGGCCAAACGTTGGGCAAGGGGGGGGTAGTCTCCTTCTCCAAGGTGTCCTCTTATGCTTCCAAAGGAAACGTTCATCATCCATGTGTCCAAAGAGAAGGGGGCACATCTTCCAACCTCTGGGCTTCAAACCCCAAATGAAGGTCCAAGTGACCTTGTGCCTTCACGATCAAACGTTCACCTGTCAAGGTCTTGCAAAGACAAACAAGTACACGCTCCAAGGGTCCACAAGTCACAATATCATGCCAAGTAAGCCATATTTAATAAAAGAATCACCTGAACATGTGCATCAAATCCCCCCTTTTTCAAAATAAACCAATGCTCAAATTCCTTATACAATTTTCCAAATTTAAATATGGGAGGGGTGTCATAATGTCCTATTGTGTGAACCAATCCTCAAGTAGGGGATGTTCTCAAGGGGAAAACTTTCTAAGTCATGTAGTGAATGTGAGGTGGATGGGGTTAGACTTCTAGGTATGGGGATTTATGACATACAAGGGATCATATTGTCTCATTTATGGGCACCTTTATTGAGGGCTAGCCACATCCTTTTTCTCTTTTTGTTTTTTAAGGCATATTTTTCCAAGCCCTTTGTTAGCCATTTACTTTGCATGTGTCACCAAGTTGAAGACAATAAGGGGCACTAAAAAGGAAATGCATAGCCCACAAATGCTCTACCTTGGAAAGTTTCAATAATTGATTAATTATTTATTTTATGGGTCCCTTACTTTTTTGAGAAGTGTTTCATTGCTCTCGGGATCGCAGGGCAAGCCTTTATTGCAATGATGTTTTTGCTAGGGCACCTCCGAGCCTAATGGCTCCTTCTTCCCATGAAATGAGGTACATGCTCTTCTTGGGTCAACAAGCCTGAAAACCTAAAAGGTGGGGAGACAGAGGGGAAGAAGTAATGGAAGGTGGAAAGTATGAGTGGGAATGGTATGATGACCCTTCAAGGAGACCCCCCGGTTGCTGAATTTTATGCTTGTTCAATTTCATTAACTTTCTTTATCATTTCACATTAGCAGAAGCATAATTGAAGCATAAACCATATACAATCACTGTAATAAATAACCAAGATCACAAGAAGAAAACCATGCACAAGATACATAAGAATATGTCCTAGGAAACCCTTCCGCACAAGGGAAGAAAACCCAACAACATTTCACTATAATATTTGTCCAAGACAGAATACAAGAGCAGAAGAAGAGTAGAGCTACAACTCAAAGATAGCGCACTAGTCCAGTATAGCGAAATACACAAGAGAGATAGATGTCCAAGTGATGTTTACAAATGGGAGATAGCTCTCATATATATACAAGTCCAACGTGTGAACTGTCACGTCCAAGTGGTACCTCTCAACAGGGCTGACTTGAACCTTTAAGTCTTCTGCGCAAGGCATGGGCCTTCTTCCTTCTCTTGATGTCACAGTGAAAGTCTTCTCCATCACGTCACACATGGATACAACCGATGTGGACCTTCTCATCTCATCTAGGGGCTACAACCCACTATAATACACTAGGGCTACAACCACAAGACATGTCCGCAAGGGCTACAACCACAAGGGACAATGGGCTAGAACCCATAGTATCCCAACCACTTGGGCTACAACCCAAGGGTCGTTGGGCACCAACCTAGTACAACGTATCAACCACTTGGGTTACAACCCAAGGGTCGTTGGGCACCAACCTAGTACAACTTATCAGTCCATCGAGGAGTATCATCACAGGTCAACCCAACTCAGTCCATCGAGGAGTACAACCTGGATAATGTCTCACGAAGCTGCAATCATCAACACCGGTAACAACCCTTTCTCTAAGGGTGGCCACTTACTAGGAAACCATGACACTCACCAAGGTAAAATAGGGAAAAAGGCATAATTTCCAAGCAAATGTTTTCAAAATCAAGATACGACCATTTGCAACATGTTCAAATGCTTCAAATATTAAAATGACACTTACCACAATACTGAACTTGTTACCTCATGAAGCAAGATCGCTATCCTCTGTGGGCCAATTTGGGTGTGGTGGATGTTGTTTCCATCGATCAGATGGTGGTGTGTGGTATGATAGGGGCCCCTACCTACTCATCTGTCTCTTGATACTCCATGTCTGCTACATGAGGGTCTCAACACATCATCTCCTTAGTTATCCCTAGAAATGGCGAACACCGGGAATCACACACCTTTCCTGACAATACTCTTATGGTTTCCTGAGGAATCTTATGATCTCCAAAGGAACTAATCACTACTCAATGGTGGGTGTTGTGATGTTTTAGAGAAAGGTGTTATGTGCAAAGTGATCATTTCATGTCCCTGTGTATGTTTTGATGGCATGTTCCAGTGGATTCAACATTTTAATGATGATATGGTGGTTTATTGGTTAGGAGTCTGTACATCACACTACCACCTTTTATTATTTGAGTATCATCATCACTTTTATATGTTCCAACCTTCACTATGTGACAATGCTACATTAGATGGTAATGTTGAGATCATGTGTGAGCTCCCTAGTAGATATGACATGTATTTTCACTCTATTCACCTAATTATCATGTCTACTACGGTTATTTGGAGGTTTATTTATTCATGCACGCATGTTGAGGATGTTTGAGATGATTTAATGGTTGGTTGTGTATGATAAAGTTACATGGGACCTTCTACATTAGCACCCTATCACTTGTGGTGATTTTGCACTAGGATATGATGTTATGTGGTGTTGTTATGACGTTAGAGGGAGAACACCTCTCTTTCATGTTAGAGTTTATAGCTCGGGAGGTCTTCTTCATGTTGTGATCACTGACATGGGGTGGACATTAAAAGTGTCTCTCTAGTAATATTAACTTTATGTTATAAAGTTAAAGTGACTTTATAAAGTGATTTTATAAAGTTAGGGTATTTTATTATTTAATGAATAAAAGTGACTTTATAAAGTTTGAGTCACTTAAGTGATCTCAATGAGAGATTAAGTCGTGACCATTAGATCACGAGAGGCAAGATCTAATCTTGGCCATTGATATTTATGGTTGGAATAGTTATTCATTAATGAGTTTATAAAAGGATTTTTAGAGATATGGGCATCATTACTCAATGAGACATTTTGAGAGAAGAGATTGGGGAAAAAGAGAGGAAATTGGTTGCAGCAGTTAGGGCACACTTTCCAAGACAAGGTGGCACGAATCCCAAGGTATCTTTCAATGTTAATTACAGTCCGTACTGCAGATTTGTGAAGGCCATACAACATTTATTTTGTTGGCCATACAGCTACAACTATGCACAGAAATCGAGGTAGAGATTTGGCACAAAAATTGAGGTGCGTTTGACACAAAAATCGAGGTGGGTTGTTGTTGTTGTAATAAATTTGTACGCAGTACTGTAAAACAAAAATCTAGCATAGATTTCAAGGCATGATTTTCTGAGGGAGAAGGTTGTACCACCATACAGAAACTCGGGCATAGAAATTGAGGAAGGTTGGCACATATTTCTAGGTAACTGTCACAGTGTTTGAGATAAGTATAGTGCATTTAATTGGCTGAAAAGTACTGTTGTAATTTCAGAATTATTCTTTATGAGATCATAATATAATTTCTCATTTGAACTGGTTTTCCCCTTGTGGGTTTTTCCAAGGGCTTGGCCCAAAAATCTACTTGTCAAATGTATGAATGATTGTTGTCCACTGTTCATTTATTTCCACTACTAAATTTCAGTTTGCTTAGTAATTGTATTTATGCTCATAAGTCATTGTTGAATGCTGTTAAGTTTGTTGCATTATAGTTGAAGTTTATTGGAGGTTGAAATCGGTGTTTACTAAGTGTTTGACATAAGTCATAAGTGAAAATTTTAACATTTCACACATGTGGAGGTAGATGTATTATGTTTATTATTATTTTTGGCATGGAGGGTAAGGCCGTACTCTCTTGTCAACACATGGCATCATGGATCACACTCATTGATACATGTACACTCCTTTATTGACTCTCTTGATTGTTGTTTAGCTATTGGCATGCTTTTAACCAACATTTTGACTTGGAGAATGTGCTATTGGCTATTTTTAGTGGGTTGACTAGCTGTTATAACACGTGGGGCAACAAGCTACACTTCGTAGTTGTACTTTCTCTCTTGCATAATTCGATTTGACACTTGGACACATTTCTTACCTTGGATGCTCTCTTTCTTACTCACACGTGCCACTTAAGAATGATGTTTTCTATTATTGGCATGGGTCAACATCCTTGGAAGGAAAAAGAATGGAACATTGGGCTCTCATGAGGAATTCAACCTCCTCCTTTGACTCTTTTAGAGAGTTGTTTGTACATGTAGAATAGCCACCAATATTTTAATATTTTCCTTTCTCATTAGTTAGATGGATAATAATATTTTATTCAAAGATGTTTTATCGCACTGTCTATTTAAAGAGAGCCCCTCTCATTGTAATGGTTGTTGATAGATGAAGAAACACTAGTACTCTATTGTATTAGCTTTGGAACTTGAAGCCTTCATGTATTGGAACTCAAATTGTTGAATACAAAGGAAGGAACATCTTCTATCATGTCAAGCTTATTGTGGAGAGCATAATCCAGTTATTATTGTTCTTTGGTTATAAGATTTATATTGATGGGTTATAGCCTCTTTAAATTTTTGTTGTTATAAGTAGCTGGAAATTTTGAGTAAAATTGATTTTCATGGTTAGAAATCCTTTTAAGTCAAGTATTTTCAGTTATTAACATCATCTCCCAAGACCTTGATGTAAATTTCTTCATTAGAGTAAATAGAAGGCTATGGAATTTGTTGGCGCCTTCGTTTTTGGGATAAGGAATTGTGCAAGTTTTGGCCGAGTACCCTATGCACAAGCTTGAGAAGAAGCAGAACAACATAACAAGGAGAATCAACAGAAACCAATTGCGAAAAGGACAGTGCAACGCCAGCTAAGCAAAAGCAGTTGCAACAGAACAAGAAAGAGTGCAAGCCGAGACAGAAGACACAACCTAGCTTATATATAGGGATGAACATGATTGTAAAGAGGTTCGTTGTTGAGTCGTTCGGTTGTTGTTATCGTTCGTTTGAATTGTAATTATGTTCAGTCTAATCTTCCCCTCTCTATTAGGTTGTTGTCAGTGGAGTCAAGTAAAGGTCTAAGTCTGTAATGTAATCTGTACACCTTTTGAGAGTTAGAGCTCTGCGACATGAGTCCAGAGGCAAGAATTTGTAACAGAGCACCACTGTGTATTTCTGAGCTTGTAAATGAAGAAAGATTATGAAGATAATATGAGGAAGGATCTAAATTTTCAAAATATGTTATGTCTTTTTGTGTTTTACTTATGCATTACAATACTTCTTTATGGTTTATAAGTTCCACATGATGGCTTGGTGTTTAAATGTTTTTCTGCAACATAAGTAGGTTCAGTTCTTGCACACATGAGTTCAGATATGTTCGATAGTTAGATGCCTTGCACAATATTAGGATGAATCTTGAAGGTTCTGTGAATCCTCCTAAGTCTTTTCCTTTCCCTTCCCTATCTATTTGTCTCAGCAGCGCTTCGGGTGAGACTTCTTCTCTTCGGAGGAGATGAAAATGCCAATGCTCTAGACTACTCGGTACCTTTTGTTGGTAACCTGAGAAGGACCCTGGTCTGATCAAACTTGTGCCAACAAAATGGTTATGTTATCGGGACCTACGTTAAAAGGGAACCTGTAGGGAGGATGATTTCGTGAATTCATAGATCTAATATTGACCAATGGTGGGAAAGAAATTGTGACACCTTCATATGGAAAGAAGCAGAGCTGAGGGGAAAATCTGTGAAAGATACTCGTGCGGTAGTCTTTTACTCAGAAAGATCGAGCAAACAATATGAGATATTCTAGGTTAAGCTCCCAGAAGAACTTTTCCACTGGATAAATAGGCTCCAAGAAGCTCCAGAGTTCCAAGAACGAGAAGAGGATCTATACTTGGGACACAGAAAAGATTGCAAAACTTCATCAGTTGGATTGTTTAGTCACGCAAGCGATTGATTTCTAGGTCAAGACCACATTAGAGGGATACATTATCGAGTTTGCAGTTGAAAACCACCAATCTTTTTCGTGAGTAGAGGTGAATTTTAAGAAAGACACAAGGGGAAGACTGTTGAGAGAAATCCCCCTGTGGATTAAAGTTTTCTTGATGGAAGAAAGGATGTTGACTATGTCCCCGACTGAGATGGCAGCATAAACACCCTCGCTTGGGGTAGGGCGAGGTTGGGGTAGAGTCATGGCCTGAGAGAGGGGAAGGGTTCTTTGACAAACGGGGGGGGGCAACAAGAAATGGACTCAAGAGATGAGCGAGCCTTGAAAAGGGCCTCCATAGTTGAAAAGTGGTGGCGCGACAAGATCAAGAAAGCAACAAGACAGTCCAAGAATTTGCGAAAAGAAGTCAGACCAGGAAAAGTAGAGGAAATATAGATGGAAGAGTTGTGGAAGGTGAGAAGATAGGAAAGACTGGCCAGTCAAAGATTAAGCGAAAGAGAAGTGCAGAGAAAAAGAAGTCCCCAGGAGGTTGGACGAGAAGAAGGTGTAGATGTAAGAGAGGAGGAAGCCGGCATGAACCTTGAAGAAGAAAGAGAAGATTCAACCCTGATGACAGGAGAGATCAGGAGTCCCGCTGAAGAGACTGTTCCAGTGGAAGAAAACGAGAGCCCCCGGATCAAAGAAAACTGCCCTGAAGCCAGTGGCGCCAACCCCGAATCGCCCATACCCCAAGTGTCTTCTATACAAGTGGTAAGTTCGATACTACCCTCTCATGCTAGTTCTATTCCAGTACAATTAGTTAGTCAGTCAACACCAGGAAGTGCGAGTACATGTAGGATATTGGGATCCCTTGGTAGATCGCAAGCAGGACCATTAGGTTTCATTTTTATTAGAGCACCAAGATCAACAATGGCTAGTCATGCGGGGGGTTTGATTGCCCGATACCCATAATTTTGGGTTAAGGGAGATGAATATGTTGAGCAACACTGGTTTTTTTGCGAAGCAATCTGGAGATCCAGAGGGACTCTGGATGCGAATAAGTTGGTTGAGTTCCAGACTACCTTGAGAGGTCGTGCTCTCAAGTGGTACATGAAGATTGTGGACCCAGGAGTGTTAGGAACGCAAGGCCAAGCATTCACACTTGGCCAGGTACGGACTAGGTTCATAGCGGAGTTTAAATTACCTCAGTCAGAACAACAGGCTCTGTCTGAGTTACGCGAGATCCAGCAAAGGGAAGGTGAATCAACCTGGGAATACAACCATAAGTTTAAATATTCTATAGGGAGGTTAGCACATCCAATCCATGAGGAACATCAAAGGGAATGGTACATTCAAGGATTGCTACCTTTGACCTGGATTTTTCTAACACGACAACAGATAACCACGTTAACAGATGCCTTGGAACAATCAATGAAGATTGAAGCCATGGCAGGATATCCTGGGAGCTTGAGAGTAACCAGACCCCCAATAGATGTGAACTTGGTGCAACTACAAGGGAAAATGTCAATGCTTACAGAAAAGATTCAAGAATTGACAATACCTAGACTAGGATGACCACAAGTCCGGTGCACCAGATGTTATACAGAAGGACATATGGTGAACGAATGTCCACGAATGAGGGGAATGGGACCTCCTCAAAATCCGATGGGACCCTCACCAGGACCCACGGGAGGAGTTGTGCAAGTGTTTGTGAACTTACCATTCCATAACCCCACCCCATATCATGTTTTTCCAGGCAACCAAGCAATACCAGTAGTTGAGTATTGTGAGATTTGCCGAACCCATGGGCATGGGCCGAGACAATGCCCCATCATGCAGAAATATTTGAAGATACCAAATACAGTACACTGTGAGTTCTGCGCATCTACCACACACACTACCAATCAATGTAGAGCATTGAATGCACTTGCAGATAGGTTGGATCGAACAACATTCAGGGTGAATGAAAACCCTTAAGGACCGAGAAGAGGTCGAGGAGGTGGAGCCGGAGGAGACTTCAGAGGAGCAAGAACTGGGGGAAGAGGGCCAAGCAGATGTTACAACTGTGATGAGCAAGGTCACATGGCTAGAGATTGTCCTCATCCAAGGCGACCATGGTGCTCTCACTGCAAAACCAATGGGCACACAATTGAAGACTGCCCAGAATTAATTGCAAAATGGGAAGATCGGGTATGACAACGAGGAACTAACCTCATCAGTTCAGAAATCAAGAGAGTTATTAAAAGACAATTGCCCAACCTCAATATCGTTACTCGAGGAGGAGCAAAGACATGATTTGATGCCGATACTCTACCCCAAATCTAGAAAATAACACCTAAAGAAGACAGGTATGACCCTCTAAAACAGAAGTTGTTCTTTAAAGATGCCATAGAAGTATTTCAGAATATTCCTAGCCCTGAGATGCGAGAGAAAGCCCCACAACCTATTATTTACCCTAAGATTGTGCAAGTCCCTGCTTTAGCCCCTGCACCCAGAAACCCTGTAGTCACACCAAGACAACTTGAGCAACCTCAAAATGTAGTCGACCTTTGGTTTCAATTATTTTTCGACATTCTGGGGAACGATCAATTAACAGAGAAGTTGTGCAATGCGCTATACCTAGTTTTAGGGAATGAAGAACCCATAGAAGCAGGAATAAGGGCTAATCTTCGTGAGAAGAGTACTCAGAGAGTGAAGAGAAGAAAAGTATGAACTGGAAAAGAATTCATACTAGTATCCCAGTTAGACGAATTTGAGATTAAGGATGTCATGTTGGATCTAGGATCCGATGTGAACATTCTGCCTAAGAAGACCTAGGAAGCCTTAGGAAAACCTAGGCTGACATATTCCCCAATTCAACTAAGAATGGAAAACCAATATTGTATTTTCTCCATAGGAAGATTGGAGAATGTGGAAATAGATGTTGTGGGAGTGAAGACAGTGGTTGACTTTGAAGTGATTGAGATCATGGGGGATAAGGACCCTTACCCTGCACTACTTGAATTGATTGGGCCTACAACAACTATGCAGTAATTGATTTAAAGAAATACACCATGACCTTTGAAGCTGATGCAATCAAGTTAGTTCAACCCCTAGATCCATATGTGGGGCCTAGATATACAGAGCCAATAGACAATAATATGGAGGGAGAAGATTTGGATTAGTTGTATACTATAACAACTGGGACAAGAGACGATTACATAAATCCTACTGCTAATGGATTAGTAAGTTGGAGGAGCATACAGTTAGTAGACAAAGATTCAAAATTGGCTTTTGACAGTTGGCAACAAGGTTCGTACAAAAAATTCTCAAGGAGATGTGAAACTGTCAGAACAACCAGATGGGCTGGGACCGAAGTTAGAGAACATCCAGTATATGATGGTACCTCAGGACTCAATGGTTTTATGCTCAACATGGAAGAAAAGGTAGTAGAGGATTAAAGGATATTAGTACTAGATGTAGCCTTTCAGGACACCCCTGCCAGATGGTGGGCTAATCATAAATCCTTACTCAGAAGTTGGGATGATTTGAAGCAAGCTATCAAGTATAGGTTTCATAATAAGGAGCAACTAGAATTAGAGATGCAGACAGATCTCCAAGTTGCGCAACTCTTCAGCGGATAATCTGATCCTAAAGTGCATATTGAACAGTGTGTGACACAGTGGCAAGTTGCGGAAATACCCCCTCGCTTCTGGGTTCAAGTATTTCCCCATTCTCTAGGTCCAACCCCGAAAGATTGGTTCATACATGAGGAAACCAGAAGACAGACCAGCGACTGGCAAACATTGGCAGCTCATTTTTGCAAGGACTTCTCGTTTACAAGTAAGTACCCTGATCTTGAAGTAGTCCTGCAAAAGATTAAAGAATTTATTTATACAGATAATAGTAAACAGAAATCAAACCAAGTGGTATGTCCAAAGCATAGTCGAGAACTTCAAACTAACCTTCACCTACCCTCAACCAAGAATCCTATAGAGTGTTATAAGATTACCAAGGATTCAGAAAACCCAGATGACTTAGAGGAATTGAGGAACAGAGCCATTAAAGAGACAGAAGGGAATAGAGAAATCCAGAACACCACACCCAATCAGACGAATAGTTCCTACAATCACCCATTAAAATTGCGCAAAGGCAATATAGGGACCACAAAGCAACCTAAGATAGCTATGGTGTGAGACTATTGGGATGAACAAACTAGCCAAGAAATACAAAGTTTGTTGCGGGAATATGAGGATTTGTTCCCAAAGACTTTTTCAGAGTTAAAGGGAAACAAAGGAGTTATGGGATAAATGAAAATCGAATTGAAACCAGAATCCAAGCCTGTGAGGCATAGACCATACCATCTTAACCCTAGAGTAAAAGAGAAGGTTAAGAAGGAGATAGACAAGATGTTGGAAGTTGGACTTATTTTTGTAGTAGAAGAAGCAGAATGGGTCAGCCCAATAGCCATTCAAAGCAAGAAAGGCACAGAGGATATCAGGGTCTGTGTAGACTATAGAAGCCTTAACTTCCCCTCGGTGCATGACCCTCTCCCAACACCTTTTACTGATGAGGTGCTAGAAAAGGTTGCGAGGAAGGAAGCATACTCATTCACAGATGGATTTTCAGGGTACCACCAAGTCAGGATCGCTGAAGAGGACACAAAGAAGACCAAATTCATAACATAATGGGGATCTTTCGCATACAATGTAATGCCATTTGGCTTAAAGAACGCCCTTGCAGTTTTCTCTAGGATTGTAATAGCAACTTTCAGAGAGTTTATTCACAAGTTTATAGAAGTTTATATGGATGATTGGATGATATATAGTTTGCTCAAGGAACATGTAGCATTGTTACGTTTGATGTTTGACAGATGCAGAGAATTAAAGATATCATTGAATATCAAAAAGTGTATCTTTTGCGTACCACATGGGAATTTGTTGGGCCATATAGTCTGTGCAAATCGGAAAGACTGGGATGACAGAGTTCCAATAGTACTATGGGCTTACAGGACAACCACAAAGAAACTCAATAGGTACACATTGTTCCAGCTAGTTTATGGGAAAGAGGCAGTGGTGTCTGCAGAATTCATCACTCCAAGTTTGTACATTGCGCAAATCACACATATGTCGGAGGAAGAATATGTTGCGCAAATACTTATAGAGTTACAAGAACTCGAAGAGACCGGGTTTTTAGCAGACTTCCATCAATCGAATGAGAAAGCAAGGAAAAAAGCTTGGCATGAGAGGCACATTAAAACCAAGGTATTTGCGCAAGGAGACAAGGTTCTACTCTATGATAGTCGGTACCAAAAGCATCCTGGCAAGTTATGCATGCACTGGTTGGGACCATTTATAATTGCGGAGATCCGACCTTCAGGAGCAGTCAGACTCGCGCAACTGGATGGTATGTTGTGGCCAGGATGGGTGAATGGTGCTCCCCTGAAACCCTATATGTCTTAGAACTGAGCTAAAAGGAATGTCGCTCTAGTCTGAAAGAGCATGTATAATAGTTAGATTAGAGTTTTCTGAATTTTTTGTAAATTCAGTTAATAAAGTCAATGTGCGTAGTGTTGCGCCGCGACACGTAGTTCATTTTTTGTTTTAGTGTTGTTTGATGTAGAACTGTTGACTTAGTAGCGCAGGATCAATAGTGTAAAGAATCCATTAATGGCAGTCATTAATATGACAGGGACCCCTTTGTGGTCGGAGGGAGAAAGAATCTGAATACGATCTCAGTCCATATGCCACACGAACCCAGTCTAGTCACAAATTTTATTGCCATTACGGTACCTTGTCTGAATTCAGTTAATCCATAAAGTCGCGATACGCGAAGATGCCATCGATATTCGCACCAGGATTCCCACCCGTCAAACAGAAAGGTCTGAAACCGGCCACGTCCCTATCCAACTCGCATAAGTAAATGCCAGAATCGCCTGATAGGATTTACCCCGTTAACCTGTCCCGTCGGACAACTCAGATCCAAGTTGCGTCCATATGGTCATGATGAACAACAATTATTCCTAAACTTGCCCGCTAAGCCAAGTATAAGGCTCTGAGAACTCGTCGGAGAACACATCGTTTTCAAAGAACTTAGTAATTTCTGAATTCTATAGAGTGAGCAAGCCTATGCAGTTGAGAAACCCGTAGTCACGATCCTTAATCCTTAGCTCATCATAGAAGTGTGATAACTCAGAACCCACAATGTCAAGAGCCACAAGAAGCCGAAGCGCCTTGTCTAAAGATGCGGTACCAGACGAGCCCTGCGACCCCCGAGTCGAGGTCGTGGGTGATCTCAAGGGGAAGGTGGAGCAGGTCAAGCTCCTTGATCTGTACTTAACAGATCCAATCTTGTTCCCCCAAATGAACATAGACGTCTTCTGGGATATAGCTCCATACGAGTTGGGAGGCATGCAATTCGTCCAAAACTGGAATTTATCAACTTATTCAACTCGACGATCATGAATCTCAGAGACCTACCAGTATTTAGTACCACTGGTGAGGTTGTGCAGTGCACCAAATTCCTTATCAACAGGGTGCATGACTGAAGTTGGCAAGGATTATGAGATCATATTACAAGGTTATGAGATCATATTACAAGGGCGAATGCACACTAGATGCATTGTTAGTAGTAGACTTTTGCGCCAATGGCGTTGTATTCAACTTGTGTGGTTATATGTTGGAGGAACTACTAGTGGCTTGCAAGGAAGCCTAGGAGAAGGGAGGCACCTTCACCTACGGATATTTGTTGATGGCATTCGGGATGTTCAAGTGGAAGCCACCCATGGGAAGATTGCCAATGCTAGCATACAAGGGGTGCCTTGCGAAGATGTTCGAGCCCTGACAGTCTAGGACGGATTCAGAGAATACAACTTTCAACACCGCATCGTTCTCTAAGTGGTACAATGGGCTAATCGACGCAACACAGAGGTTGCGCATTCCATAGGATCTCCTCAACTGCAACATGAGGAACATTGATTTCAGCATGAACCAACATCATATGCTCGTATGGCCAAGGCATGCTAACAGGGAGGATTTCCACTTGAGGATGTTGTCGTCCTACATGGACGAGGAAGCCTTCGACAAAGAGGTAATGTTGTGGCCAAGAGTTAAACACAACCTGTGCAAGTTGGGGATGCACTATATTCTACCTATTGAGCTACTAAAGAAGAAAGGCAAAGAAGCAGGGGTAGGACCGAGCTCAGGCTCAATGCCGCAGAAGAAAGAAGTTCGACATAGTCAGACTCTGAGGAGGAAGACGAGACAGAGCCATTGGAGCGTAAGAAAATAACGTTGTCGATCTTCCATCCGATGCCAGATAAAGCCATGTTGACAGGTGAAGACGTCAACAAGATCCTGAGTGTTGTGTTCGTTACTGAAGCAGTGGTGAAGAAGTTCAGAACTGAGTTCTCGCCAAGTAATGTTCTGAACCCCCAACCCATTACATCTGTAGTCCCTCACACCCGCTCAACGATCAGAGCAACCCCCATCATCCATATTCAGGACAACCCTGAGCTTGACACATTTCCATCCACCATCATCACTGAGCACCCCCCATCACCACAACCCCAGTCGCCACCCCCAGAAACCACTAGTCCACCCCAAACCACAGATCCAGAGCCAATGCAGCTCAATCCCCCAGAGCAAGCAAAGCAATAACTCCCAGAAACAACCTACGAGTTGCCTGAGCCGAGACCATAAGTCTCTAGTCCAAACCCCGAAGTAACAGAGCAAAAGCCTGCAACTGACTGGTCTGAACCCAGACATCCAAGACCAACAAATTATGCCTTTTGTGCCGAAAAAGGACACCCAAACCGTGGAGGAGCCGCAAGCTCAAAGTACCCAACACATCCCCTCAACGACCAAGGTTGAGGGTGGCCAAGAAAGTGCAACACATGGAGCCGATGCAAGTAAAGGAGAGGAGATACCATAGGTTCAAAAGGAACCAGAGTCAACATCCGGTCATAGTGCAACACTCGCGCAGGAACAAATGGAGTTGGTTCTCCAAAACCCTCAACAGTGCGCAGAGTTGTTGCAACTCTGCCTGGCCAAAACAGAGGTTCTAACACTTTTTCCATCAACGTTGAGGTTAAGGCTAATGCCAGGACCATCCGCAGGGGAGGAGGAAGTAGAGACTCCCTCAGAACACTCAGTAGCCAGTGGACTTCCACTACAGACTCGAGCACCCAGGGACGCAACATTGTCTCTCGTTGACCTTGCACAGTGGCCAACAACACACTTGTTTGGAATGATCAAAGCATCGATTGATCAACTGGAGCAAAGGCTCCAGCAGACCGAGAGGTCTGTCGAGGTCGCAAGGGAGGAAGCATTCCTTGCGCAAGCATCAAGACAACAAGAGGAATAGGCCAAGGTCCAGGTCGAGCATAGACTAGAAAGAGTGCAAGAAAGGCTTGCTGATGCCTGGCCGAAGATTCAGAAGGTTGCACCCAAATTGCTCGAAGGCATCAATGCAGGAGAGACAGAGCATCAGATTGAGATGCTCCAAGGAGCATGGACACAATTGGCCATTTGTGTTGAGCATCTGGAAGTGTAGTTGTGACATACTCAGCAAGAAGCAGAGCAACAACCTCAGAAGCTGCAGGAGCAGATGGAGAAGATAGTACTGCAAGGCAACAATGCCTAAGCAACACTACATAAGCACACAACTGAGTGCACAAAGGTTTTCAGGGAAGTCAGCGATTGGATTGGCATCATCGCTAGACGCAACCAGGTCTTGGAGGATGTGCGCACCAAAATCTAGGTGCTAAATGAAGAAGTTGCGGCCACGATGGATCCGCTGGAGCAACAACAAAAGTTCAACCAGATCCAACAGGCGGACAATGAACTAAATGCCCTCTTTGAGGCGCAGTCCGTAGAAAAGAAGGAGCTACGGGACTTCTGACATGTCGTTTACACAATGTACATGCAGATGCATCAAGTTGATGCAACAACAGATTCTGAGTGGAACTTGTTGGTCACATCCAAGCTAAAGGGGTGTAGTACAGAGGTGACCCAACAGTTTGTAGTAGAGGCATCACTCCTTGCCAGGAAGTGGCAAGATAAAATTGGAATCTTTTAAGGAGTGAGGGAGTAGGCCTTGGAGTTGGTCCTAGAGTTGGGCCCTTCGTTTGAAGAGGCAAAAGAAGAGAAAGCACAAACATAAGAGCAAAAGAAGTAAGAAAAGGAGGACAAGGGAAAACAATAATTGCTCCTGGAAACTGCGAAAGAACCAAACACTTGACTCGAGGGCGAGTCAAGGTTTGTGGTCGGAGCCTGTTGGGCCCTTCATTTTTGGGATAAGTAATTGCGCAAGTTTTGGTCAAGTACCCTATGTGCAAGCTTCAGAAGAAGCAGAACAACAGAACAAGGAGAAGCAATAGAAACCAGTTGCGAAAAGGACAACGCAACGCCGAATAAGCAAAAGCGGTTGCAACAGAACAAGAAAGCGTGTAAGCCGAGACAAAAGACACAACCTAGCCTATATATAGGAATGAACATGATTGTAAAGAGATTCGTTGTTGAGTCGTTCGGTTGTTGTTATCATTCGATCGAATTGTAATTATGTTCAGTCTGATCTTCCCCTCTCTATTAGGTTGTTGTCAATAGAGTCAAGTAAAGGTCTGAGTCTGTAATGTAATATGTACACCTTTTGAGAGTTAGAGCTCTGCGACATGAGTCCAAAGCCAAGAGTCTGTAACAGAGCACTACTATTTATTTATGAGCTTATAAATGAAGAAAGATTCTGATAATATGAAGAAGGATCTAAATTTTCAAAATATGTTGTGTCTTTCTGTGTTTTACTTATGCATTACAATACTTCTTTATGGTTTATAAGTTCCACATGATGGCTTGGTGTTTAAATGATTTTCTGCAACATAAGTAGGTTCAGTTCTTGCACACATGAGTTCAGATATGTTCGATAGTTAGATGTCTTGCGCAAGATTAATATGAATCTTGAAGGTTCTATGAATCCTCCTGAGTCTTTTCCTTGCCCTTCCCTATCTATTTGTCTCAGCTGTGCTTCGGGTGAGACTTCTTCTCTTCAGAGGAGATGAAAATGTCAACGCTCTAGACTACTCGGTAACTTTTGTCGGTAACCTGAGAAGGACCCTGGTTTGATCAAACTTGCACCAATAGAATTCACATTACAACAGTAAATTAGTGGCTTCAACATGCTTCATATTGTTGCTAACAACCCTAGAACAAATGGAAAAAACACTCTAAAACATTGCCCTTTGAAACTCCATAGCCCAATAACACATAGGTATTGATCTTCACTTCCAACCTCATAGAAAATTCACAAATTAAACCCCTCACTTGGTTAAAATATAAATCTGGAAAATCAACCTTGATAAAATGAAAATTCCAAATTAAATTCCATCCATACCATGGCCACTTGTTGTTTGTAAGAGAGCTGATTTTTACCTTCAATTGTTTAAATATTCTACCCACTTGCATGGCTTTATTTGAATGTTTATGAAATATGTTAAATCTGGTTATATGCATCATCCTTCCATTTTAATTTCTAGATTTGGATAGAATTAAATAAACACATCATTCTCACACCAATAGGATCTTCTAGCTCACATCAAAATCTGGAAATTAAAGTCTAAAACCATACCTCTTTAACAAACCAGATTAACGACAAGTCCTCTTAATTCTTCAAATCTCTTCTCATTTGTCCTAAGTAGCATTGTTGCCATCCTAATGCACACTTGCAAACGTGAGCTAAGTCCTGCTCACTTAGTGTGCCCTCGGAGACACAATGTCTAAATTCCAACCCACACTGTCACCTTGATTGGAACTTCTTCCTTCTAGGCTTACTTCTAGGGAAGCCAAGGGGGGTAGTCCCTAAGTTGCTAAGTTAATTTTAAAGTTATGTGTTCTAGGAGTTAATTTCAATTGTTTAAAAGGTTAGGAGGAAAATGGCCTAATATGA
Source organism: Picea mariana (assembly GCA_032191745.1). Classification (NCBI taxonomy): domain Eukaryota; kingdom Viridiplantae; phylum Streptophyta; class Pinopsida; order Pinales; family Pinaceae; genus Picea; species Picea mariana. The sequence goes on along the minus strand of JASDQU010738506.1, from coordinate 60,113 downwards.
CAAGCARCAATGCAAGTGCAAGTCTAAGTCTAAATGAGAAACAGCCCTTTCCCTAAGTCAACTAATGACTAATGCCTAAGGTTGGGCAAGTGGGGTCAACTATATTTTGGSGTGGTTCAATTACAAAAAGTATTACAATTAAATCAACTAAACTACCCCAAACCAAGATTATAACTATACAAAAGAATGRTYMAGTGTTRCCAAGTTTAMAAGATWTACAKATTAKTYACYAATAYACATCAAATAGATACAAGATATACAAAAGTAGCAAGATGTACAAGAAATGAAAGATRCAAGCAATTCACACCATAGGCCAAGCATGCCCCAAGTGGCACTTACTCCACTTGGACTGCCTTCACTGGCAATTAACCACAAAAGCACTCAAGGATCAAAGCAAGTGATGCCTCCCCAAGTGGGATACTCAATCACTTACTTTATCCACACCACAACAAATTGATTAACAAGATGTATCAATGTTTTAACCAAATATTCACCTAAGCATATGAAACATAAATCACTAGAGTTGCATATAAGATATATAACACAATTAAAAGCTTGTCACCAAAGATGTTTGCCTATCAATACATCTACTTCCCCCCAAACATACAAGAGTGATCTATGCAACTAATGTAATTTCTTAAGAATTTTAAGTTCCCACCCCCCTAAGCTAGATGTGTGTCTCAACTTCTGATTCCACCAAATAACTGCCCGGTGCTCAAGATATTGGGGCTACGAGTCCCCAGCCTAGCTTCCAAGGTCAGCTCGTTACTACACCACAATAAGAAGTAGTCTGAGAAGGGATCTCCCCAACGAAATCACGGGACGGTCCCCCGCCACTTCCCCCTAGACTGTCCCTCTTACCCGTTTTAGATGATGGAAAAAGACAATTAAGACCCCTAAAATGTTGCTAAGTGTTGTTAGGACCCTCGGGTGGGTCTTTAAGGTGTGTTGGGTGTATTTTAACAAGTTTTAGGTACTTTTATTTTATCTTTTTAGCGTATGGCCGTGAGCAAAATGTATGAGGAAAAGAGTGCTTGCAAGAGAATAATTAAACCACCATCACATGTAAAGATAAAGAAAATTATAGCACAAGTGTTTAAACCATCAATGTAACATCACATGAAAAGTACTAGCAAGATATTGAACCATGAAATCATAAATGATCACATGTAATGTTACCAGCAATAGATATGAGATACTAAGCTTGAATACTTAAATGATTTAAACCATAAGCATGTGATGTAAGGTAAATGAAATGTGCTTGCAATATGTTATATTGTGAAGGCTTAAAAGAAGATTAGGCCGTAAGCATATGTGTTTAAACCATCAACATCAAAACACAAACCACATATATGCAAGACGTGTGTACTTAGTAAAGCATGAAAGAGATAGGCCGTGAGCAACTTCAATATGTGATTGTTTAAGCATCAAACCACGAAGTGTGTGAAGTGCTAGAGAATAAAGCTAGGCCGTGAGCAAATATCAACAACTTAAACCTTAAACATATTATCACATGTATGCAAAGTGTGTGTGAAACCCAAGAGGGCCGTGAGCATTTAAACCATGAACATGTGAAGTATTAAACCCAAAATATGATATGTGATGTGCCTAAAACAAGCACTAGGCCGTGAGCATCAAGGGGAGAAAAGGTCGTGGGTGTTGAGCAATAGAACAAGGCCGTGAGCAAAATGAGCACTAGGCCGTGAGCTAAAAGGGGCTCAAAGTGTGCACTAGGCCGTGAGCTAAAGGTGATGCTTCAAGGTGTGCACTTCAAGTTAATTATTACCACATAAATGTGTGCTAAGTTATGAAAGGAGAATAGCTTAGAAAAACCAATGAAACTTAGCAAGTGTTAAACTATCATCACTTCACATGCATATAAAGATTAGCTAGATATCCTAAAGCAAAAGATCTAAAACATCAACCATATCCAAGCTATCTATACATTGATCATGAAAAACAAGAGCATATGAAAGATTAATGAACTTGTGAAAGAGAACTATCTAAGATATAACAACTTCTAAAGCATAGAGATCATCACAAGTTAATTTCCTTAAAAGGCCAAGGCGATTTTGGGGATGACTCCCCCAAGGTGCCGGCAAGTGAAGTTAACACCACCAAGACAAACTTGCACAGAAAATGAGGGCTTTGAGTCTTATGTCCTTCACATACATGAAGAGACTAGACAAGCTGCTGGCCTATTCCTCAGGCAAGAACTATCTTAATGTTGTTAATCATTTATTAGATTTATTTTATGAACAAAAATGAAAGAACTTGAAAAGAAACACCACTACTAAGGTCAAGGTGGTGGCAAGCCTCCCGATTTTGACCAAAGAGGGTAGTTGATATATACAATAACAAATAAGAGCTAAACTAAGTTATATGAACAAAAGAATAACTACTCTAAGTTAGATTTGATTTTAGGATCCCAAATGACTTAGAAAATTTCAGAAAACTTAGAGAAAATCAAGAGAGAAGAAGAGAGATGTTACCCAAACCAAAGAAGAGTTGTTTGGGAAGCCTCCTAGGTGTTGTATGCAGCTTGTACCTTCAAAATGTATCGCTGTCCTGCAAAAACAGCAAGCAAAAGCTTGCTGGAAATGCTGCAAAAACACCAAATTTTATAACAGAAATTTCTGTGTATACACAGAAAATTTCCAGCAAAGAGATATGATATAAAAAATATATTTTGTGACCTATCTAAGAGTTAGAAAGCTACAGAAAATGATATGGAATGATAGCAATAAATCAGATGTAAAAGAAACATCTTGGAGTTTAAGCAAGCCAAGGTTGAAATCTGCTCTAAAGTCTCTTCGAAACCCTAACCTGTGAGACAAACCTGCAACTCAAACACAATGTGAATCTATAGCAGCATAGTATGAATGATTAGTATAAAAGCTTGAAATAATTCATAACCCCATCTAATCATAATACATAGATCA
>JASDQU010738506.1:39973-56188 GCA_032191745.1 Picea mariana | reverse complement strand
ACCCAAGGTACCTGACCTAACTATGATCCATGCAGACTTATTACATTATTAACCTGCGCTGGGGTGCGGAAATTCCGTTTACAAAATTTTGATGCTGGGGTGTTAGATACCCAAGTAGAACCATAACTGTCTTCAACATAGATGAATACTTCATGGCACATGAGTTGACCCCTAACTGAATAGGCGGTCAACAAGCACAAAACGTGGAAATGTGTACAAGTTTCGGAAACGGGAACACCTAGAAACATGACCCCCCCAAATGGGTAGTCAGAGGAAATGCCATATATATATATATGATTTTTTCTATATGAGATAATATGTATATTCGATATTTTATTGCAATGATGAGTGTTCCATCCATGAAATGATGCATTCCTTGGATAATAAATAACTATTTATTCTTATTATTACTTATTATATATATTATTTAATAATTCATAATTATATTATTAAATATTAATCTAGAACAATGTCTTCCCGATGTTGTCCAAACATCATCATCATCAGCAGCAGCAACATCGTCATATATATATATATATATATATATATATATATATATATATATATATATATAAAACACATTATCTTACAATAAAATAAGAATGATAGGTTAATTTGTAGGTAGGTTTAGAAATGAATTAGAGGTTAATTTGTATTCATTTCCATATATTAGGGTTCTTTATACTTCATATGGGTCTCACTCCCCTCATGGGAAGTTGGGGGTTTTTGAGAAGTTTTTGAGGCGTTTCCAAGTTTCTGAAAGTTTATGGTATTAGTATGTGGGTAGATTAGGATTTTTGTGCAATAGAGCCTTTGTCAAAGACTTAGTTAGGCAATCCCCCCTTGTTGACAATTTGCTCAACTTAAGTGTGGGAGTGGGTCATTGAGGTGACATTGGGTGACCCCTCCAAGTTGTCATTAGGTATGCACTTAGTGACTTAGGACTTTGGCACCTTTGGTGTGCATTTGGATGGTAACAAAATGCAAAAAGAAAAGAATCCTTCCAGAAGATTAAAGAAACTATATCTTCAACACTTGTGTTGGTAAGCCCGAATTATTCAAAGAATTTTCAATTTTTTTCTTTTGATTCTGAATATACCGTTGTAGGGGTCCTTTAGAAAAATAATCAAAATCTACAACAACCTAGAGCATTCATGAGCAAAACCATGAGAGGCATTGAATTGGGATATTCAATCTTGGAGAAACAAGCGTATGCATTGGTGCAATCTTTGAAGAATTTCAAAAGCTATATTGGAATTTCCAAGCTAATTGCATTACTGCCTCATCCTCATCCTCAATTCAAAGATATTCTTGTTCAACATGATTGTTTGGAAAGAATAGAAAAATGGATTTGGAGTATGATTAGGAATTTAAACTTTAAACCCACTAAGTTAGTAAAAGGGCAAGGATTGGCCAAGTTGCTTGTTACCCCCCCCACGTCTAAGGGTAACTAGAGGAGATCTTTTCTCTCATGATCCACATCACAAACAGTGGTTTCGATGATGACATTCAAGATTCTCCACAGACAGTTGCCCGCATATGCCTTCCACTTTATGCTCAACTCACTCACATCAGATGATATGGTGCATCACACATATGAGGTACCTTGTTTTAATGTTTCACATTAAGTGTTAATGATCAATGCATTTGGCATGAAAATAGTGACCATGGGTTGAAACACATAATGGATCATGATGCTTTGAATTTATACCTTTTGCCTTGTTTCACCTCAGTGGTCATCATCATCTCCTAGTAAAGTGTTGTCACTCTCGAGAAGAGTTGTATTATTGTGGGGCCTTGATAGGGATAGCACATCCATATCCCAATCCATACGTAACATGCTCCATGTTTCCCATTTCCATTATCCCTTCTTTTGGGTTGGTTGTCATATGTCACCCATAAAGGTTCATGCTTCATAATCCCATGAGAAAAAGGAGCTAGAATGCCCAAGGTTGATGTAAATGTTTTAAAAATCGAACTCGGCCTCGGAATCGATCGAGGATCAACTCGGACTCGGATGCAGGATTGACTCGAACTGATTTGATTTCAATGACTTGGTTTTACTAAAAAATACAAAAATTGTTTAAATATAATAAAATAATATATTTTAAAGATTCCAAATCAATAGAAACCAGTCACAAAATATTCAAAGTCTGCTAAGTCTACTCATGCATGTGCCATATACCAAGTAAAAGTGAATATATCAAAAAGCTTCAAAATGGCACAAAGTGCAATACATAACAAGATAACACCATAACAGTTGTCACCGGTCAATAAGTTGTAACACATTTCAGCAACAAAATACATAATCAATGAGGCTTATTAACCCCTATATTTTCACCCTTCAAAGTCTTGAGGGTTAAGAGCCAGCCTACAGCACTTTGGTTGGCATACTAAGATTTTCCCAGGGCTTTAGCGCTTATGTTGAGAAGGAAATTGGTTCACACATGAGGCAGGTACATGATCAGTACAAGGCTACTTAGTTCAAGAATCACAACTTACTTGGTTTCCATGCATTATTGAGAGAGATATGTATACATGTGTTGCTACTTTTTAGGAGGCACGGTTTGAGTGGGTCTCCTGGCAGTTTGGGGCAGTTCAGAGCATACAGTATGAGTCCTTGCAGGATCCTAGGCTCGATGACATTTTTCCGGGTGACATGCAAGAACTTGTTACTTTTGGCAAGTTGTGATTCAGGCCCTAGATTCAAATTTGGAGAGCGCGGTATTGATCCTTGAGGCATCCAGATGCCTTTAGACCTTTTTTCTAGATGATGTCACCCATATTGCTATTTTTGGCAGGATGAGCATCAAGGCATGCATGACAGTTCTAATGGCATATTCGGATCCCTTGCAGAAAGATGAGATTAATGAGTATAAAGTTAAGGGTATTCATACGATTTTCTATTTTTGGCAGTATGTATGTGGAAAGTGTTTCTAAAAATAGAACCAGGAATCTATTTTTAGAGGTTCTATTTTTAGTTGTTCTATTTTTAACTGCCTCTATATTTAGCAGGTCCAGTGATCATCCATGCAGTGCCAAGTGGCAGCGTTCGAGGTCGACATGTGGCAGTGATGTGGCATCCACCTAGGCTAGGATGCATATTCCTAAAATTGGAGCATATGATAATTAATTTATGATGGAAGGAGAGGTCGCATGAGTTTCTAAAATTACCTCCTCCCATGCATGTTATGCACCTCACTTCACCCTCTTCTCACTGATTTAGCTCGCCATTCACTCACTCATGTGCATTCAAAACTCATACTCACTCTCAGTGATCTCATTTAGACTCTATTTTTACCCTTCTCATGCGCCCTTCTTCTTCCTTTGGATGTGCGCCCTCACTAGCTATATATTGGAGGCTTGCCTTGGCTTATTTCGTCAGCTCTTGCAGTAGCAGCATAGTGTCTCTCTCATTCTCTTCTCTCTTTCTCTAGTCTAGTGGCTCCTCTTTGAGAAAAGTAGGCATTGTATTAGTTGTAGGCTTGTCAAGTGTGGTGCAATCAGCTCTCTTGGAAGCTATATCAATAAAGAAGTGTGTAGTTTTCATTCAAACCTCTTTTCTTGGCAATATTATGGTAAATTTGTAATCTGATATGTCATTTTCTGAACTGTTTATCATGGTTAATTTCGATCATTTTGAATAGTTTTCATCTTCTTTCTAGTCCATCTTCATTGTGCTAACCCTGCAGGTTCCCTCCAAGCATATAAGATCAATTTTATCACTGTTTTGGACCGCTTTCACACGTTGTCCAAGAAAAAACAGCTCGCTGATTTTTTAGTTTTAATGCAGAAATCAGACCTTAGATCACCTAGCAAGGTGCTTCATTGTGCCTAGGGACTCCCCCCAGAGGCTAGCAAGCACTAGCCCAAATGGAGAGGGGTTTATCCCATGACATCTGGGGCTATTTCTCCTATAATTAGCCAAGTTTTTACCGATGTCATAACAAGTTTATCAGCTCAAATTGGAGGGTAGAAATTTGTGCTAACAAATTTGCGCCGATGTCAGGGACGCACGCCTTGGCAAACGAAATTCCATGAGTTTTCATTTATTGTTTTACTTTATTTTTCTCACTTGGCAAATCCACAGGACACAGGGGTGACTTCACAGGGGACCGTACGCAGATCATCTTGGTTCGACCCCTCACAAGGGATTTACCCATCCCTTAGTGATCTGGAACACTTGTTCTGGAGTAGTTCTTTTGTGACTCCTACAACTAGTCCTTCCCTCACAGTGGGTACAATTGTTCTTCAATCAGTCCAAGTATCTTTCCCATTTACTTCTACAACCCCCAGCATTGTGGTAAGTACTTCAGCACCTCAGGTATCATACTTCCCTTCCTCGACTCCTTTGGTTATAGTTCCAAATCAAAGTCCTTTGATTATTTCAAGTTCATCATCTGCTTCAAGTTCTAGTAACATGGTTGGACAAGTGACTAGGTGTACATTCAATACTTTTGGTCCTTTAGACATATCTAATATTCCAAGGCAACCTCATGCCTTACCTACCACTAACTATGTTAAAAAGATGCCTAAGTTTCAGGGAAACAATGCCATCAATGCACATAACCATATTGACTTATTTTTTAAGCCATATGAGGATGAGGGTGTTGAGCATGAAGATGCAACTATGAAGATGTTCGTTGCTACACTTGAGGGAGATGCACGTGCTTGGTACAAGACTCTCATGGACAATTCCATCCAGGGGTTGAATCCATTTTTAGAGAAATTTTTGGAGAGATGGGGCGACAAACAGGATATCTCTTTCGTCCTTAGAAATTTTACTGATATTAATTAAAAGGAGAATGAAACTGTGTTAGAATTCAATACTCGTTTTGCAAAGGCTTATCATAGAATTCCTACTGCTCTTAGACCTAACATTGATTATGCTTTGATTTCATATCTAGAGAAATTTGATGGAATTCTTAGTGCTTTGATCAGGCAAAAGGAGCCCACTACATTGGATGTTTCTTATCAGGTGGCCATCACCACAGAGAAACACCTCGCCTTGGCCTCTAAAACACAAGCCCCACTTAGTTTGTTACTTGATCCTCAAGATAGGAGAACCTCCAACCACCTTGTACAATCATTGCCTGAATCTAAACAGGAGGAAGGACCTTCCAAGGATGCAACCTTTGAGCTAGTAAATGGCATGAGCAATAGGTTAGTGTAGATAGAAAAGAAACTTCAAAATCAATTGGTTATCTCTTAGCCTAAACCCATCAACCAAAGAAGGCCTTACCAGTATCCCAAGAGGAACGAGGAGCCCAAAGCCCGAGCACAAGCACCCATGACAAACTACATTGACTATGTCTCATCCCCTCTTTATTACTGAGCTTGTCAACTTCCTCATGGTGAACCCTCCTACGCTATCTTTGCCCAAACATACCACATGTATGAGTAGGAGAAGGAAGAGCCCTCTGGTACCCGAGATAATACCTTGAACATAGTGGCCGAATTTGAACCAATAGAAGACTTTGATGCTTTCCAAATACCACACGAGCAGTGGAAAGCCTTGTAACCTCAATTTCAACACTTGTCATCTCAGCCTGTGACTCAATAAGACATCCAAAAGGCCAATGAAGCAGCAACAGTCAGAGTTGCAGAGATCACTCTGCAGTACACACGCAAGGGTAAAGCTCAAGTTCCACCATCTTTTCCTAGAGGGGAGGTTCCTGCTGCACAGGTAAGAAAAACTCCTCCACCTCCTTTGTTTCCCATTCCAGTTCCAACTCGATCAGAAGCACCCCACTTTTCATTAGAGAATGAGATTTCTAAAATCAGGATTCCTTTTCCTTTAAAGGAGATAATGCGCATGCCTACTCACAAAGAGCTTGTTGACATATTTTTAGGAATTAAGAGTGAGGTTAACCTTGCAGATGAGTGTCTGCATGTTTTTCTTGGCCTTAGTAAGGCAAACAACAATCCTACCCCCTTTTATTGCTCATTGTTGGTTAATGGTCGCATTCTGTGAAACTGCATGCTAGATTTTGGTGCATCTAGCAATATCATCACTCTTAAGGTTATGCGTGAGCTTGGATTATAGATTACCAAGCATTGTCGGAACGTGCAGGCAGTAGATGCTAGGGAGGTACCCTATAGTGGGGTTATCAAGGATTTGCAGGAATGTTTGAAGGTGGCCGCAAAGAAGACTTTAGTCATGGATGTGCTAGTCATAGATTGCCAACACAGTGGGGTATGCTTCTTTCGAGACAATGGTCTGCAGATGTGGGGGGTTCCATGCAGATGGACTTATCTTATGCAAACATTCCTATCTCCTAGGTTGATAAGGTAAGACTTTTTATATAACCAAAGATGTTGAACAATGTTAAGGATCCCTATGCCAGAGACAACTATTACCTTTACCCTGGCATAAAAAATCAAGAGGCACAGGAGACAGATTTGGGCACGTACATGCTTTCAAAGATTCCTAAAACACCTATGCCTTTTGTACTAGAGAATGAACTTGAGCATTCACAGGTGTGGTCCATGACTTTTGATGGCGCGAGTTCATGACAGGGATCAGGTGTTGGAGTGGTCATCATTGCTCCTTCAGGTATGATATTTCCATTTTCTTCATGTTTAGAGTTTGATTGTACTAACATGGCAGAGTACGAGGCTTTGTTATTTGGTTTACGAAAAGCTAGGAAGATGGGTATCAAACAACTGAAGGTGGAAGGTGATTTTGAGCTTATCGTGAATCAGGTAACAATGAAGTGTGAAGCTCGGAACCAACAACTGAAAAGGTATAGACATGCAATGTGGGATGAGATTGAGTGTTTTGATGCATTTAACATTTCTCATATTGATAGGAATCTAAATCAAAAGGTTGATTCTTTAGCAACTACTGCTACCTTGTTTACACCTTGGGTGACCAACCCTTACATTACACATGTAGTTGAGGTTTCTTTTTGCCATCATGTTCCGGATAACACAAGCTCTTAGCAGGTTTTTGAAGATGATAGAAATATTTTGAATTTCTTAAATGAGATACAGGAGGGCGAGGAGATCCCAATAATTCAACTAAAAAGTAACAAGATTCCAAAGGGTTTAGAAATTAGTACCATTAAAACAATTATTTGATAGGTCAGATACTTTTCAAGGAACTAATAAATCTTCCCTTGATGATTAGGTTTAAGAGGTGAACATTGGCAGTGGGGATACCTCGAGGATCATCAAAATTGGTAATGCATGCACACCAGAAAAGAAAAGAAAAATTGTCGCATTGGTAAGAGAGTACAGGGACATATTTGCATGGTCTTATGACAAGCTCAAAGCATACAATCCGAAGATCATTAACCATGCAATACCACTATTAGAGCACGTCAAACCTTTCAGACAAAGATCGAGATACATGAACCCAAAGGTGGCGCCCACAATTCAGAAGGAACTATAGAAGTTGTAGGAAGCAAGTATCATTAAACCAATCAGGTATTCTAACTAGGTAGCCAACTGTGTACCGGTAAGGAAAAAATTAGGTGAGATTTGCATTTGTATTGATTTCGGAAATTTAAATTGTGCATGTCTCAAGGATAATTACCCCTTGCCTAGCATGGAACATATTCTTCAAGCAGTGACATGATCAGGTATGATGTCTATGCTAGATGGTTTCTTCGGGTACAATAAAGTATTTGTTGACAAGCAGGACATGTATAAGACTGCCTTCATTACTCCTTGGGGAACTTATTCATATATTTGTATGCCTTTCAGTTTGATGAATGTTGGTGCAACTTTCCAACGTGTTATGGATTATGCTTTTTCAGATTATTTGTTCAAATTCATATAGTATATCAAGATGACTTCACAGTTTATTCCAAGACTAGAGATGATCATGTTTCACATTTACGAAAGGTTTTTGATAGGTGCAGGTCTCTTGGTATCTCTCTTAACTCGAAGAAGTCAATTCTTGGGGTGTTTTAGGGAAAGTTGCTTGGGCACATTGTGTTTAAGGAAGGAGTGAGGATAGACCCTGAAAGGATCAAAGGCATCATGGAGATTCCACTCCCATCTAGTCGGAAGGGAACCCAGTCAATTTTTGATAGTATTAACTTTTTGAGGTGTTTTGTGCCCAAGTTTGCAGAGATAGCCAAGCCCATATATGATATGTTGAAGAAAGATCATAACCTCAAGTGGAGCGATGAAGCCAGGAAGGATTTCAATGATATTAAACAGGCTTTGTGTCACTCACCTGTTCTCATTAATCCCGATTATGCTAAAGATTTTCAAATTTTCTCCTTTGCTTTTGATTCAACTATGGTTGTTGTGTTATTACAGAAAAATGAAGATGGATTAGAGCAATGCATAGCCTTCATGAGTAATGCCTTGCAAGGAGTTGAATTAGACTACAAACTGATGGAGAAGCAAGCCTATGCTCTCGTGAAGGGGTTGGCCCACTTTAGGCCTTACTTTTGGAACTCACATATCATTACCTATGTTCCCCACCCCATGGTCAAAGAAATTTTGGTTCAAAAGGATTGTAATGGAGCCAGGGGGAGGTGGATCTCTAAGATTTAAGAGTATGACTTAGAAGTGAGACCTACCAAATTGGTAAGGGGCCAAGGTTTAGAAAGGATGATGACGAAGAATAATTTGGAGGCTATTGAGAATCGAAAGGTAAGTGCTCAGGTAAATATCTTAATCGATCCATTTAGGGGTTCAGATTGGTATCAAGATATCATTTTATATTTGGAGAATTTGTCTTTTCCCCCTAACTTTACCAAGACACAGAGGTGATCTTTACAGCTTTGGGCTGCCAAGTACTGTGTGTGGCAGGGACGATTAGGATGGAGGAGTCCTGCAGGAGTCATCTTGCGTTGTGTAGACTTGGATGAGTCCAAGGAGATCTTAAAAGAGCTACATTCTGGGGTGTGTGGTGGGCATTTTTCAGCTCGAACCACCGCACATAAGATTATGCACGCAGACTATTATTGGCCAACACTTTTTAGATATGCGCACTATTTTGTCTAAGCATGTGAGGCATGCCAGATATTTGAAGGAAAGCAGAAGCTTCCCTCTTTGCCTTTAGATCCAGTCATCGTAGAGGCTCCTTTCCAGCAGTGGGGTCTCGATTTTATTGGGCAATTTTCACAGAGTTCCAATGCAGGTCATACATGGATATTAGTAGCCACCGATTATTTTACCCTATGGGTGGAGACAATTCCAATTGGAACATATTCCAATGCTACTATTATCAGGTTTTTGGAGGACAATATCCTCACCAGATTCAGTGTCCCACAGCATATTACGACTGATAATGCTAGTGTATTCCAATCAGTTGAGTTATTGGCCTTTTGTTCTCATTATGGTATTACTTTGGCTCATGCGCATGGATGATTTTAGGGGCTAAATTTCGCTCATGGGCTAATTTTCCTTGGTTTTTCCAAAAATGAGATTCGCTATTTTAAAAATGATTCGTCCAAATTCTATAGGATAAAATGATTTTACCTTAAAAATCGCAAAACAAATATAAAAACTATATAAAATCCTTAGAAATTTGAATATTTTTACAAAAATATCGCCAAACATTTATAGTTGGCATATGAAGGATAAGTATGATTCGCTAAGGTTTCTACATGTTAAAATAAATTTCCATCCTTAAAATCATCCCTGCTCATGCGTCCAATTACTACCCATAAGGAAATCGTTTGGCCAAATCGAGTAATAAGAATTTGATTTGGATAATCAGAAAGACATTTGGGGATAATAAAAGAGCTTGGGACATTTGTCTCAAATTTGCTTTATGGGAAGACCGAATCACACGGAAGAGATCAACTGGTAAGAGCCCTTTTGAGTTGGTCTACAAATTAGATGCAATTTTACCCATGAACATGAAACTGCCTGCATATAAGCTATTGGGACAGTTCTCCACCAACAAGGAAGCATTGCAGAATCGTATTGATGAGTTGGTGCAACTAGAGGAAGATAGACTTATGGCCTATACACAGTTTACAGATAATCAGGATTAGGTCAAAAAGGTATTTGATAGAAAGGAAAAGGGAAAGCGGTTTCAGGTTGGTGACATGGTCTTGTTATGGGACAAGAAAAATGAGAAATCAGGTGTCCACGACAAGTTCGAAAGTCTTTGGTTGGGCCCATACATCATCGATTCATCAATAGGGACTAACACTTTTCAGCTCACTGATTTGGAGGGTGAACTTATAGGGTTTCCTGTTAATGGGCAGCGCTTAAAGTTCTTTTTCCAATGAAGGACTTAGTCCCAAACAATTTTGGTTTTTGGGCGGTGTTAGAGTAGGTTAGAGTAGGTCTTCTCCTTTTCGCATTCATCATTTATGCTTGCTGATTTTTTACAATTTTAAGACAACAATTTACTTTTCGTTGCAAGTGTCTTCCACTTCAGTATTTACTTTTCAGTCTTTGCATAGGTGTTGTTGATTTTATCCTAGTTATATCAGCATGTGGTCGAGTCTTGTGCGTCTTTCCTTTTTTTTGAATAAATGGCTATCCATAAATGTTATTCCTGGGTTAAAATTTCAATGTATATCTTACGCATGTCGAGCCTTTGTGTTTATTATTAGAGTGAGCCTGGATGGGGGTTCCATTTGTCATTGTTCCCGAAGCATTTAGCCTTTAGGATGGGTAGTTTTGAGGAGACATAGGAGTGTCTCGAGTCTTGTCTCCTCATCTCTTATCATTCAGTCTTCCGCTTTGAGTCAGTTGTCCCCCCAATCCAGTGTAGGGATATGGTACCCGGTTCCTTCATCTCTATCTTCTTGAGTTATTGCTTCGTGCTAAGGGAAGAGAAACACCATTGCTCTTCTTATTAGTAGGTCATCTTGTATCGACTTTGACACATTATCTACAGATGACCCAGAAGTAGAGCACCTTAGTAGTCGTTAGCCTCATTGGCGGTTATTTCACATCCGACAAGGTTGAGCATCATTGGGCCTTAATTGGATGATCCTTGTCATTGTTCGACTTCAGAACATCTTTCACAGTGTCAGGTTGTGCTCGTATCTTAGGACCCATTGACATTATTGGTGGGGTTCCTTCGCACTTCACATGTGTTTACATTATTGACATCTGATGAAGTGACTTTCTCCCTTGTGTCAACATCAATGCATTTACCACAGGGAGGAGTGTACATTATCTGGTTGCAACAGGTAGCGAATTCAGATGAGACCCCTTGGTTTTCATCTTTCAATGGGAGGATTATATATTTTCACTCCATGGCCCATTGGATAGACTTTGGTACTACAGGTTAGATTATAGGTTGTTCTTCATCAGATTACAGGTCCTTTGTATCCTTCCACACAGTTATAGGGGTACTTTTGGTACACATTCCTCAGTTCTCACAGAGCATCAGTTTGATTATATGGACACAGAGATTCTTATGGTTCTCGACATCCCACAGGGGGATCCCGTCCCCTTGAGTCACCATTTTTAACCCCTACATTTTCACCCTTGAAATTCTTGAGGGTTAAGAACCAGTATGCAACATTGTGGTTGGCATACTGAGATTTTCCCAGGGTTTTAGCACTTACATTGACCAGGAGGTTGGTTCACACATGAGGAAGGTACATGATCAGTACATGGATACTTAGTTCAAGAGGCACAGTCTACTTGGTTTCAATGCATTAATGAGAGAGAGAGAGAGATGTATACATGCGTTGCTACTTTTTAGGAGGCATGGTTTGAGTGGCTCTCCTGGCAGTTTGGGATAGTTTAGGGCATACAGTATGAGTCCTTGCAGGATCCTAGGGCCGATGACATTTTTCTAGGCGACATGCAGGAACTTGCTATATTTGGCAGGTTGTGATTTAGGCCCCAGATTCAGATTCCGAGAGTGTAGTATTGATCCTTGAGGCATCCAAAGGCCTTTGGACCTTTTTTCTAGATGATCTCACCTAGATTGTTATTTTTAGCAAGATGAGCATTAGGGCTTGCATGACAGTTCTGATGGCATATTCGGATCCCTTGCGGAAAGATGAGATTAATGAGTATAAAGTCAAGAATATTCCGACGAATTTCTATTTCTGGCAGTATGTATGTGCACAGTGTTTCTAAAAATATAAGCAAGAATCTATTTTTAGAGAACCCTATTTTTAGAGGTTCTATTTTTGGTTGTTCTATTTTTAGTTGCCTCTATATTTAGCAGGTCCAATCATCATCCATGCAGTGCCATGTGGTAGTGATGTGGCATCCACCTAGGCTAGGGCACATATTCCTAAAATTGGAGCATATGATAATTAATTTATGATGGAAGGATAGGTCGCATGAGTTTCTAAAATTACCTCCTCCCATGCATGCCATGCGCCTCACTTCACCCTCTTCTCATTGATTTAGATCGCCATTCACTCACTCATGGGTATTCAAAACTCATACTCACTCTCAGTCATCTCATTTAGACTCTATTTTTACCCCTCTCATGCGCTCTTCTTCTTCCTTTGGATGTGTGCCCTCACTAGCTATATATTGAAGGCTTGCCTTGGCTTATTTCATCGGTTCTTGCAGTAGCAGCATAGTGTCTCTCTCATTCTCTTCTCTCTTTCTCTACTCTAGTGGCTCCTCTTTGAGAAAAGTAGTCATTGTATCGATTGTAGGCTTGTCAAGTGTGGCACAATCATCTCTCTTGGAAGCTTTATCAATAAAGAAGTGTGTGTTTTTCATTCAAACCTCTTTTCTTGGCGATATTATGGTAAATTTGTAATCTCATATGTCATTTTCTGAACTGTTTATCATGGTTAATTTTGATCATTTTGAATATTTTTCATCTTCTTTCTAGTTTATCTTCATTGTGCTAACCCTGCAGGTTCCCTCCAAGCATATAAGATCAATTTTCTCATTGTTTTGGATCGCTTTCACACACTGTCCAAGATAAAACAGCGCGCTGATTTTTTAGTTTAATGCAGAAATCAGACCTTAGATCAGTGAACAAGGTGCTTCATTGTGCCTGGGGACTCCCCCAGAGGTTAGCAAGCACTAGTCCAAACGGAGAGGGGTTTAGCCCGTGACATCTAGGGCTATTTATCCTATAATTAGCTAATTTTTACCGTTGTCATAACAGGTTTATCAACTCAGATTGGAGGGTAGAAATTTGTGCTAACAAGACTCTAGCCTCTAAATGGCCTTTAGATTCTAGGCTTTATAGAGTCTTGAAAACATACTACAACTGTCTCTTTTTTCCTAGTCTTGTCTTCTCAAATTTTGCAAGCTGATTTTCCAATTCCAAACTTATCTATCCAATCTCCTCTAATGGGGCCATGCATGGGGCAACTTGGCCTCTTCTACCAGCCAAGTGTTCTTTCAACCTATGAATCTCGCCCCCTCCCCCTCCCCCCCTTATGCATTTCTTGCAATATTTGCAATAAATCTCCTCATACACAAGATCAGCATGGATCCATATAGGGTCTTTTACTCTTGGGGTGGCAGCCATGGTAAAATTTCAATCTGCAAATTCAAATATGCAAGATTGCAAGAAGTAAACCCAATCTTAAATTCTTGATATGAAAAGTTCATACTTCAAAATTCAAAGCTCAAACTAGTAGAAGGTTGAAAGACAAAACTTTAAAGATCGATTTCAAAATTCAGATCTGTAATTTAATGAAAGGAAAACCTAGGAACACATTAATCATTTAACATACCGTATACTATATTCCAAAAACAACCAAGATCATTGCCAAACCAGCTCCAAGCTCACTCTAAATCATTGTTCTTCAATGTTGCTCCAAAACTCCAAATGCTCACAAATGCTCAATGAGAGAAGGGTGATTGTGTGAGGAAAATAGAGGAGTAGTGCTATCTTTATAGTGTTCATTTAGGGTTTAGGAGGGTTCTTATAGGGTTTTAGAAACCAAACTTCAATAAAAAAAATATTCTTTTTATCCTACTGGCTGCGGTGGGTTCAAGAGTTTGACTCAGTGTTAGCACAAAGTTTCACCCTCCAATTATGTTGATAAACCTATTATAACAGCGATGAAAACTTGGTTGATTCAAGGAGAAAAGCCCCAAATTGTCATGGGCTACACCCCTCTCCATTTGGACTAGTGCTTGCTAGCCTTAGGGGGGAATCCCTAAGGTGATTTGTCATTGTCATAAGTCTGATTTTCTGTGTTTAATGACCAAAAACAGTGGTTGTTATGTTTTGGACAGCATGTTAAAACTGCCCAAAACACTTGGAAAAAATAATTTGTTTGCTTGGGGGGATCCTGCAGAGTTAGCATACAAAATATATACAAGAAATAAAGAAAGAAATTGCTCAAAATATCAATATAAACCACAATGAACAGCAAGGAAAGAAACTAATTTAATTGCAAAAATTCACAAAGTACCATCAAGAAACAAGGTTAGAACACAAACACAAAATTTATTTTTTGATAGGCTTGCAAGAGGATTGGCTGCGTCACAATTGACAAGTCCCCAACTGGTACAATGATCACTTTGCTCAAAGATAGAGTAACTAGACTAGACAACGAGAGAGGAATGAGAGAAGAGTGTACTAGTTGCTGCCAAAATCCGACTGTAGTAATGAATAAACTTCTCCATTATATAGATATTAAGGCACACTTCCCAAAAGGAGAAGATGAGGACATGTGAATGAGTAATTTAGGAATTAATGCGCATGAGGGAATAAGTGTGAGTGAGTAGTTTAGGAATTAATGCACATGAGTGAGTTATTAGTGAAAGTGTGCGCATGCTGAGCTAAAGGATCACACGTGTAAGAGTGTGAGGGATAGTTAAGTGAAGGAGTGGTGCATGTGTGAGGATAAGAAGAAGTTAATGCATGGAAATTGAGATAATGGTGAGTGAAGTGAGGAATAAAGTGAGTTAAGTGAAGGAAAGGAAGTTAAGTGAAGGTGAGAGTGAGTTGAGTGTTTAGTTAACTAAAACATGTCAACACACGCCAATTATGAATGTGCTAGCCAAGGAAGAGGAATTCGCCCTATTTTTTAGGGATTTTCCTAAATTTTAGGAAATTAGCGTTTAAAAGCAATTTAAGGGGAATTTTGGAAAATTAATGGATGGAAAGTGAAGATATGTAAAGTGAGGGAAATTAGTGAGAAAAATTAGCCTTGATTGGCTAAATCATCTCCATGAAGTGCCACCTCATCCTAATGCGCCACGCTTTCACTTTATTCTAATTCTTTGTTGACTTCATTTACCTTTGCCTTGGAAAGTGTGCCCCTCATCACTTCATGCCACATAAATGCCACATCACACTGAAACTCTACCACATGTTGGAATCTAAGCCTGCCATGACTTGTCACTTCTGGAGATGATGACCACTACTAAAAATAGAAATTTCCAAAAATGGTCGTCCAGTCACAAAAATTTAAAACTCATTGAAACTCATCCAAACTCTCCAAAAATGCTTGGGATGACTAGGAGAACACCACCACATGTCAACTATCTAAAAATAGACACTACTAAAAATAGGATGTGCTCGCATGTCAATGATATCATACTCATCAGATTCAGTTTTACGAGAGGATTCCAAATCCACAATTAGAATTGACATGCGAGCCCCGGTGTTCAACCTACTAAAAATAGAAATCTGTGACAAATCATCTCAGGAAAGGTCCAAACGACTCAAAATGTTTTAAGGATCCATAATGTGCGCTCAGAATCTGAATCTGGGGCCTAGAGCTCAAACTACTAAAAATAGAAAGTTCTTGCATGTCGCCCAAAAAAGTGTCATTGGGCTTAGAATCATGCAAGGACCATCCCTATATGCTCAGAATTGCTCCAAACTGTCAAGAGACCCACTCAATTTGTGTCTCCAAAAAAATAGCAACACTTGTTGTATGTAGACGTCTCTCTCAAATGTAAAGGAAAACAAGCTAGCTCTAACTTTGACCAAAAACAACCATGTACCGATCATATATCTGTCTCTGATGGGAACCAACCTCTTGCTCAACATAAGTGCTAAACTCTGGGAGAATCTCAAAATGACAGCAAAAATAGTGCATTTTGGCTCTTAACCCTCAATATTTTCAAAGGTGAAAATCTAGAGGTTAAACACTCGATCAAGTTGACTGGTTTGGTACCGAACTGACCAAGTCAAGTTTTGACTCCATTGGTTCGGTACCAAACTGGTCGGCCAAGTCACCAGAACGACCGAGTCAAACCAGCTTAGGGTTGGCTCGATCAACTAAGCCGAGTCCGAGTCCGAGTAGACTAGTTTTTAATACTATGTTTGATGCATCTTGATATAAAAGAATATATATATATATATATATATATATATATATATATATA
>JASDQU010738506.1:23553-39836 GCA_032191745.1 Picea mariana | reverse complement strand
CCCAAGTCCTATGCAATGAATGCATACCTAACATAAAGGACTTAGAAAAAATCAAAAGCCATAAAAGGTTGAATAAATAAAGAAAAAGGCAAGTAGGGGTTTGGATAGAGATCTACCCCCTCGCTAAGAGGCCATCACCCCAAGTCCTATGCAATGAATGCATACCTAACAAAAAGGACTTAGAAAAAATCAAAAGCCAAAAAAGGTTGAATAAACAAAGAAAAAGGCAAGTAGGGGTTTGGAAAGACACAATACCAAGGAAAGGGAAACTCATTGTCTAAGTGTTCCCTCATACAAAGGCGCTCATGAGGATGACTATCATACATAAGCTCACATGACTATGCCACCACCCATGAAGTAAACCCCAAACCATACCATATGTTATTACAGATACTCCTTGATGGGTTTCTTGGGAAAAACTCCTTTTCTTGAGTACCGGCACACCTAATAGGGTTTAATGATGATCCTCCCATACCTAAACTTGGTAAATTGTATAAGTTTATGAACTAGTGTGAAGTTTGAAGAGGATACTTAATTTGATTTGTCTAATGGCATTTACATTGACATGACTCACTTTTTATGTTGCATTTGACTTATGTACGTGCCTCTTGGTTTTGATAGATACATTTGACCACATGAGCACCTCCTTGGACAATGTACTTCACATTCACATGGATAGAGCCTCGGTCCTATTAACCCCCAAATTTACCTATGCAAATAGAGGGTTAAGATCTAGCTAATTTTCATCAAGCTGGTAGTCAAGGACAAGTTTCACAGAGATTAGAGACAAGTTTTCCAAGGACTGGAGTTCATTGTAGAGGCAGAGGCATTTCATAGGTATATTCATTGGTTTTGGGGAAAATTGTTATTTTTAGCATTCTTCCTATATTTTAGGAGCCAGAGTTCAGAGGTCCATAGGTCAGATATGATTACATATTTGGGATCCTTGTGAGCTCACAATACCGATGAGCCTTTTTCGAGTGACGTGTGAGACACTGTTATTTTTAGCAATTAGGGTTTCAAGGCTCGTATGAGGATTCTAAGCATATATATGGATTCCTTGAGGAAAATCGAATCTGGTGAGCCTAATTACATTGACATGCAAGTTGTTATTTTTATCAATGCCTATTTTTAGGCATGCTATATTTGGCAGTGATCTCCTAGTAGTTCCCTACATTTTTTGTTTTTTCCTATTTTTAGGAGGATTGTTATTTTTAGCATGTTTATTTTTAGCAATGCTATTATTAGCAAGTGTGGGTGCCATGCAACATGACATGTGGCAGCTGCTGGGGGCACCATGCGGCATGACATGTGGCATCATCATTTCCTCCCTTTACTAGATTTGGCAGTGAGATAAAATTGGGTTGCATGCATCAATTCTATCTTTAGTGGATGACTCACCAACTATTATTGGCAAGAGAGGGTGACTTTCTTACATGAGGAGGTAGACAATGAATTTATTTTAGGAAGGTTCACTTATCTCGAGTTGAGTCTGTGGATATTATGGTAGTTGCGGGAGGTATCAACCTCCATGTGTATCCTCTGACTAGAATAGAATATTCCAGAAGCCAAGAAAATCCCTAAACAAATGTGCAAGAACACTAGAAGACAAGTTGGTTTAGTAAAAGAATTAATATTAAAGTATTAGCCTCTAGAAAGAGAAGTCGGTCGAGACAGTTGACAAGGAGCACTATAAATAGATGGCGCTTGACCTCATTTGGAGACACACACTCTCACACTCAAGATAAGTAGTGCGCAAGTCTAGAGGAGGAGTGCAACTGCAACGACTACAGTTGGGTATTGGCCTTGGTATGTGGTTTGGGACATTCTGCTTGGTGCGCTATCTTTGGAGAAAGGTGCGCTCTTGGTTATCTCTTGGGTCTAGTGTTGCTTCCAGAATCATTCTATCTGTCAAAGGTTACAGTGCTCGGGGGTGGCTATGTGCCTATGGTTGGGTGACAATATTGTGATATTGTTTATGGTTACATGAGCACATCGAACATTTTAACAGGTTATGGGCCCACATCACCTTCAGGACAGTCTAACTGTTGGAAGGTAAAGTGGTAGTTCTTTATTAAGTTCGTTGTGGCACTAGTTGCAACTACAACTAGGGTTTTTTATTTTGTAGCTGCAGCAAACCCTAACCTAACTCTATGGGCATTTCAAATGAGATGTTTGGCATAATTCCTGGACATTCTAGTGCGCCTTAGCCTAGCACACCTCTTGGTACCTTCAACGAGTAAAAACATCAAGGTTGAATTTTTGGGTCAAATTCAAAGTTTGACTGGTCAAAGTCAGAGTCAAAGACAATTATGGCATACTCCATGAAGACAAAAAACAAGCTAAAAGGAGCTTCAAACTTCAGAGCATGGAAGACAAGGATTGACCTCATCCTTGCCAAGAACAAGGTTCTAGATATCGTGAAGGGCAAGATCGTGGAACCACAGTTTGAAGCACGAAAAGAAAACGAACCTCAGAATGTTGCAGCAATGGAGAAGTTCAAGGACAATGACAATGATAAGGACAATGAAGTTCAAGGACTATGTCAAAGATCACTTGATACCCTACATATCCAATCTTGACTCATCCAAGAAGATGTATCATGCCCTAACTAACCTTTTTGCAGTTAGAAATATTGGACAAGTGATGAGTCTGAAGAATGAGCTTCGTGACACAAAGATGACTAAGGATGACACTGTAGCCTCATACTTTGTGAGGATCTCTCAGTTGAGAGATCAACTACAAGCTATTGAAGAAGTTATTCCAGAAAAGGAAATTGTGAATATAACACTTAATGGTCTTTCTAGATCATGGGATGCATTTGCTACAAGCATGAATACAAGAAAGGAGTTTCCAACGCTGGAAGTGTTATCCCCATTTTGTGGATAACTAAGGAGATTATGTCTCGAGGCCCTCGGGTTGAAGATATGAAGTACCGAGAAGACTAGATGGCCAAAAGTGCCCTTTTGCACAGTTGGAAACCCCTCTCACCACCACAGATGGTCACAGATTTCCAGATGGTATCCACCACATCAACTGGCTTCCGGAAGGAAGTGGGCCTTGCTCCATGAGGTACAAGTCAATATTATGGTGAGCATCATTTCAATATTTAATCCATTTGAGTATGTTGTATCTTAGATTGCTCTAGATTTCATGATATATGCTTAGACATTATGCTTTTCGCCCTGCTTCACCTTGGTGGTTGACATTGTGCCCTAATAAGTAGTCTTCCTTGGGGATGGGTTTGCTACTAGGAATTCTCTTAAAGAGCCATTGTACCGTTTTCGACCATACTTACCACTTTCCATCATTGTCCCTCATTCAATTGGAAGAAGGGACTCGAGGCCCAGAGGGATTGATGTTGGGTAAAAGATAAAAGCCTTGTATGAACCTTCTAGATGCTTCGCCCAGGGATCACCCAAGAAAGTAGTGAAACACTTATCTTTGAGTAAAGGTGACCCAAAATATGATAAAGAATGTTTAAAGGGTTAGTTTAAGGATAGGAGGTTTCATCACGAGTCGACCTATCACGTCCATGAATATCTAGTGGTATGGCATTGCCATCATATGGTCACCAAACCAAGGTAATGGCTCTCAATTGCATGGTTGAGAGAAAGGGGGTCTCATCACGAGCCAGTCTTCTCATTTCCACTAGGTGTTTGTGGGTGACATTGTCATTATCTGGACACCACGCCAGGGCAGTGACCTTCAACCTTTCCTTAAAACTATGAAAGAATAAAGGATGGCAAATAATGGGCTTGGAAAAGTGCATTGCAGACAAAAGTACCACACACCCTCTACAAAGGCACCCATGAATGAGACACTACGACCCCTTGTATGTCATGATCCCTATGCCCACTGAGTCTTGACCCCAACTACTTCACCCACTTTACATGGCTTAGAGAGGGATCTCTTGGAAACTCTCCTTGACCCAGGGCAAGATCTACCCAATAGGACACCTCGTCAACCCTCCCATATGCAAGCTTGACAAGTCGCATAGTGTCTTTGAGCAATTAATTGTCTGATATAGTGATCTTTGATGCACATGCTTAGGTGGCTCAATTATTGATTGGATTTATTTATCATGATGTTATGACTTGAGATCCTTGGAGGGCGTGCTCATTTGTCTTTGTGGGACCTAGTTGGTGAACAGTTTTGAAAGAACAAGCCTAGCTTGGGCTCTCATGGTGCTGCAAGCCCACAGGTTGGATGCCAAGGGTCCACATGCCGGATCACAGAGACGAAGTATTGGAGACCTAGAAGATGATATGGAAGACTTAGCCCAACCCAACCCTCACATGCCAAACGATTTTCCCAGGAGGGGCAAAACATCTTCTTTTTTAGCTTGACGTCATATTTGGGGGCTAGGGTTTGGTGGTGGTATTACCATTGGTTGACACATGGACGTTTTGAGGAGGAGGAGGCCTTGGCCATGAGGAGATTGCATAGATGCTTGACATGTTGCCTTTGGAGGCCTACCATAGCTTCCCCAACACCGACGACTTGTCCCAAGTGGCAAAACGTCCCCTAAAGGGGTGATGTCCCTGTAAATTAGGGTTTTATTTGTGCAAAAGTGAAATTTTAAATGAATTGTTTAATATTACTTTGTTAAATGGGGCAAGATTAGGGTTGTTGACCCCTAGTCTTGTGGTTTTCCCCTTAATATGTGGACAAGTCACCTTGGTCACATTTTGTATAAATAAGAGATCATAAGATCTCATTTGGATATAACTCTCCCTCTCGTGAGAAGACTTGATCTAAAATTTTCGCTACACTTGGCATATTTGTCTCTTGTGCTATTCTTTATGGCTATCTTTGGTGAATGGTTGATGGAGGAGTGAGGCGCTAGCCTTGGATGAATGGTTTCTAGCTTTTATTGTGGATTATCTTAGCATCTTCTTGATTTGGTATGGTTTTTACTCTTACGTTATCATTTGTTTCAAGTCAAGGATTATCTTGCTAGGAGCTAAGTGGGAAGTAAGAGCATTTACACCCCCAGTCTAGTCTTCATCATTTATTGCTTGAAGTTTATTGATGTTGCAAGGGTTTGTTTGAGGAAGTAAGAGGATTTACACCCCTCATTCTCAAACCCTAACTAGAGATACTTGCCTTGGGAAGTAAGAGGGTTTACACCCCCAAGGAAGTAGCATCTCTAGTTCATTTAATTGACTTCATTAACCCAATATTTAAAGGCACTAGTCATTTCTTTTTTGCATTGGAGATATAAAATCGTTGCATTGGGAAGACCGATTTTTGCTAGTTTCAAGTTTATCTTTTTGGAGAAGTGTTCCTTGAGCCTTGAGCTCTCTTGCCTCACTGAGGCATCCCTCTTCTCCCACTACTTTGATTGTTGTTGTAAACATTAACCTACATCCGTTAGGGTTGCATAACCCTAGTTGATAAATCTTTTTTATCTCACAAACTAACCCTAAGAATTTTCTCTAACTTCACTCACCTAGTCTACTAACTAGGGCACACTTTTTGGGCTAGTTCTTGGCAATTTTTTATGGTTGATTTTGTTGTTGCATGTCATTGAATGCTACAGCCATAAGGTTGATAATTTACTGCAGAAAATCACTTTTATAACAACTTGTTTTATTCATTCTCAAAGTGCTATATTCAAGCCCTAATTGATTGCCAAATTCATTGATAGTATTGTTGGTTGATCTTATGCTTTTACATGTTGATTTAGATGCTTTACTTGCTGATATAAATTGTTATCTGTTGCCGCAAATTAGGCACAACAAGATTAACTTGTTGATCCATACTAACATATATCATTGCAAGGTGTCTTTCTTTGTGTCTCGGGCACGTACAATCATCCGAAGAAGTACTACACCTTTGGGGCAACACTTGTTGGGTTTATAAGGCATATCTTTCCACTTCTCATTCCACTTAGATTTGACTTCTAGGGGTTCCACTTTGATCATCCATCCATCTACATCTCATTCCCCCTAGGGTCACCATGATCGCCTCCCTAGAGTGACCTAGTCATCCTTGAAGTGCGAGACCTACATCAAGGTGACATTGGGTGTAGGATTTCCTAGTTTTAGCACTTGCTTTAGTGGTTGGGTTGGGCTTTGCCCAACCTACAACTTGTGTTGTAACATTTTGGGGCCATTGCTGGGGAAGATTTTGAATCTTCTTTGTATGATGACGACACTTTGGTAAGATATCCCAAAGCCTTTCCCTTAGCTTGCCAGGTGACTCCACCCAAGGGATGTTCCCTTTCCACTTTTCTTGATGAGTTCATCTTGAAGCTCATCTGGCGACTCCACCTTCCCAAAACCCTTCCTTTCCCAAACCTTTTCCTCCTGGGAAATTCAAAACTTCTAAGGTTTACCAAAGAAGGCCTCCTCTCAAGTCTCTCGTTGTTAAAACCCTTTTCCATAATACCCTTCCTCTTGCTCCATCGGCTCACCCTTGGGAAAGGGACCTCTACAAACCCCTTAGCACAAATCCAAGGTTACCCTAATACAATGCCAAAATAAGTCAACAAGTGGTTGCCAAAGTTTCGAGGAAATAATGTGATAATTGTTGAGGACCACATTTATGTCATGGGTCGGGACATGGACAATGCAGGTATTGAACATGAAGATGTGGCCGTGAAGTTATTTGCCTCATCATTGACTGAAGAAGCCCTTGATTGGTTCAAAGGACTCCCTGACAATCATCTCACGTCTATGATTCTTTTTCCAACTTATTCAAGCGCAGATGGTCGAAAAAGGCAAATGGTGGGACACTTGGGGATCAATTCAATCAGGTAAAGAAAAAGGAAAATGAAACAGTAAAGGAATTCATTACCATATTTGACAAGTTGTACATTCAAATTCCAACAAATTACTGTCCTACAGCATCATCAGTTCGTCTCCTTTACATGAATTATTTTGAAGGGCAGTTTCGATTCATTCTAAAATATAAAAATCCCACATCATTGGCAGAAGCTAAAGAATTCAGTATCAATATTGAAGAGAATCTCCTTGATTCGAAAGTGGAACCTTTTCAACACCCTCGTGCCAAAGCATAAGCAAAAATGAAGGTTTCCAACAACAATGCTCCTGATCTGATTACTCTCCTAAATCAGAAGATAAACCAAATGAATACTCAGTTTGTCAAGGTGCAAAATCCGCTTATGAACCGTATGACTACAGTGGAAAGAAATCAATCTGCTCCCAGACCTTAGTTTTCCAGACAACAAAGAGATTCCACTGGTTGGAAACCAAGACCTCAACTAGAGGCAAAGGCCCCAAATACTTTGAAACCTGTTGGGACAATTGATATAGAAGCTTGGTGCCTCCCATGCCAAGAACCCCACAGGGAAGATGAGTGCCCCTGACAAAACGAAGATTATCCTGACGATATAAACTTCATTGATATAATTTGCAATTTTGAAGATGAACAAGTTACCCAAGAGAAAATCAATGAAGCCATAAGAAGAGGAGAAAGAGGGGAGACTATGGGCCTTAAATAAATTGACAGATGATCAGAAGAAGGAATTAAGGAGGAGGGAAATTATGACCTACACTAGAATAAATAACGCTTGAACGCCTCCGTCACAGCCTAATACTCCTCTTCCATCAGTAGAAAAGGTGGCTCCACCACCTCCACCAACAGTATGTGAGTTGCTTCCTAAGCCAACAACTACATATGACATTCAGTTAAATATAGATGTTGCAAGCATGTTTGGAAAACTAAATATGATGGTCCCAGTGACAGAGATGTGTAAGATCCCTTCCATGAAAAGGGAAATTTTGAAAGTCTTACAGGTGCAAACCAAGAAGGAGGATCCTCCCATCATTTTGAACACTATGTATCTCGATCGACCAAGGGACAAGAACCCTCCTTTCTATCTTTGATTAGGCATGAATGGCCTCTACTTGAACAATTGCATGCTTGATTCAGGGGCGTCAGCAGATGTCATGTCATTGAAGGTAATGAAACAACTTGGTTTGAAGACAACCCGACCTTATGGCAATGTTTGTGGTATTGATTCACTAACGGTCGAGGTTTTGGGGGTGTGTGAAGACGTTGAGGTATTTTTGATAGATTTTCCACATATCAGTATCCTCATGGACATATTGGTGATCAGTGTTCCAGATGCCTGGGGGATGCTCTTGTCAAAGACCTGGTCCTCAGCCCTTGGAGGTTTCCTTAGCATGAACCTTACACATGCATATATTCCGATGGGCGATGACACATATGAGATCTTACATAACAGGGAAAATAAAGATACACATGTGATGGATATGAGGGGCCCTAATTATGTCAGTGAACACTACTATGATATGCCTCCACAAGTTATTGAGTATGATCCATCTGAGTTACCCT
Source organism: Picea mariana (assembly GCA_032191745.1). Taxonomy (NCBI): domain Eukaryota; kingdom Viridiplantae; phylum Streptophyta; class Pinopsida; order Pinales; family Pinaceae; genus Picea; species Picea mariana. The sequence continues at coordinate 31,508 of JASDQU010738506.1, read as the reverse complement.
TCATACAGGAAGATTCCATAGAGATGTTTCTCCCATGGACAGATAAGAAGAACATTGCAAAGTACCATGGGAAGGAGATGGGGTCTATTCATATTATGTAAGAAGAAGATGAGAGACATGAATAAATTGTCAAAGAGACAGTCCACACAAAGCCTCCATGTGTTGAAAATACACCTTGCATCGATTTTACTTAAGGAATTCTTGTGCTCTTGTGGGACAAGAAAAGGGGCAAGCCTAAATATGACCAACGAGATAACAAATCATGGCTTGGCCCTTACATCATCAAGAAGAAGTTTGACAAAGAAAGATACTATTTGACAGCATTAGACGAGAGGAAGATGCCACTACCAATAGATGGATCTCTTCTCCAACCTCACATCCAAGTCACATGACTTCTTCAGGGCCCATGCCCCAAGTAAGTAGGTAAGTCATCTTGTTTTCCCTTGCATTTGCATCTTGATTGCACATATTAGTCTAGATGCATTTCATTTTCATTTTTCTCTACATGCATATTGATTTCATGCTTAGCTTAGAAATTTAAAAAAAAATGTCAAAATTTTTCTTTCCTAGATTAGTTTTCATTTTGGATTTATATATATATATGGATGAAAGGTGATAGCACCACCCTAGATGCTTTCTTCCCCTTGTCTGAGTTTTTGGCAGGCACGGGTCTACTAGGAGATGTTGTGGTTCGCATGCACTCTACGGCAAGCACATGTCCCCAAGTAGGATCCAGATGTTATCCCCATTTTGTGGATAACTAAGGAGATTATGTCTTGAGGCCCTCAAATTGCAGATATGGAGTACCGGTACTGAGAAGACTACATGGTCAGCAGTGCCCTTTTGCACAGTTGGAAACCCCTCTCACCACCAGAGATGGCCACAGATTTCCAGATGGTATCCACCACATCAGCTAGCTTCTAGAAGGCAGTGGGCCTTGCTCCATGAGGTACAAGTCAGCCTTATGGTGAGCATCATTTCAATATTTAAGCCATTTGAGTATGTTGTATCTTTAGATTGCTCTAGATTTCATGATATATGCTTGGACATTATGCCTTTTTCCCTGCTTCACCTTGGTGGTTGACATTGTGCCCTAGTAAGTGGTCTTCCTTGGAGATGGGTTTGCTACTAGGAACTCCCTTTAAGAGCCATTGTATCATTCTCGACCATACTTACCACCTTCCATCATTGTTCCCCTCCATTTCCTTATCTCTTAGGATTTTAGGGTGTATTGACCCAAGAAGGGGTTGTCCATCATTCTATGGGAAGAAGGGGTTGAAGGCCCAGAGGGATTGATGTTGGGTAAAAGATAAAATCCTTGTATGAACCTTCTAGATGCTTCGCCCAGGGATCACCCAAGAAAGCAGTGAAACGATTATCTTTGAGTAAAAGGGACCCACAATATGATAAATAATGCTTAAAGGGTTAGTTGAAGGATAGGAGGTCTCATCACGTCCATGAATATCTAGTGGTATGACATTGTCATTATCTGGTCACCAAACCAGGGTAATGGCTCTCAGTTGCATGGCTAAGAGAAAGGGGGTCTCATCATGAGTGAACCTTCTCATTTCCACTAGGTGTTTGTGGGTGACATTGCCATTATCTGGACACCACGCCAAGGCAATGACCTTCAACCTTTCCTTAAAATTATGAAAGAATAAAGGATGGAAAATAATTGGCTTGGAAAAAGTGCATTGCAGACGAAGGTACCACACACCCTCTACAAAGGTACCCATGAATGAGACACTACGACCCCTTGTATGTCATAAGCCCTATGCTCATTGACTCTTGACCCCAACCACTTCACCCACTTTACATGGCTTAGAGAGGGATCTCTTAGAAACTCTCCTTGACCTAGAGCAAGATCTACCCAGTAGGACACCTCGTCAACCCTCACATGCTCAAGCTTGACAAGTCCCATAGTATTTTTGAGCAATTAATTGTTTGATATAGTGATCTTTGATGCAATGCTTAGGTGGCTCATTTATTGATTGGATTTATTTATCATGATGTTATGACTTGAGATCCTTGGAGGGCATGCTCATTTGTCTTTGCAGGACCTAGTTGGTGGACAATTTTGGAAGAACAAGCCTAGTTTGGGAGCCCATGGGGCTACAAGCCCACAGGTTGGATGCCAATGGTCCACATGTCAGATCAAAGAGACGAAGTATTGGAGACCTAGAAGATGATATGGAATACTTAGTCCAACCTAGCCCTCACATGCCAAAAAAAATACCCAGGAGGGGTAAAACATCTTCTTTTTTAGCTTGACATCATATTTGGGGGCTAGGGTTTGGTGGTGGTGTTACCACTCATTGACACATGGACGTTTTGAGGAGGATGAGGCCTTGGCCATAAGGAGATTGCATAGATGCTTGACATGTGGCCTTTGGAGGCCTACCATAGCTTCTCCAACACCAACGACTTGTCCCAAGTGGAAAAACGTCCCCTAAAGGGGTGACGTCCATGTAAATTAGGGTTTTATTTGTGTAAAAGTGAAATTTTAAATGAATTTTTTAATATTACTTTGTTAAAGGGGGCAAGATTAGGATTGTTGACCACAAGACTCAAGATTAGGGTTGTTGACCCCTTGTCTTGTGGTTTACCCTTAATATGTGGACAAGTCACCTTGGTGACCTTTTGTATAAATAAGAGATCATAAGTTCTCATTTCGATATAATTGTCTCTTGTGCTCATGTTTATGGCTATCTTTGGTGAATGGTTAATGGAGGAGTGAGGCAATGGCCTTGGATGAATGGTTTCTAGCTTTTATGGTGGATTATCTTAGCATCTTCTTGATTTGGTATGGTTTTTACTCTTATGTTATCATTTGTTTCAAGTCAAAGATTATATTGCTAGGAGCTAAGTGTGAAGTAAGAGCATTTAAACCCCCACTCTAGTCTTCATCATTTATTGCTTGAAGTTTATTGTTGTTGCAAGGGTTTGTTTAAGTAAGAGGATTTACACCCCTCATTCTCAAAACCTAACTAGAGATACTTGCCTTGAGAAGTAAGAGGTTTACACCCCCAAGGAAGTAGCATCTCTAGTTCATTTACTTCACTTCATTAACCCAATATTTAAAGGCACTAGTCATTTCTTTTTTGCATTGGAGATATAAAATCGTTGCCTTGGGAAGACTGATTTTTGCTAGTTTCAAGTTTATCTTTTTGGAGAAGTGTTCCTTGAGCCTTGAGCTCTTTTGCCTCATTGAGGCGTCCTTGTTCTACCACTACTTTGATTGTTGTTGTAAACATTAACCTACAGTTGATAGGGTTGCATAACCCTAGCTGATAAATCTATTTTATCTCACAAACTAACCCTAAGAATTTTCTCTAACTTCACTCACCTAGTCTACTAACTAGGGCGCACGTTTTGGGCTAGTTCTTGGCACTTTTCTATGGTTGATTTTGTTGCTGCATGTAATTGAATGCTACAGCCATAAGGCTGATAATTTACTGCAGAAAATCAATTTTATAACATCTTGCTTTATTCATTCTCAAAGTGTTATATTCAAGACCTAATTGATTGTCAAATTCATTGATAGTATTGTTGGTTGATCTTATACTTTACATGTTGATTTAGATACTTTACTTGCTGATATAAACTGTTATATGCTGCTGCAAATTTGGGACAGCAAGCTTAACTTGTTGATCCATAATAACATATATCATTGCAAGGTGTCTTTCTTTGTGTCATGGGCAGGTACAATCATCCAGAGAAGTACTACACCTTTGGGGCAACACTTGTTGGGTTTACAAGGAATCTCTTTCCACTTCTCATTCCACTTAGATTTGACTTCTAGGGGTTCCACTTTCATCATCCATCCATCTACATCTCATTCCCCCTAGGGTCACCGGGATCGCCTCTCTAGAGTGACCTAGCCACCCTTGAAGTGTGGGACCTACATCGAGGTGACATTGGGTGTAGGATTTCCTAGTTTTAGCACTTGTTTTTGTGGTTGGATCGGGCTTTGCCCAACCTACAACTTGTGTTATAACAGGAAGAAATTTGGACCTGTTGCGCACAAGAAGAGACAAAGATAAACTCAAAAGGAATATGATGCTCAAGCCTATGCAACAAACTTCAAGAAACATGAAGGTAATAAAAGATTTGGTTCAAGAAAGAAATTCAATCATAAGAGAGATATGTCAAAAGTACAATGTTTTGGTTGTCATGAATATGGCCACTACAAAATGTTGAAATAATGTCACTGTGAAGAGCATTCTTATTATTATTTTGTTATTGGATTAAATCCCCATTGTGGATTAATCATGTCATTATTATTATTGGATTAAATCTCCATTGTGGATTAATCATGTCATTATTATTATTATTGTTATTGGATTAATCCCCATTGAGGATTAATCATGTCGGTAATGGTATAAGGACCAAATCCCCTTTTGCGGATTGGTCATCGGACAATTACAAAGGGCAGAATAAGAAGTCGACCCCAGCAGTTATAATGGAAGACCCGGAATTAATTAAAGGTGGGTTTACCCACCCAGAGTGAGAGGTCGGCCCTGCCAGATGGTGACCTTTCACACGTGCCAGGTTGATATAAATAAGAGGCTAACACCTCACTTCTAACACACACTCACTTGCTCATTGTCTTATGAGGCAAGCTGCGATTAGAAGTTGGAGAGAGGAGAAGAAGGGTGGCGCATCTCTTGGGGAGGACTTTCTGTTTTGGTTTGAGTTATCTCTTGAACATTGTATAAGCTATTTATGATAAGGAAGTTTTTGCTGGGTTTTCTTCCCCTAGAGGGTTTCCCAGGATAAATGTTGTGTCTCTTGTGAATGTGCATTTCTCAGTGATCTTCTTCTTATTATGCTCTTATCTAATGAAATGCAAAGAACTATAATAATGGCATAAACATTAACATGGTATCAGAGCCAACCTGAAGAAAGCACAATTTGCAAGAGGAAAAACGTCACTGTTACCGTACCCCAAAATTAGTGTTTTGCAAAAGTGAGTATTTTCAGCTCCCTAACCTCCTAGAAAGCTGCGCCCTCCCCCAAGGATCATTTTGGCACTTAGAGTGCACCTTTTCAGTGGCTAGATCTCCCAGAAAGTGAAACCCTAGTTTCACAAAGTACCAGAAAACCAGAGTACCAGAAGTACCAGAAAACCAGAAGCACCAGTCTAGAAATCCGCAGATCAGATTTGAAGGGGTAAAATTTGAATTTTCAAAATTCCAACTGCACCAGCTAACTCGCCTCAACCCAGCGCATCTATCCCCTGGATCAGAATTTCAAAATTCGAAGTTTGAAAAATTAGGGTTTACTCATAAAACCCTAAGTTGCAGTTGCAATTGCAGTCTCAGAACCAGTTGCAGTTGCAGTACCTGTTGCAGTTGCAGCCGTAGAACCAGTTGCAATCACTCTTGAAGTTTTTGGTAATGATTACCGCTTCTACCAGATGGAGCCACTACCTGCAAATGTTATCTGAGGTATGTACTCACATATGGTTAATGGTTAAACCCTAAAGAGTATTTGCAGGAAAAGGGATCTTTTGCCATAGGTCCAGAAGGATCTCAAGATCCAACACATTCAAAGGAATGATGCAACCCAGGGGTGATTATTCTAATATGCATCTATTTGTTATGAAATTATCTTGATCAGTGTTGCATGTTGAAGCTATGATCAAATCATTAGAAGGATTGAAAGTTGATCATAGAGCTTATTCTCTAACCTAACCTTTTGTCAAGATAGCATATTGTCTTAGTACAACAGACAGGTTGAAGAAAGTACTCGTCACTTGAGTGAAGGAGACCTGGAAGAAAAGCAAGCACTCACTCTTGAGGACAAGGCTCTAGGTTTGATTAATCAAGATTCAGAGGTACACATGACAAGCTAATGACTTTAGTTGAGATAGCAATCGTCGTAAAGTATTATACTTGATAGCATGTGAGAATATAGAGGTATATGCTTTGCATGATACAACTAACATCTCCTCTAGGAGAAACCTCGTGTGTTAATTTCAGATTGCCATGGAAGAATGCTTCGTCACAACACTAAGAGAGTGTTGACCTCATTTCGTATTGTATTCCTTACCTTTAATCTTTGCTAAATTATAAGTAATAATCTCTAAAGGAGCTACTGTGATGATTGTTCGTGCCATTGCTCTATATTATCAAGAAGGATATTATTCCTGCTTGTTGTTTTGTTGACCTTGCTCCAGGTCACATGAAGAAGCTATAGCGAAGGTTGCAGAAGGCAACGTACTAAAGAAGAAATCATAAATGAAGCAATCATCAGTGGAAAAGAAGAAGGTGGGTCACTCAGAAGCTGCCATGACCCACGCTATTGAAGAATCCATGTGAACTCTAGAAGATTAGCTCACATCAACTACAAGGCGCTACCATACATATGCAAAGCTGTCACAGGTTTACCAAAACTCAAGGTTGATCAGGAAGGCATATGCAATGGATGTGCGCAAGGGAAGAACATCAAGAACCCCTTTCCAAAGAGGGACAACAAAGCGGAAGGAGCATTGGAACTCATCCATTCAGACGTGTGTGGCCCAATGCGATCATCCTCCAATAATGGGTATGTATACTATGTATCATTCATTAATGATTATTCTCGTAAAAGACCTGGATATATTTGAAGTATTCAACAAGATCAAGAAATTCAAAGCCTTGATAAAAGAACCCTTCTTTAAGGAAGATTAAGATACTCAGGTCAGATAATGGAGGAAAAGAATTCATGAATATCTGCAAAGATGTTGGAATCAAGATCTCCAACAAAATGGTGTAGTTGAATGGAAGAACAGAACCATGCTGGAAGCTGTGAAGATCAAGATCTTCCTATGTGCTTATGGGCAGAAGCAGCAATGACAACTGTTTATGTGCAGAACCGATTGCCCCATAGTGCACTTGGGTTCAAGACACCAGAAGAGATGTTCACCAGAAAGAAGCTAGAGGTAAGCCATCTCAAAATATTTGGCTGTCTAGTGTTTATTCGTATACTGAAAGAGAAAAGAAACAAGCTGGAACCCTTCGGAAAGAAGGGAATATTTGTAGGATACTGTGAGGTGTCCAAGGCCTTCAGAATCTACATACCTGGTCACCACAATATTGAAATCAGCAGGGACGTGACCTTTGATGAAGAAGCTACACTCAAGAAATCGAGAAGATGCCAGCTTGAAGAGGTATGTGAAGAGGAACCTGTAAATCCCAGCACGACAGAATCCGTGAGGAAAGTTCCCAGAGCTGCAGAACCTGTAAGGGAAGTCATAGCTTCCCCTGATGAGGAGACTCCTGAAGATCATGATATCACAGAAGTTCAAGAACCTCCTCAAATGACCTTTTTGCATAAAAGAAAGCCTGCTTGGGCAAGAGAGCTTATTCAAGATGGAGAGAAGTATGGTGTTCCAGAAGGAACCACAAGACAGGTGAAGAGACCAAAGCCATTCTCCAGTTACACAGCTTTGATGTGCAATCTACTTGATGAAGAACCCACATGTTTTGAAGAGGCCATCCAGAAGAAGGAATGAGCAGATGCCATGACAGAGAAATACCAATCCATAATGAAGAATGATGTATGGGAAATTGTCCCCAGACCAAAAGGTAAGGATGTGGTATCATCAAAATGGCTCTTCAAGATAAAACATGCTGCTGATGGAAGTATTGAGAAATATAAAGAAAGATTTGTCGCTCGTGGCTTTTCCCAGAAGGAAGGAATCGACTATGAAGAGACATTCGCTCCTGTGGCCAGATACACTTCAATCAGAACCATTATAGCTCTTGCTGCCAAGATGAAATGGAAGTTGCACTAGATGGATGTGAAGACAGCTTTTCTGAATGGTGTCATTGAAGAGGAAGTGTATATAGAGCAACCCCAAGGATTTGAGGTTGAAGACAGGAAGTCTCATGTCTGTCGATTGAAGAAAGCCTTATACGGATTGAAGCAAGCTCCCAGAGCTTGGTATGGCCGTATAGACAATTTCTTGA
>JASDQU010738506.1:0-23453 GCA_032191745.1 Picea mariana | reverse complement strand
CTCATTGTTAGACGTAAAGCAAGATGAGTTATGCTTCTGACCTAGTTGTTAGATGTAAAGCATAACGCCGCTGGTTCCTTGCTTCTGACCTAGTTGTTAGACGTAAAGCAAGATGAGTCATGCTTCTGACCTTGTTGTTAGACGTAAAGCATGATGCCGTGTGTTCCTTGCTTCTGACCTCGTTGTTAGACGTAAAGCAAGATGAGTTATGCTTCTGACCTAGTTGTTAGACGTAAAGCATAAGGCCGATGATTCCTCGCTTCTGACTTCGTTGTTAGACGTAAAGCGAGATGTTGATGTGTTCCTTGCTTCTGACCTAGTTGTTAGACGTAAAGCAAGATGAGTCATGCTTCTGACCTAGTTGTTAGACGTAAAGCATGACGTTGTGATTACTCACTTCTGACCTAGTTGTTAGACGTAAAGTGAGATGATGATATTACTTGCTTCTGACCTAGTTGTTAGACGTAAAGCAAGATATGACTGACACTGAGCTTCCAGCTTAACCGCTGTGACTTTGAGCTAGTGTAGTACTGTGATGAGGTATCATTTTTACTGATACATGTTTGATGCAGATGATGATAGCATTCTTTTGAGAATGATGATGTTGTTGATGAAGAAAACTTCCAATGACTCGTAAATGTGCTAGACAATTGTTCAAGATGATATTGACGATACTGTCCTCTAGATGCCACTGATGATGCAGACCTCTCTCGCCTAATGCTAATGAAAAATACCCTTCTTGTTAAGGGGGAGTGTTGAAATAATGTAACTGCGAAGAGCATTCTTATTATTATTTTGTTATTGGATTAAATCCCCATTGTGGATTAATCATGTCATTATTATTATTGGATTAAATCCCCATTGTGGATTAATCATGTCATTATTATTATTGTTGTTATTGGATTAATCCCCATTGAGGATTAATCATGTCGGTAATTGTATAAGGACCAAATCCCCTTTTGCGGATTGGTCATCGGACAATTACAAAGTGCAGAATAAGAAGTCGGCCCCAACAGTTATAATGGAAGACCCAGAATTAATTAAAGGTGGGTTTACCCACCCAGAGTGAGAGGTCGGCCCTGCCAGATGGTGACCTTTCACACGTGCCAGGTTGATATAAATAAGAGGCTAGCGCCTCACTTCTAACACACACTCACTTGCTCATTCTCTTATGAGGCAAGTTGCAATTAGAAGTTGGAGAGAGGAGAAGAAGGGTGGCGCATCTCTTGGGGAGGACTTTCTGTATTGGTTTGAGTTATCTCTTGAACATTGTATAAGCTATTTATGATACAGAAGTTTTTGCTGGGTTTTCTTCCCCTAGAGGGTTTCCCAGGATAAATGTTGTGTCTCTTGTGAATGTGCATTTCTCAGTGATCTTCTTCTTATTATGCTCTTATCTAATGAAATGCAAAGAACTATAATAATGGCATAAACATTAACACAAAAGGGATTGTCCTAAACTAACAAAGAAGAGAAAGGAAAGACACCATGCGTTAGCTGCCAATGTTGAAGAACCTTCCGTGAAATCCAAGCATGAAGAAACATATTTCTTCTACTACTCATCTCCTGCAGGATCCTTTGAAGACGACATGTCATTGCTCGATAGCGGAGCTTCAAGACATATGACTGGTGATCGTGAAAATCTCTCAAGCATGAAGGAAAAGGAAACCTCCCATAAAGTAGAACTTGGAGACAATAACTCTTATGGAGTCAAGGGTGTAAATGTGTTGAACCTTCACAGAATAGATCTAACTAGAAAATACCACACACATTTGCAGAGAGAAATTGAGAAAGAAGAAGAAGGAGAGAAAGAATGAAAGAATTCTCATTAACCGTATTCCACACTCAAAGAGTGAATAATTTACAATAGATATAGAATACATGAGTAACTAATGAGCCATAGTGGTGGTCTAGAGTGATCTGGACACACACCAGTAGTTACGAGAATGAACTGCCACCTAGTCTAGTCTCTCAAGCAGTTACGGGAGTGAACTACCACCTAGTTGAGTTAACTAGTCAACTAGTCTTCAGTTAATTGACTAAATAGAGAGTAGTGAGGAGTTAACTCAGGGAATCAAAGGTAATGCGTCAGTCTGGTGATGATACCAAGGCAAGGTCGAATTATCATGGTGATGATCCCAATGTTGCATGGTGACAAAACCAATGCAACATCTAAACTCAACTTAACTAGTCAAACTGAAGTATCAACTGAAAGAGAATATTCTACAAGTGGAATATTATCCCCTAAATTATAGGAGACTGGATAATGACTAATTATAACTAATAAACAAGGAAAAACCTTAGGAAAAAAAAATCCTAGGTGTGTGTGAAGTAACTCCAACACCCCCCCCTGAACATCACTATGGTGAAAATAAAGATTGGGTCCCAGCAAAGAAGCCATGTTAGGTACCCAAGTACAAAAGATACACTGAAAAGAAAGTGAGGAAAGAGGTAAAACCTCATGGGAAAACCCCCCCTCAAATTACAATGCATAAGAAAATAAAATGAGAAGGAACAAAAAATAGTGGCTAAGCAACCTTGTCCTTCACTCCAAGAAGACCTCGCAACTGTGCAAGTTTGTGCTCGTTGAAGATTTTGTTGAAGATGTAGATGTCTGCACGGATTTGATAAAGTAGATACATCATTGATATTTCCACACATATCCACTTTATCTTGTTGTAATGAACAATATCCAAATAAAGTTTGGATGAAACTTTGAAAACCATGCGGCCGTTTCCGAAAAAATGTTGAAATTTTGTTGATTTTAAAATTATCATAACTTCACTTCCCGGACTCCGTTTCAGACAATTTTTTTTTTGAAATTAGATATTTTCCCGAGAGGAATTCAAATATCCAATTTGTTTCTCCAAATTATGATCAGAAAATATCAAAATTGAGTCTGATGTCCGTGGCTCTCTTTTTGTCCCCTGAATTGCATGCATTGCGCATGGAAAAGTGTATGCATGTGACCCCTAAGATGCATGCCATATATCTTCCACATGAAATTCAGAAAACAAATATGAAATGGAGTAGACATCATCTTCAATTAATGGGATACACATTTGTGCAAAAATGTTTGTAGAAGACTCTTCATAATAAGAGGCTTGATCTTCTGACGTTTTCTCTTCTGGATCTCTCTTTCCAATCCCTTGCATGCAATCTTCACAATCTTCTTTATTCCCAAATAGAACCTTTAATCTGGTCCATAATTCATTTGGAGTAAAGTCTTGTGTGACATCACATACTTGGTGGAGAATTTCTGGAGAAATAGACATGCAGATAAATCCTATGGCCATATCTTGTCTATTGAGAAAGTCATTTTTCTCATCGACGAGATCAGACTCTACTTCCATTGCCATGGTTATTTGGTATAAGCCTCTACTTCTGAGAAGAAGTAGAATCTTTGGCTTCCACTCCAAATAGTTATGAGGCGTGAGAAGTATTATTGGTGAGTAAAACATATATTCCATCTTTGTTGCGTTCTTCAATCTTCAATACCTGCAAAAATAATTTGGTGTAGCTTTTGTTTAGTAGTTCGTTAGCTCTGATACCATGTAAATGTGTTGAACCTGCACAGAATAGATCAAGCTAGAAAATACCACACACATTTGCAGAGAGAAATTGAGAAAGAAGAAGAAGGAGAGAAAGAATGAAAGAATTATCATTAACCGTATTCTACACTCAAAGAGTGAATAATTTACAATATATATAGGATACATTAATAACTAATGAGCCATAGTGGTGGTATCTGGACACACACCGACAGTGACAGGAGTGAACTGCCACCTAGTCTAGTCTCTCAGGCAGTTACGGGAGTGAACTACCACCTAGTTGAGTTAACTAGTCAACTAATCTTCAGTTAACTGACTGAACAGAGAGTAGCGGGGAGTTAACTCAAGGAATCAAGGGTAATGTGTCAGTCTGGTAATGATACCAAGGCAAGGTCGAATTAGCATGGTGATGATCCCAATGTTGCATGGTGACAAAACCAATGCAACATCTAAACTCAACTCAACTAATCAAACTGAAATATCAACTGAAAGAGAATATTCTCCAGGTGGAATATTCTCCCCTAAATTATAGGAGACTGGATAATGACTAATTATAACTAATAAACAAGGAAAAACCTTAGGAAAAAAAAATCATAGGTGTGTGTGAAGTAACTCCAACAAAGGGAATTGGAAAAGCTTCTATCAAAATGGAATCGGGTAACAATGTTCATCTTAGCAATGTTTTATATGTTCCTGGTTTGAAAAAGAATTTTCTTGCTTGGAAGACAAAGGAGATAGAATAGCCTTTGTCGATGGAAAAGTTATTGTATGGTCTAAAGATTCAAAAATAGAAGATGCTAGAGTTATTGGAATTCGTGAAGGAAGATTGTATAAACTCCTAGGTCAGAATACTCAAACTCTTGTACATGATGAACTCAATCCTAGTGAGTTATGGCATAGAAGGTATGCTCACCTTCATTATCAAGCATTGCCATCTCTAAAGCAAGATGGTTGTAGGCATACCAGAGCTACAATCAATACACGAAGGTATTTGCACAAGATGTGCACATGGGAAGAATATTAAGAAGCCATTCCCAAGCAGTGAGAATAGATCCAAGGAGATCTTGGATCTAATACACTCAGATGTATGTGGTCCTATGCTAGTGAAGTCTCTAGAAGGCTCTCTTTACTATGTTACATTCATAGATGACTTCTCAAGACAAACATGGATGTACATGATAAAGACGAAAGATGAAGTTTTTGGCAAGTCCCAAGAATTCAAAGTTGAAGTGGAAAACTTGACAAATAAGAAGATCAAGACAATAAGATCTGATAATGGAAGAGAATACACCTCTAAGGAGCTCGTTGCCTTTTGTAAAGAAGTTGGGATTAAGAGGGAGCTAATTGTCCCACACAATCCTCAACATAATAGTGTGGCAAAAAAAAAAACCGTTCCATTGAAGAATATGTTAAGGCAATGATGAATGACCGGAATCTATCCATGTTTCCATGGGGAGTGTTGTCGTCCTTATACACACCTACTAACGTGGAGAAGTCTCCAACACACTTGGTGTCCTTAGAGGCATAAACGTAAGTCTAGACCCACTGTCACCTCGATCTAGACCTCTTCCATCTAGGCTCACTCCTAGGGAAGCCAAGGGGGGTAGACCTTATTAAACTATGTGAAGTTTGATTAATGATCTATGAGTTAATTGAGTTAATTGTTAAGAAAACCCAACCCAATGACAGGCAACACGTGCAAAAGTGCAATTTCTTTAATGACAAACAAACCCTTTATTTAGAATCAACAATTAGACCAGTGCCTAAAGATTAACCAAAATGGAGTCAATGAGATATACAACAATAGTAAAATTATACAAGAATGAACAATGTTATGAGATATCCACAATAAATATGATGAGTAACTTTACACTTAGACAAATTATATTCAAATAAATAAAGAATGTTAGAAATAAGAAAGCTTTGAGACAAGTATTCACATGAAAAAAAAATGGTTGTAAGTGAATTGTTTGAAAAAGTAACTTGCTTGAAAAGTAAATGTTGTGAGAGAATGTGTAGGTTGATTTTAACAAATTTTAAGTCTCTTGAATTAAGGGGAAATTTAGTGTGAAAGATGCAAGCCTAGACTATGTGACTACCCCTTCAACCAAAAGGAAGTGTTGGGTGCTCAAGAAGAAGAACAAATAAGGTTCTTCCCTAGCTCCACAGGTCAAATCCGGAATGTTTGGGCGTTCAAGCAATGAGGACACGTAGTGTCGTGAAACCATCACTGGCTTCAACCCCTTTGTAGCCTCCCAAGTCAACATTTTTTGTGGTAGAAGCAATAATAATTGGGTGCCTAATTAATCTAGCCTCTCAATCCTTTGTCCTTTCTTAGTTACCCAAGATCCACAAACTGGCAAGGGGAGGGAATACGAGGCAAAGGCGGGGCACAAGTTTGATTACTTTGCAACAATTTAAAACTTAGACTAGCCTTCACAATATTGCATGGATGGCAAGGCCAATCTCTTTGCAAGGTGTGGGAAAAAGTAAATAAATTAAATGATTTGAAAATAAAAGAACAACCTCACAACTATGGCACAAGATGGAGGACAAGCCTATCGGTTTGGGCCAAGGTGGGTAAATAAAGATAAAACATAAAATTAAATCTAGATCTAGCCTTCACGATATTGCATGGATGGCAAAGCCAATCTCTTTGCAAGGTGTGGGAAAAATACAAAAATTATTTACACTTACAGAAAAAAAAAAAATTAAAGTGGAGAGAATGCAAGCCCAAGAGACTCTCTTGGGTTGCTTACAATGTTTAGAAAGTGAAGTAGAGAAGAGGGTTTGGCACCAAGACCCTTGGATGTCTCCTTGAGTGTTTTGGGGCCAAAAATATGCAGAAATCCTCTTCTAACCTACAAAAAACAACAAGATTTTCTTGCTAGAAATTGCTAAAATAACTTGGAACGGATTTTTTGTATTATCACAATGAACAAAAATGATTAAATAACAATTTCTGAACATAAAAAGAGATTATATTGCAAATTTATATGAAAATAATGCTAGAAACTGATAGATATGTAGCTGAAAATAAAAACAGAAAATATAGAAGCTTTAGATGGTTGAAAAAAATGGATTTCCGAATCTGAAATCCACTCCTCCAAGCCCTTGGTAACCTGCAAATGTTTGTGAATCCTTGCTACAAAATACAAAGAGGGTGAGTGTGTTCTAATAACTTGCAAAATACTTTCCAAATCAACTAGAAACAACTCATAAAGACTAATAGTAAGACTACTACTAATCTATCCCAAGAAAAATACTTTGTTTGGGTCTCCAAGTAAAAATGCAAGCAAGGAAATACAAAAGAAATAAATTGCACAATATTACCTCATAAACAACAAACAATGGCTCGAAAAATACTCCAAGAGACACAAGAAATCCTCCAAAGCTTCTATTTTATTAACCAATAAAATATTTTCTCAATGGCACCAAGAATCATAAGAGAAAATGGGAGAGAATGAGAGAGAGATGGGAGAGAGATGAGAGAGATTTTGGCATAATAGAGTTGTTGTGAGAATAGATGTGAAAACGAGGAGGGGGGGGCTTTCTTTTATATGAGGGAGAGAGGAAAAAACCCTCTTGGATGAGTTACAAGTGTCACCCATCCAAGAGAGAGAGAACAAGTCAAGGAAGAGACACTTTTAGGGTTTTGGTAGTGAGTTAGGCTTTGAGGGGTGACATGGGAAGGGGGAAAACCCCTTTACCTTTATTCAAACATTAAGTTAGGTTGTAGGAAAGGTTCACTTAAGGTTTTGACACCTTACTCACTTTAACTTTTATTTTCCCATAAGTTCATGAGCAAGGGGGGCGCACTCTTCACTAGGGAGTTACCATTTTTGGTTGTTGGCTTAGCATGGGGGGGTCTTCTAAGTGGAAAATCACTTTTCCAATTAGGAAATACATTAGGAACATTTCCCCACTTTCTCTCATGACTTTAGTCATTTTTACAAAATTTGATTTTTTTACCTTAACCAATTAAATGTTGACTTTTCACTGACTTGGACTCTTCATGGACAATGACCTAGCAAAACTTGTCCAATTGAGTTGAAACTTGGTCTAAGGGTGTAGGGGGTCATCTGCCATTTGATTTGAGTACCCACACATCTATACAAAATCCTCAAGGACCAAATTTTTACATTTTACATCAAAAAATAATTAAAAATTCTCAGTTTAAGAAAATTTTAATTATTAAAAAATCCTATCAAAACTTAATGGAATTTTGCAAGACTCTAGGAGATGTCTAGCATGGTCATTTACAACATTTATAAACCTTAGTCACCCATTGGGCTCGACCATTAGAACGCCTTTCACCACTTTGGAAATTTATATGAGTAAAAAACTCAAGGATAAGTAAAATCGTTGTTGAGCAAGATTAATTACCTGAGGAAAAAAAACACTCAATGAAAGGACTTCCCTAATGATAAACTCCTAGGTAACTAGAAAAAAATTGACTCATGCTAGCATATTACATTATTATCCCACGCAGGGGAGTGGACATTCCAATTACATAGAAAGACGTGTTGAGAGTAAAATTTGCCCTGTTGAGCCATAAGTATTCAAAATATGTTGCACCACAAGGTACATAGTTTCATGGTACATGACGTTGACACCTAGTCAAAATATGTGGTCAAAAGGGAGAAGCAACTATGACAGCGGTATATATTCAGAATAGAAGTCCTCGTCATATATTGAAGAACATGACTCCAGAAAAAGCCTTCTTTGGAAAGAAGCCAAGTGTGGAACACTTAAGGATCTGTGGTTGTCATGTCTATATCCATGTTCCAAAGGACAAAAGGAAGAAGTTGGAACCTTCAGGAAAGAAGGGGATATTCATTGGATATAGTGATACATCAAAAGCTTACCGAATATATGTCCCAGGTCAACATAAGATTGAAATCAGCAGAGATGTAACTTTTGATGAGAAGGTTGCCTTCAAGAAATCTATATAAGATACCATAGACTCCAATGATGAAGAAGAACATGAAGATCCCAAGGAAGAAAGTACATGTTCACTAGAACATCCCATTGAAGAACCAGACCAACCACTTGAACCTGTAGAACCAATTGTTGTACCCAAGAAGAACAAACGACTAGCATAGCTAGAATCTACCTTACAGGAAGAAAAAATACATAAAGCTCTCATTGGCACCTTTAGGGAAAGCAAGAGGCCCAAAAGGTT
Organism: Picea mariana; assembly: GCA_032191745.1. Classification (NCBI taxonomy): domain Eukaryota; kingdom Viridiplantae; phylum Streptophyta; class Pinopsida; order Pinales; family Pinaceae; genus Picea; species Picea mariana. The sequence continues at coordinate 14,717 of JASDQU010738506.1, read as the reverse complement.
CTCTAGTTATGCAGCACTAATGACAAGTCTTGTCAATACAAAACCTTCCACCTTTGAAAAAACAGTCAAAAAGAAATAATGGAAGGAAGCTATGATGGAAAAATATAAATCCATCATGAAAAATGATGTATGGGAAATTGTGCCTAGACCTGAAGGAAAATCTATAGTAACTTAAAAATGGGTTTACAAGATAAAGCATGCAGTAGATGAAAATATTGATAAATACAAGGCAAGATTTGTGGCTAGAGGGTTCTCCCAGAACGAGGGAGAAGACTATGATGAGACGTTTGCTCTGGTTGCCAGATATACCTCTATTAGAGCCATCATATCCCTTGCAGCATCCATGGGTTGGAGTTTACATCAGATGGATGTAAAGACCGCTTTTCTCAATGGAGTAATTGAGGAAGAAGTATACATAGAGAAACCTCAAGGTTTTGAGATACACCCGAGAGAAACCCATGTATGCAGATTAAAGAAGGCCTTGTATGGACTCAAGCAAGTTCCAAGAGCTTGGTATGCACGAATTGATAGTTACTTGATAAGACTTGGATTTTCCAAGAGCTATGTTGATCCAAACCTTTATTACAAGGTTGTGAATGATGCACATGTGATCCTACTACTATGATTTGTTTTTGACAGGTGCAGAGCCTCTCATTATTCAATGTAAGAGGGAGTTAGCCTCTGAATTCGATATGAAGGATCTTGGTCTCATCCATTATTATTTGGGAGTAGATGTAAGGTAGAAGCGTGGTGAAATATTCCTAGGGCAAGGGAAGTATGTTGTAAAGATCCTTCAGAAGTTTGGGATGATGGATTGCAAATCCATGGCAACTCCCATGGTGATAGATCTGAGGAAGTTGAGAGACTCTGATTCTGATCCAGTAGATTCGTCCCTATACCGGCAGTTAATTGGCTCATTGATGTATTTGGTTAATACCCAGCTGGACATTTGCTTTGTTGTGACCACGTTGAGTCAGTTCTAGGTGGAACCTAGACATGAGCATTGGATAGTTGCATAGCACATTTTGAGATATGTTCGTGGGATGCTAAATTATGGTTTGAGATATATCTCAAATAGTGACGTACAACTGCATGAATTTACCGATTCAGATTGGGCAGGTACTGCAGATGACAGAAAGAGTACGTCTAGTATATGCTTCAGTTTGGGCTCTGTTATGATATCATGGGCTAGCAGGAAACAGAAGTCTATTGCACTCAGCACTGTAAAAGCATAGTATATTGTAGCTTGTGATGCTTGTATGGAAGGACTATGGCTCCGTAAGTTGGTTTCTGCACTATTTGATCAGGTGTTGGATTCAATTGTGATATATTGTGATAATCAGAGTTGTGTGAAGCTTTCAAAGAACCCTGTGTTCCATGACAGGTCGAAGCACATTGAGATCAAATATTATTTTATCCGTGATAAAGTCTAGAAGGGAGAAGTGATTCTCTAGTACATCTCCACCGATGAGCAGACAGCTCATATTTTGAGGAAGCCTCTGTCCAAGATAAAGTTTGCATACTTGAGGGACAAGCTGCGACTTGTGGAGATTGCTCCCTTGGTTGAAAGGGAGGAGATGACTTCCTCGGTTCTCGGTTGGGAGGGAGTGCAGATATATGGCATCATGGATAGTCAGTGTGCTAGTGGACAGACATTCTCCAGGCGGAGAATGGTCCAAGCAGAACAAATTGTTGGTGGACAAGCATTCTCCATGTGGAGAATGGTCCAGTTTGACAGATTGTTGACGTATCATGGACTGGTATTTTCCTAAGGCACAGATTGTGGCCCGATTAGGAAAATGGTCCAGGATTGATATTCTCTCGAGGCACAGGTAATTGTCCAATCAGGTTGAATAGTCTTCCCCCTAAGGACATGGCATCTCGATTAGGGTGGTTCATACGGGACTGATATTTTCGAAGGCACATATGGGTAGAGATTGATCTCTATGGTAGATATGGTGACCCAATTAGAAAATAGTATGAGACTGACATTCATGTAGGAATGGTCTCTATATCCCAGGGCGTGGCTTTCAGCGTCTAGGAGGACTAACATTCTTCTAGGACGTATGTCCGAATTAGAAGAATGGTCCTTGTAGTGTTAGAATATGAAAGAATGTGCTTGTTTTACCATTGACAATATCACTATTGTCACCCAACCATAGGCCGAAGCCACCCTCCGAGCACCTTGACCTTGACAGTGAGAAGAATCCTGGTAGCAATCCAATAGCCAAGCAAGGCTAATGCACCAAGCAAGAAAGTAACCAAAGCTGATCAGATAGTTGAACCCAAAACTGGTGCAACACCTTATCCAGAACTTGTGCACAAGACTTCCAGACTACAGTGCGCACAAGTGACTTCTGCAATTCTGAGAATGTGTCAAATGAGAGACTGGCGCCCTGTATTTATAGTATTCCTAGCAGACTTGCCTGGGCCGACTTCTCCTTCTGGGTACTAATTAATTCATATTAATTATTTTTCTTCAACTGGCATCTCATCTAGGGTTACATTCATTTCTTTGCTTCCTTCCAGAATATTCTAATCTTGTCAAAGGTCATAATAGAGGTTCATACCTCTTGAAGCTACCATAATATCAACACTCCCTCCTAGCTAGGGAGGTATAACTAATAATGGTCTTGAGCACAAACAGACCAGTCACTGGTAGTATCATGAGCATCGTCATTATTATCCAACTGGATAATCTCCATGACAATTGGTACAATACCAATTGATAGAACACAACTGTGTTTATCCATGGTAGTATGCAACTACTCAAATCGTGACACATAGTCACAAACAGTGGAACATATCCACCACAGTAGCATATCTCTACTGTCTGGAGACAGGCAGTCTCCATAACAATCATCTGATATCCACCTTCATAGAAAATATTGTTAAAATAAATTGTATCATCTGGGCCAATCTTTCACTCACATCTGTGAGATCTTGAAAGAATATATGCCCTCACAGTAGAACATCAACAATGGGCTATCTACCTTATTCTTCTCAAACAAGGAAGAATGATTTTTCTGATTTCTTTGACCATTCCTCACCCTGGGCCATTCCTTCGACACTAAACAAAGTGTAACTTGGAGAGAATGAATCTGCCCTAAGGAATGTCTATCCTTGATTGTTGAGCATGGACCATTCCCCACCGTGGGCCATTCCTCCGGCACTAAACAAAGTGCAACCTGGAGAGAATGAATACACCCTAAGGAATGATTGTCCGAACCATTTCCTCTGTTAACCACAAGAGGAAAAGATTATCCTATACCAACCTCCAAAACAGACCATTCTTCATGTTAACCACAATGAGAAATCGTTGTCTGGTGAGGTGGGTCAGTCTTCTTGAGTAACCCTCAAGAAGAGAGACTACCCTAGACCAGTCCCCATGTTAACCACAATGGGAAGTTGTTGTCTATGGTACATCAACAATCTAGACCATTTTCTGAACTGGAAAATGTTTGTCCATCATAAATCTCAATCCAATTTCCAAACAGGAAAGAATCTACCCAAGCTGGACTATTTTTCAATCTTGAAAATGGATGTTCTCAATAATATGTCAGTGCTCCCTCCCAACCTGGAGAGTCATTCTTCCCTTTCAACTAAGGGAGTTATTTCCACGATCCCCATATTTTCCCAGAAATATGCAAACTTTATTCTAGAGAGAGGCTTTGTCAAGATATATGTTGTCTGCTCATCTGTGGGGATGTACTGGAGCTTTACTTCTCCTTCCTGGACTTTATCTCTAATAAAGTAGTATTTGATCTCAATATGTTTCGACCTTTCATGAAACACTGGATGTTCTGATAATATTATACAACTCTGATCATCACAATGTATTATGGTCGAATCTAGAATCTGATCAAATAAATTAGAGATTAGTTTCCTTAGCCATACTGCTTATGTGCATGCTTCACATGTTGCGATATATTCTGCTTCTGTTGTGCTGAGTGCGATAGACTTATGTTTCCTGCTGCCCCAAGATATCATAGCGGAGCCCAAGTTGAAACACATTCCTGAAGTACTCTTTCTGTCTTCTGCACTTCCAGCCCAATCTGAATCTGTAAATCCATGAAGTTGTATATCACTGGATGCGGTATATCTTAAGCCATAGTTTATTGTCCCGTGAATATATCTTAGGACATGCTTTGCAGCTATCCAATGTTCATGTCTAGGTTCCACCTGGAACTAGCTTAGTGTATTCACGGCAAAGCAAATGTCTGGTCGAGTATTTACCAAATACATCAATGACCCAATCAATTGTCGATATATTGATGGATCTACTGGATCAGAATATGGATCTTTTACTTTTCTTATATCCGTAGTCATAGGAGTATCCATGGATTTGCAATCCATCATTCCAAACTTTTGAAGGATCTTTATTGTGTACTTTCCTTGACCAAGGAATACTTCACCACGCTTCTACCATACTTCTAGTCCCAAGTAATAATGCATGAGACCTAGATCTTTCATATCAAATTCAGAAGCTAGTTCCTTTTTGCATTGGATGATAAGAGACTCTTCACATGTTATGAATAGATCGCCAACATATAACAGTAGAATCACAGGTGCATTGTCCACAACTTTATAGTAAAGGTTTGGATCTGCATGACTCTTGGAGAAACCAAGTCTCGTTAGATAGCTATCCATTCTGGCGTACCAAACCCTTGGAGCTTGCTTGAGTCCATATAAAGCTTTCTTTAATCTGCACACGTGAGTGTCTTTGGAATGTACCTCAAACCCTTGAGGTTGTTCAATATATACTTCTTCTTCGATTTCTCCATTGAGGAAAGTTGTCTTTACATCCATCTTATGTAAGTTCCATCCCATGGAAGCGGCAAGAGATATGATAGCTCTAATGGAAGTATATCTAGCTACTGGAGCAAATGTTTCGTCATAGTCTTCTCCCTCCTTCTAGGAGAACCCTCTAGCTACGAATCTTGCTTTGTATTTATCCACGCTTTCGTCTGCTGCATATTTGATCTTGTGTACCCATTTTGAAGTTACCACTGATTTTTCTTTAGGTCTAGGTACGATTTCCCATACATCATTTTTCATAATGGATTGGTGTTCTTCCATCATAGCTTCTTTCCATTGTCCCTTTTGAACTACTTCTTCGAATGTGGTAGGTTCTTCATCTAGAAGCTTCGTCATATACACTGCATAGCTTGAGTATCTTTTAGGCTTCTTACTTTTTCTGAATGTTCCTTTGGGAACCTTAAGTCTTTCTGCGTCTTGTAAAGTAGCTTCAAGCCAGGCTGGTCATTTCCTGGTCTTAGGTATGTTGTCTAAATCAATGGTCTCACAAGGTTGCATAGGATGATCAGGTTGTTCTTTTTCGTCATCTTGGTTTTTTGTGTTTTCTTCAGTAGGTTCTTCATTCTCTTCTTCTTCTATTGTTTCTTCTATAGATTTCTTGAAAGCCATATTTTCATTGAATGTCACGTCTCTGCTGACTTCGATCTTATGTTGATCTGGAATATAGATTCTATAAGCCTTGGATGAATTGCTATATCCCACGAATATCCCCTTCTTTTCTGAGGGTTCTAGTTTATTCCTTTTATCCTTGGGAATGTGAGAGTAAATAGGACATCCAAATATTCTTAGGTTTTCCACATTAGGTTTCTTACCTGAGAAAGCTTCTTCTGGAGTCATGTCCTTCAATATACGGTGAGGACTTCTGTTCTGCACATATATTGTTGTCATGGTTGCTTCTCCCCACAAGAACATGGATAAACCTTGATCATTTAGTAGTGCTTTTACGGTTTCTTTGATTTGTTCTTTCTTTCTACTACGCCATTTTGTTGAGGATTATGAGGAACAATTAGCTCCCTCCTAATCCCTGCCAATTTGCAAAATGCAACGAATTCCTTTGATGTGTATTCTCCTCCATTATCTATTCTTAAGGTCTTGATCTTCTTGTTCGTGAGGTTTTATATCTCTGCTTTGAATTCTTGAAACTTGTTGAATACTTTGTCTTTTGTCTTCAGTAGATACAACCAAGTCTTTCTTGAATAATCGTCTATGAAGATTACGTAGTAAAGAGATCCTCCTAGAGATCTGACTGGCATCGGACCGCAAACCTCTGAGTGTATTAGATCTAGAATCTCCTTAGATATATTGTTGTTGCTTGGAAATGGTTTCTTGATATTCTTTCCAAGAGCACAACCTTTGCAAATTCCTTCATGTGTAGACTATAATTCTGGTATTCCTTCCACCATCTTTCTGAGAAAAGGTAACGCTTGATAATTAATGTGAGTGTACCTTCTATGCCAAAGTTCATTGGGATTGACTTCGTCATGTATGAGAGCTTCTTCATTTCGTTCTAGTAGTCTATACAGATTTCCTTCACAACTTCCAATAACCCTAGCATTCTCTATTCTTTATGCCATGATAACACTTTTCCATCTATGAAAGCTATTATGTTTCCTTTATCTTCTAGGCAAGATATGGATACAAGATTCTTTTCTAAACTAGGTACATATAAAACATTTCTTAAGTGAACATTGTTCCCTATTTTCAACTTGACGGAGGCTTGTCCAAATCCTTCAACTGGGTAAATGCTTTTATCTCCAAGCTCTACCTTGTACGATGTCTTCTTCTCATTTAGATTTGAGAGTCTGGCTTGATCTCCCGTCATGTGCCTAGAAGCTCCACTATCGATTATCGACATGTCATCTTCAATCATTCCAGTGAGTGTTGAGTAGTGTAGAAAACTGATCTTTTCACTCATGTCTTCGGTTGACTGGTAGTTGGTCATGCCTTGATCCAAAACTTCAACTCTGACGTTTTTGTCTTCTGAGAGAGCCAAAAGGTGCGTTAAACTAGGGCGCATATGAATATCTTCTCCTTGAGCGAGATGCTCCATCACAAGGTGTCGGATTTGAGATTTAGGGTTTCTGCAACTGCTCTTGCTAGTCACCCTAGCGGCAGTGTCTTGGAAGCTTCTCCTGCTAGTAACCCAAGCAGTAGTTCCTCAACGAGCTCAATATCCTAATGGCTATGTTTCCTTCCAGCGTTTAGACTGAATGAAGGAGATGTGGGCCCATAACATGTTAGAATATGAAAGGATGTGCTCGTTTTACCATTGGCAATATCACTATTGTCACCCAACCATAGGCCGAAGCCACCCTCCGAGCACCTTGACCTTGACAGTGAGAAGAATCCTGGTAGTAATCCAATAGCCAAGCAAGGCTAATGCACCAAGCAAGAAAGTAACCAAAGTTGATTAGATAGTCCAACCCAAAATTGGCGCAACACCTTCCCCAGAACTTGCGCACAAGACTTCCAGACTGCAGTGCACACAAGTGACTTCTGCAATTCTGAGAATGTGTCAAATGAGAGACTGGCACCCTGTATTTATAGTATTCCTGGCAGACTTGCCTGGGCTGACTTCTCCTTCTGGGTACTAATTAATTCAGATTAATTATCTTTCTTTAGCCGACATCTCGTCTAGGGTTACATTCATTTCTTTGCTTCCTTTCGGAATATTCTAATCTTGTCAAAGGTCACAATAGAGGTTCATACCTCCTGAAGGTACCATAATATCAACATGTAGCCCATTGCAGGGCATTCAACATCTGTTGGGACAATCGTTCTTCTAGGACGTATGTCTGGATTAGAAGAATGGTTCATGTATCACTCTGTTGAGTGAGTGACTTATGTGAGACACTTTGTTGAGTGCATTGAGTCCAGCACATGACTTATTCAACATCATACCCAATTACTCAGGTGGAGTATGGCCTCGAGAGATGATGCAAACGATGATATATTTTGATGCCAGGATGCTATCAGATGATACTGATAGTGATGATAATGCTCATGACTTGATCTACATGATCATGAGATAGCATGTGTGGCTATGATGATGCTACTTGTAGAATGGTCTGCTTGAGACCATTACAGTTAATCAATCCCTAGCTAGGACGGAGTGTTGATATTATGGTAGTTGCAGGAGGTATCAACCTCCATGTGTAACCTCTGACTAGAATAGAATATTTCGGAAGCCAAGAAAAACCCTAAACAGATGTGTAAGAACCCTAGAAGACAAGTCGGCTCAGTAAAAGAATTAATATTAAACTATTAGCCTCTAGAAAGAGAAGTTGGCCTAGACAGTTGACAAGGAGCATTATAAATAGAGGGCGCTTGAGATCATTTCGAGACAAACACTCGAGATAAGTAGTGCGCAAGTCTAGAAGAGTGCAACTGCAACAACTGCAATTGGGTATCGGTCTTGGTCTATGGTTTGGGACTGTCTGCTTGGTGCGTTATCTTTGGAGAAAGGTGCACTCTTGGTTATCTGTTGGGTCTAGTGTTGCTTTCAGAATCATTCTATACGTCAAAGGTTACGGTGCTCGGGGGTGGCTGTGTGTCTATGGTTGGGTGACAATATTGTGATATTGTCTATGGTTAAACAAGCACATCGAACATTTTAACAGAGTCAACACTGCATGAAGGGCACATGACCTGGGATGATTTTGGAACAGTTTATTTTCAATTCATCTTCAATTTAGTGAACACCACATGGAGAGTTAAGGGCACATGAGCTTAGCCAAATATAGAACAAGGTATATCCTTCTTAGTGAGAGTTAGAGGTTTATTCATGGGAAATAGGTGGTTGATTTTAGCAATTTATTTATTTATTACAGACACTTAACTTTGGAAGTGTTATTGCATGACTAAGTCACATTCTTTAGAGAGCTCAAGGATCTATAAAGGAAGGGTGAATGACCCTTTTTTGGAAGAAACTTTTGGAGTGAGCAGCGAGTAGCCTTTCTTTTCCATCTTCTCTTCTTGCTTGTTGTACTCTGAGCAAATACATATTATTGTGATCAATCTTGTACTTTGTCTTTGTTATCACACAAGTTGTAAGTTGGGCAAAGCCCGCCCCAACTACCAAATGGAAACAACTTAGAGAACACCTACCCACTTTCACCTTAGGCAGGTATTCATGTCACTTTAGAGATGAGAGAATCACCTCAAGGGGGTAATCCTGGTGACCTTGGGGGAAATGAGATGGAAAGTAAATAAATGAAGGAAAGTCCCCCTAAAAGTCAAGATAGAGAATGTGGAAGAGCTTGAGAAAGAGTCCAAGTGGTAGCCAAAAGTTGCCAAGAGATAAGAGCACCTACAAGGAGTGATTGTACCTGCCTAAGACACAAGAACAAGCCAGATATATATGTATAATGTTAGGTGGACAAGCAAATTAAGCTTGTTGTCCCTAATTGCAGCAGTAAGAAAAGATATATATCAGCAAAAAAATAAGTGTTAAAGTTACTAAACAATTGCTAAAATTCCAACAAATGATGTAAGAGATAAGCTAGATAAACACTAGTAATAATCAAGGATGAAAGCATAAGACTTTAGCAATGAAACAACGTTGTAGATAAAAGTGTTTGCAGAGATATTTTGCAGCCTTATGGTTGTAGCAAACAAGTTATTACAGTAGTAAATCCAACCATCAAAACTTACAAAGAGTCCACCCAAAAGTTGTGCTAGACCTAGTAGTAGATTATCTTGGCAAACTTTAAGCAAATTCTGACAGTTGAAAAACAAGTTATAAGTAAATAAAGAGAGCTTTTGTTGCAACCCTAATGCCTACATCTTTTAATGAGTTGTAACTCTAAGAAGACTTGGCCAATCAAGACACCCTAGTGGCCTTGACAAGCCCTTAGCATGCAAAAAGTTATCCAATTGAAACAAGATTAGTATCTCATCAAATCATGTTTACTGAGGCAAAGAATTTATTTGTCCAATGCAAAAAGAATCAGATTAGTGCCTTTATAATTGGGTGAATGGGGTCTTTAAGACACAAGTTGGATCAACAAGATCCCTAGGGGTGTAAATCCTCTTACTCCCTAGGGTATGCCAACCAACTTAGGGTAAATCTAGGAGGGTGTACACACTTGTACTTCTCCTAGCAACCCTTGTTCAAAAATGACTTATAACTTTTACAAGAAGATGAAGCATAAATAGGAGGTGTATCCAACATACTCCTCCTAGGGTTTCCACCATAAATAGCCAAGAATGAGCAAGAAAGAACTAACATATGCAGATTTTTCCTTACCAATTACAAGAAAAGAGATATCAAACCCTAGTTCACCATGCAAATTATCATCCAAGAGCCAAAGAGTAAGCCTTCAAGAGGTGCGCATCACTTCACTTCATCCATTCACCAAGAACTAACACCATAAACCATCTACAAGAAAAAGAGATACCAAAAATTTCATCCATAGAGTCTTCTCACGATGGGAGAGTTATGTTGTGAAATGAGATTCACATGATCTTTATTTATACAAAATGTTTAAAACATAGTTTGTCCACTTAATTAGGGTAAAACATAAGATAAGGGGTCAACAACCCTTATCTTACCCTTTAAACAAATAATAATATTTAATTTGCACTTTTGCACATTAGAAACCCTAAAACAAGATGGCGTCCCTTTAGGGAGACGTTTTGACACTTTTCCAAGTCGTTGGAGAAGAAGGTGGAGGTCGTTGGGGCTCCTAAAGCCTCCTCTTCATGTGTTGTAATGTCCCCATTTTTGGACATTATTATATTACAAAGTGTTATGCCTACCAGAGTAGTCAGATAGGGATGAAAAAGAGTTCGGGAGATATTGAAGGGTTTTATTGGGCCCAACTTGCATCATTCATCATCAGGATCCATTACACACAGCTTGGCTTTGGATCCGTTGCATTCCGACAATTTCCATAATTTTGAGCTAATATGGGTCATATCTTAATTAAATTCACTAAGAAGGTCATAATGGGCATATTACTTGGAGAAACCTCTTAGTGTAATAGCTTATCGGAATCATGAGGAAGAGCATTACAGCATAAGATGATGAGAAGTGACTTTCAGTGATCGGAGAAGCCATAAGGATGGATAAAACACTTTTTAGAGGTAAAATGGTTAATTAATTAATTAATTAAGTGATTTAAACAAGGAATAATAAAATAAAGTAAAAGTCACTTGGAGGGAAAAGGTCAACAACGAATTAGGATTTCGAGAAGCTATAAAGGAAAGGTAAAGCAACCTAATTCATCATTATGTAGATTTTGACTTGTCATTGAGGAGAGAGGCACATCTCAGGAGAGATAGTTCAGTAGATTCCAGGAGGAACACACCAGTTCTCTAATTTCGGTGTTGAGAGACACCCTAGTCACCGGGAAGAACATCAAGGTCTTCCATCATTCTTCAGCAGCAGTTAAACAGGTTCCAACAGCAAGGGCGCACTTATTCAGAGTGAGGGCGCAACTTCTAAGGAGGTTCAGTGGATCGACTTGTCCCATCCAAGCAGAGTTCAGATATTCCCCTCCGACCCAATTGAGAGGAAGGCAAGGCACATCTTTTTCATGGTTCCTCGTCAGATCCCGACGTTAGAATCATTTGGGGCGCATTTTCCAGACTTGGGAGTGCAACACTTTGGGCTGACACATTCGGGGTTCTCGAGTGATCATCAGATCAGATCCAGGGAAACCCTTCCAACCCATTTCACAGTAGGCCAATGCAATCATTTTGAGACACATCTCAGCCGATTCTGACGGTGGAATCACTTGGGTGCAATTTCCCTATGAGAGAGGGGCGCATTCCCCTAGGGGGATCCATCCGAGGTCCAGACACACCAGTAGAGGGGTCAGCCAGTCACCAGGACTGAGAGCTAGAGCAGGGCGCACCATTTGGGACAGTTTCCAGGCCATTCCAAGAGGTTTAGCCACCAGGGCGAACTTTCCAGACTTTCAGCAGTTACCGTGCGAGTTGCCATAGTTCCAATTCAACCATTGATCCTGCAATGCTCATCTATTATCGGGTATTATCATTTAGTTTACTTATTGTATTCCAGATAAGATCCTTTTGTCATTTGATCTAGCCGAGTGATTCATTTTTATTCAACCACATGTGGCATTGTACTCACAGAGATATCATAATATAAGATTTGCAGTCTTTTGTCTCATTTATCATCTATATAGTCATTTATATGTTGGAACAATGAATTATCTACAGTAGATACATCAGATTATCAATGTTTCCCAGACTAGTCAAGTTAGGAACATTACATGTGCCAAGGTCAATCCATGCCTCCTCCTGTCAATCCATGCCTCCTCCAGTCAAATCATGCCAAGTGTCAATGAACAACAACTCCATCACCACCAACCCTAGCCCTAGGTGACGTCAAGCCCCAAAGAGTGACGTTTTTTCCCCTCCTAGGAAATTCGTTTGGCATGTGAGGGCTAGGCTAGGTCCTCCAAGGTGCCTTCTAGGCCTCCAAAGATAAGTCATTGTGATCTGGCATGTGGGCCCTTGGCATCCAACCTGTGGGCTTCAAGCCCCATGGAAGCCCAAGCTAGGCTTGTTCCTCCAAAACTGTCCACCAAACAAGGTCCTGCAAAACAAATGGGTACGCCCTCCAAAGATCTCAAGTCAAAATATCATGGCAAGTGAAAACCACATCTAATAAACAAGGCACCTAAACATGTGCATCAAAACTACCTCATCAAATTAAACAAATGCTCAAAGACCCTATACAATTGACCAAGTTTAGGTATGGGAGGGKTGTCATAAAAGTCCTATTGGGTAGACCAAAACCCTCAAGTAGGGGATGCTCCCAAGGGTGCCCCTTCAAGGTCATGTAGTGGATGATGAGGTGGATAGGGGTTTAGACTTCATAGGTCAATTAGTTTCATGACATACAAGGGCTCGTATTGTCTCATCTATGGGTGCCTTTGTAGAGGGTGTGTTGCACCTTCGTTTTCAATGCATCCTTTTTCCAAGCCCGTTCATTTCCATTAATTAATTAATAATCCAAAACCTTGGGTACTCCCTAGAATGAAATCGATTAGCTTGGGGGGGTAGCACCACAAGGCCCACTTGAATCTACAGGTACACAGAGTGCCATATGCAAGGAAAGAAAGGGACATTGCATGAGTGTACACACCTCAACAAGTGGGGACATGTATATAATGTTATTTTTCTTTTGCGAGACTTTGACTTTTTAGGAGAAGCTTTTCATTTCTCTCAAGACCTCTTTGGGAGAGCATCTGGAAGGTTTATATTTTAGGCTTTTATCTTTTGCCAGCCACCATCCCTCTGGGCCTTTAGCCCCTTCTTCCTATGAAATGAGGTACATGCCCTTCTTGGGTCACTAAAGCCAAAGGGCCTAGAAGAGAGCATTGTGATGGGAACGTGATGAGTAGAAAGTGATAAGTATGGTTATAAATGGTACGATGAACCCTCAAGGGACCCCCAGTTGCATCCCTTCCCCAAAAGTTGACAACTTACTAAGAAATCGATGACACTCACCAAGGTGAAACAGGGTCAAAAGCATAATGTCCAAGAAGGCGTTCTATAATCAAAAGCAACTCCAATGCAACATGCTTAAATGCCTCAAATATTAGGGTGATTACGTGTCACAGTACCCTACTTGTACCACATGGAGCAAAACCCATGTGCCTTCCAAAATCTAGCTGGTGTGGTGGATGCATTGACAATGGATCAAACTGTGGTGATAGAGTGGGCTTCCATATGTGCAAGAGGACATTGCTAGTCACGTGGTCTCTCAGCACTCCATGTCTGCAACCTGAGGACCTCGAGACATCATCTCCTTAGTTATCCCACAAAATGGGGATAACAGTGTCTATGGTGCAACCTGTTGATTTTTCATAAGCAAGGTTAAGCATGAAGTTCATTCCATTTTAGCATTTCACTTAACCATAAACAATAATGTTGCAGCAACCAAGATCGCAAGAAGAAACACCATGCACAAGAACACAAGAAGTATCCTGGGAAGCCCTTCTCAACAAGGGAAGAAAACCCAGCCAAATCCTTTGCTATATTCTTCAAAAGAAAGACCTTCACCACCAAGAAAGACCTGGCACACAAGATGGTGCTCAAGCCCTAGAAGACTAGTGCCCAAGAGAGGTGCGCACCTTTTCCCAAGTAGATGTATTTGCTGAAATTTCCAAACTCACAAGAAAGATGTGTTTCCACAATGGGGAATCATCCCTTACTTATATTAGACTTGTCCAATCAACAAAGGCGTCTATTGTCTCAACAGGGCCGATGTAATGTCCCCCACCTCTTAGAGAGGTGATGAGGAGACTCAGTGGCATGGGCACCCCCACTAGGTCATAGTCTCACACTGAAGGGGGGAAAGTCAAGAAGTTAAAAGTTATATTTTTAAGTTGATTTAAGAAAGGAAAAGGATAAAGGAGTAAAAGATAATTCAACAGAAGAATAGAAGATTAACCCTGGGAGTTAACCTAACTCAACAAAGAATTAGAAGGAAAAGTATAAGTAAGAGGTTGGGGTGCACCTATTACTCATTCTGGTTTTGGATTAGCATTTGCTATTGCTCTTGAGCATTCAGTTTGGGGGTTTTGCTGTACAAACCCTTGTGAGCAACTCAGTGGTGAAATATCCACTCACCTTGTTCCGCAGCTTGGTCCCAGGGATGAAAGACTCCTCCACACCATTCTAGTCTTAGCCCATCTCCATCTAGCGCTTCAGAAGGTAGCAAGTCATACTGTTCTTGTGTTTCGAGCAAGGGCGCACCATCCTCTAGAGGAGGTTCGATCCAACTTATCCTGAGGGCCTGGGGCCATTCCGACAGTTGGGTTTTGTTTGCAGGGGCAGGACCATCAGTTTGAGGGATTTTCTGGAGGGTTATCATCATTCTACATTTGTCTGCAGATTGGGATGTCTTGGAGCCATAAGGT
>JASDQU010738505.1:333791-364609 GCA_032191745.1 Picea mariana | reverse complement strand
AGTGGACCTGGTACAGTCCCGAGGACACAACATGGGAGCATGAAGATGTTATGCGGGAAGAGTACCCACATATTTTTGAAGATTTTGGAAATCTTGTTGTTGTTTTGTAAATAAGTTGCACTGAGGACAGTGCAAAAATAAGGGGAGGGGATTGTAATACCCCAAGGCCGAGCCCTTTCTGAATTGTAATTTTTTATTATAGGCCGGTGAGCCAAGTAGTTAGAAGTTGAAAGACTTATGTGTTTATTAGGCTGGTGAGCTAGATGCCAAGGCTAGGAGCCTGATTTTGTTTGTATATGTAATTATGTAGATCATTAATAAAAATATAAACAATGTGGCATGTAGACCCTCCATGAAGAAGAGTTATGGGGGACTAAGCTCCACTAGGTAGGGTAAGGAAAGGGGGGCTAAGTATTTGGGTCTAGGGGCTGAGCTAGGGGGATTACCTCTAGAGGAATAATATTTTAATGTTATTTCCTGAAGACTAAAGTGAACATTGTATGATTTTGTTATCCTAAATTCTCGGTGGCTGGGGGACATAAGCTAAATGGAGCACATGCAGCTCCAGGAAGACAAGTGTCAACCTGGGCTCATGCTGTTAAAAGCTGAAGCATCAATTGTGTTGGGGGGTTGGGAGTTCATTCTGTCACCCTACATCTGAACCGTTCTGCCTCGACATCTGCCTTTACATACCCACGCACATAGAAGGAATCCCTCATGGGAAGATTGTTCATTCTGCCGTTCTCGCATCCTGTACATGAACCCGTTCTTTCTTCTACGTCTAACAACTGCCTACTCGGATGCATATATGAAACCAGAATGATGAAGTCGTCCTGTGTTGTTTCCTGTGAAGCCAGACATAATTGTAGTCACTTGAGCCATGTTGTGACTTAGTGTTAGGTTGTTTCCTTTTCGGGTGTCCATACCCATTTCCCCCTATTGTTGTCGCTATTATTGTTGATGTTACTGTCAACCGTACCCAACTGTAGATGAGTTGAAGAATAATTATCATACCTGTGAGAAGCTCTCCCAGGTGAGAGAGTCTGTTGGGAAGTGAGTTCTCCTGGAAGGGAGTCCCGTAGCAGCCACAATACTCTGAGACTTCTAGTCCATCCTGTTGTTGAAGCCCAAGGTAAGGGAGGTGTACTAGCTGATGGAATTTTATTAGTGAAGGTGTATCCTCCTGGGGTGGAGCAGGTGTGTGGGGAATGACGGTCTATGTGTTTTGGGTGTAAGTGTCTCCTGGTATAAAATATATTTCCTGTTGCTTTGTGCAACTTCCTTGTTGTCCTTGCTAAGCCTATAATTACTTTGCCCGGTGGAGTTTAGTTTGAAGTATCCAAGGGAATTGGTTGGGTTAGTCTAAGGGTCATTTGGAATGTTGAGAACATAGATAATTAGATTTTCCACAAGGTGCATGGAAACTTAACCTCTGTCCACTTGTGTTAAAAATATTAGGGTACGGACAACAGTAAAAAAAAAAAAAAACCTGGATAACTCAAACATGCATTTGAAGAACAATTGCTAAGGGCATTAAGTTAGATATGAAAATGTAATATATGAGCCCTAGGGTTATATATATAGGTAATATGTGTAATAAATTAATTAGATTCAAACCCTCATCATAACTAGCACTAAGGATTACAAGGATCAATCAACTAGCAATAAAATGGTGAAAAGATTTGCAACGAAGCTCAAAAAGAAAAAAAAAAAACTATTTGAATTGTAGCTAGCCCCTACATATCGATTATTATGGTGGAAAAAACAACATGAAAGAGAGCCCTTTTACCTTGCCTAAATGTAGTAAAGGTAATTAGAAGGACCAGAAGACCTTCTTCTTAAGGACACGGGGATAACACCATAATATATAAAGGAACTGCACACAAAGAATAGAGTTTGTAGTTGTGGACACCCATTGAGAAACACCTAAAACTTTAGAAACTGCCTAAATTGTTATAACTCAAGAGTTTGGAGAGGTTATTCTCAACTCATGGAAGAACTAATGGAACACATAGTTAGGTTTTAGAATCAAGTCAATTCTGACAAATATTAAAAGGAAGTCTAACCTGAAAGAATTTATTGCTTTCAGTCATATGTGGGAGGATAAGATTTCTCCATTAATCCATGATTTTGATTGACATTGAAGTGAGAAAGCACGGGATGGAAGAAAACAGATAATGAGAGTGAGAGCCCTACCTCCTATAATGACTCTATTAATTTCCATTCGTAAAGAACAAAACAACATATACAAATAAGAGATTGGTTGATTTGCCCTAAAATTGTAATTGTAATTTGAATAACAACACTATGGTATAGGTTAGTAAAAAATATGCTAGCCTATTCAAATTCAATACACATCCTACATTGTTCCTTGTTTTGGTACATGCCATAGTTATGGGAGTAAGATAGGGGGTGAAAGTTCATTCTTGATCATAAGTAGCTTAGGCTTCAATCCTAGGGAAGAGGTACCATTCCATGAACCATTCAAAGAGTAAAAAAGAGAGTGATGGGAACTCTATTGTGTTCACATGGGGAACTATCCCTTTTGTAAATCATCCATTAAACTCAACCTATTATAACTTCATCTGTAATTGGATCATAGAACTCATGTTAGATAAAAAAAATTGACATAATCTACTTTACATAACTCAACAAATTTGGATGGTATAAAATTGATTTTTACACCTTTAGGTGTTGGAATTGTGAGATCAACCTAAATAGGTGTCCTATTGTCTTGAACCCGTATCAATGTTTAAAGGGAAAAAATCTTTCCATCTAGAATAGTAACATCATGCTTCCTTAAGCAATGGTTCATCTAGCAACTCCTATTTTGAGGCTAATTTAAACCTACTTCCATGAACTACTTCTTTTCCCCTTTCTATGTACTTCCATGAATAGAACAACGCTCCCATTCGAATCATTAGTGGAAAGAACAATTCCTCATATATATCATTAGCATCATAAATATTCAAAGGATGGGTGTCTGTATGACTGGTTATAAAAGGTCTCATACAAAGTACCTAATGTCGATTGTAATGGGACTTTCCTTTAACTAGAAGGTGTCCACCAAGGGGAAAATAACTTATATATTAACAAAGAAAGGCATAAACCTAATAAATCATAGTGAACTAGTGGTAGGGATAAATAGAAGAGATGGAAACCTAAAATGAGTTTTGTAAATAAATTGAATCAAAATGGGTGTTTCCTTCGCATTTGTATCGGTCTTGATTTTATAGACCAACAATATGCTAATGTTTAAAAGGGAATACAATTCTTAATGCTTATTGCACTGAGCCTTAACGTAAAGTTAGCAAAGGGCCTAGTAATGGATAAAGCATAAAGAAAGCTAGTTTTGAGGGGACTGACCCCAATCATTTGCTTGATCTCCCTATACATTTTACATATGTAACAAATGTTGGTGCTAAATAAACATGTGTTTAACATGTCGCTATCGCTCAATTAGCATTCAACCCAACACTGTAGGTTTTCATTCAACCCGTAGATGTAACTTTGCATAAATCATTTAATATTGGGCCCATGCATGCATTCAACACATCAAGTAAGTGTGCATCATCCATTTTCCAAATATCACACATGTGTGTATTCATGGATAACCCATGGACAAGATGTTGCACATTTGTCATGCATTGATGGTCTATGGAAACAACACACTCAACAACAATTTAGGTAGACCGGAGATTAGAATCATAAAACTATGGGAAACCATTGAACAACTGGGGAACCAAGGGAAACTACAATGTTCAAACCTTGACTCTTTCCCTGCATGATTTTCTCATTGATTACCATCCCTAGAACAACCATTTCCTAATCAATCTAATTTATATTTATTATTTATAGGTCGGGCGATTGATAAACAATATGAATTATGGTCCCCTGACAAGTGGATTTCCTATGCTTGAATGGAATCCCAAGTTCTTATTAATATACTCCTAATGGATGATTTTCATCATATCTATCCAACCTATGAGCAAACACCCTCAMCAGGGTAGCTCAAGCCTTTTCATTTGAATTTTTCGCCGAGCATGCACAATTGCGAGACCAACTAGATTTGTATGCCATGGKCTAGTTGATGATGTATTCATTGAGGGTATTCAGCATAGTGGAATTGTTAATGGACGATTTGCATCATATCTATCTACCCTACCAACAAACACCCTCACTGGGGTAGCTCAAGCCTTTTTATTTGAATTGTTAGGTGAGCTTGCACAACCGTGAGACCAACTAGATTTGTATGCCATGRGCTAGYTGATGATGTATTCATTGAGGGTATTCAGCATAGTGGAATTGTTAATGGACGATTTGCATCATATCTATCCACCCTACCAACAAACACCCTCACTGGGGTAGCTCAAGCCTTTTTATTTGAATTGTTAGGTGAGCTTGCACAACCGTGAGACCCACTAGATTTGTATGCCATGGGCCAATTGATGATGTATTCATTGAGGGTATTGACCATAATGGAATTGTTATTCATATGCCATCTCTTCTTCCTACAACCAATTTGGAAGGTAACGTTATAGAAGAGGCCTTTAAAGAACTTTCCTTTATAGTTAAAGAAAACTAAGGTGGATGTTTGAAGTTCAGTTAAATACACAATAAGTCCCGGCTAAATTGAATTGGAGTTTGAGCTTCCTCGATTAGTCCAACCTATATCTGATCATCCCATGGTTTCAAGGAGGATTTTTTTGATGGAGTAGTTGGCGAGAGAAATTAATTGGCATAGCAATGTTTGAGTGCATCATGTCATTCTTTGAGTCAATTAATTATTTTTCTTGATTCAAGAACCAAGGCCAAGAACATGTGTTAATACCCCATGTTAGATAATTAAGTGCACCTAATTTTTGACCAATGTTAAATTTTATTTTTCAATGTTTTAAAATCGATTTTGAAGATCTAACAAATAATTGAAAAATAATGCCCTCCATGTACTTACATTCATGGATGCTACCCATATTCTTAAAAAAAAAAAACTGACAAAAAAAAAATAATTTGATTAAGAAAAACAAATACATACATGATGGATACTAATATCTTCTACATTGATGCCAAGGAATGAATAATACTCATATGTAAAAAGAATAAAAAAAAACAAAAATATGATTTTGGAAAAAATATCATAATTATTTAAATAAATAATTGATAATTAAATAACAATAAATTTTATTATTAAAAAATAAATAAAACATTATAATTATAATAAATTTTATTATCTTTAAAAGATAAGTAAAACAATGATAATGAATTTTACTATATTTAAAAGATAAGTAAAACAATTATAATTGTTGTGAAAATGATGTAATTAAAGAAAAGCTAGTAAATTAATGTAATGATGTAATATGGAAGGCTAGAGGAAATAGAAAGTTGTAAAACACTTATAATTGTTGTGAAAATGATGTAATTAAAGAAAATATAGTAAATTAATGTAATTATGTAATAGGAAACGTTAGAAGAAATAGAAAGTTTTATGGAAATCCTTCATTTCTTCTTTCCAAAATGGAAAAAATCTTTGGTCATCTTCTGTATGTTTTTCTTTTTCTTCTAAAAGCTTTGAATTTCGGTTGCAAATGATGTTTTCCTTCTCCTTCCTATCCACTCAATGAAACAAAATCTTGCTTCTACATTGCATCACCCATACAACTATGTTAATTATATGTGTGATAACTTTTTAGGATGATAGCTTTTTCAAAACAAAATGATTTMACTATTAAATTAAATTTTATAATTATTTAGATGATTAATTAATAATTAAATAGCATTAAATTTTATTATTAAAATATTAAATTTTAATATTAATATTAAAATTTTATTATTATTATTAAAAAATATAAAATATACAATAAATTTAAATTTTATTATATAATTATAATAAATTTAAATTTTAAAAACACAATATTAAAATTTCCGTCATTGTCACTTCAAGGCACGGACTGGATTGAGCACGTTGATTTGTCAGTCAAAGGTTTTCATTTGTGAGCATGTTGGACGGAGCTTTCCTTGCGTAACCAGAGCTTTCCTTGCACACCGAAATTGAAAGTGTACGATTTTCATTTTTTTTAAAAGTTATCATTAAAAATAATACAAGATATTAAATATTTTATTATAAAGAATAATACAATTTTAAATTTTAAAATAATACAAGATATTAAGTATTTTATTATAAAAAATAATACAATTTTAAATTTTAAATAAGAATATTGATTAAATCATTATTATTTTATTTCGTTAGAAAAATTTAAAAGAAACTAATAATAAGAGATATATTATTGTATTCAATTATAAAAATTGAAAAAAAATTAAGATATAAAGATATATATTATTATTATATTTAGTTAAAAAAATTTAAAAGAAATTAATAGTAATCTAGATAATAATATATAAGAGATATCGATCGATGAAGGAAAAATAACTATGAAATGAAATATAGTTCGGTATGTTGAACAGCTATGAAGCGAATCAGAATGCCATTGCGGCTAGGGCCTAAACCCTAGCCGTCTCCGCTCTGGTTTCTCGACTGCAAGGGCGCGGATTCGTCTGTAGCACCCGGTCATACAGCCGCGGATCGACGTGAGCGTCCCCCCTGCGTTTTTTTGCAAGCGTTTTGGAGCAGCGATCGGCCTGCCTCTGCGATTTTTGCTGGTGGTCGGCGCCCTGCTACGATGGCCCCAAATCCGATTGCCGAGATGGAAGAAGATCCTTTGGAAGCATTCAAAGCGTTAGTCCGCTCGGTAGGACCAAAAGCCAAGCCTTCTCTCTCGTCTAAGTTTGTTAAGAAAAGGGAAGAGATCCCTTCGCTGGAGCTATCTCCAGAGGAGCCTTGCAATCTTGCCCTCTTTCTAGCAGAAAAGACCCTCATCGGAAAGTTTACGGGGTTATGGCCCAGCCCCAAAACGGTGGAGGCATGGATGGATGATCGTTGGAAGTCGCTGATACAAGGAAAAGTCTCTTCGTGCGCAGTAGGCAGGGGTTTTTTTGTCTTCAGTTTCTCGAGGAAAGTGGATCGTGATCTAGTTTTCAGATCTAGACCCTATTTCATGGGGGCGAGAGGGCTGTTCTTAGCCCCCTGGACTCTTGACTTCAATCCCGGAGCCGAGATCACCGCAACCCCTGTTTGGGTTAGGCTGCCTCATCTTCCCTTACATCTTTGGGGAAAAAGTTCTCTGGAGGACATCGACAATAAGCTAGGGTGTTTCCTGGACAGTGTGGAGCTGAAAGGGGATCAGTATACCTGCGCTCGAATTTGTGTTGAGGTTAACCTCGAGGAAGGCCTTCCGAAAGCCATTAAGCTCTCCCTGGGGGAATGGTGCCATATCCAAGAGCTGGACTATGAGCAGATTCCTTTTAAGTGCCTTCGGTGCCATGCTTACGGTCATTTCGCAAAAAGCTTCCCCAAAGCCTTTGAGGTGCCGGGACCAATCAAAGAAGATGATTTTCAGTCAGTATCTAACCGACGAAGGCAGCGAAGGCGAAAGGATCCACTACCCCAGGCTCAGAAGGCCACTCATTCAGCAGAGGCAACTCTAGAAACTAAAAACACCTTTGATGCGTTGAAGGAAGACGAAGCCCTAGATCCAGAAACAACAACAGTTAAGGGAAATCCTCCGGCAGACGAAAACCTTCCGGATTCCAACCCCCCAGCAGCGAGAGAAGTTCGGGCCTCAGATCCGGAGCCCCCTGCCCCTGTAGGTCTGGTTGTTTCAGTCCCCTCTAGCGGCTCTGTGGAAACTTCTGAAACTGAAGACATTTCAGTTCCGTCTCCACCCCTTACCCGAGGGCGAAAGACCAACAAAGCGCGCAGAGAAAAGGAGGCAGCCTCCAACATTTCTTTAGGTTCTCAGAAAAAGCTGGATCCCTTTTTTAAGGGGAAAATCTCGTCTTCCGCGGTTTAATGCTTTGCTTCTGTCTTCTACTGTGCTCACAGTTTGTGAGAATTTACTCATGTATGCATTTTTTGTCATTTTCTCAAATTAGCTCAAGAAGCAAATGGGATTGGACTCCCAAGACATTCACAAGAAGGTTGGCAGCACTGTTAGAGGTCACCAACCTTCTTCAGATTTGTAACTTTCTGATTCTGGCTTGCCAGAAAGTTTCTTAATACAACCTAACCACTCTTGTCATATATATATATATATATATATATATATATATATATATGAGATATCGATATTTTATTAGATATTCAACATTTTATTATAAAAATAATATAATTTTAACTCAATAAAAATATTGATTAAAATATGGTTATAATAATTAATTCAAAGAATTTAATAATCCAAAATATATTATAATAAAGTGTTGTTCAAAATAATTACTGAGAGTATAATAATATATAAGAGATATGGATCAATAATATATAAGAGATATCGATCATTTTATTATTAGATATTCAACATTTTATTATAAAAAGAGTATAATTTTAATTCAATAAAAATATTGATTAAAATATGGTTATAATACTTAATTCAAAGAATTTAATAATCTAAAATATATTAATAAAGTGTTGTTCAAAATAAATATTTTTTAAACATTAAAGTAAAGTATATGTAATATTTAGTTATTCATATTTATTTTATTTTATAGAATTGTTTTATATATAATTTAAGTTGGTTTAATGGTTAAGAATATGTGTTTATTTCTTAAGAGATTATAAATTCTTATACACCAATTTGATGTTTGTTTGAGAGTGAAGTTGAAATTAAATTAAGATTATTATAATTATTAATTTGTTTGAATCAAATTATCTTTTATTTTCTTTTATTTCTTTCTTTTTTCTATCTAACTTGCTTTTATAAAAGATATAAACGGCATCCATGAATACATGTACATGGAATTTGCTTTATTTTGGGAAAGAAAAGAAAAAAAGAAAAAAGAAAAAAAAAGACTAAATTATGTTTTATCTTATTTATATTATGATATTTTTGATTAAAAAACTTTCATTTTAATGGACTAAATTAATGGTTTAATCTAAAATTTAAAGGTATTTATAAAATATTTAAATTGTTTCATCATTATTGTAATTATTATATCAATTCCTACATTATTATTAAAATTACATACATATCTTAATTTTTTTTAATATCATTATAAATATTATGTGAATGTGATTATATTATTCAATATTAGGTGACACATAATTACTTTATAATACATTTATAATGATTATTTTTATGTAGCTTGTATATATTTTGATTGTGAAACCTAACACCAAGATTTGGGTGAAAAATGAATGACAAAAGTCACAAACTTAAATTTTAAATCTCATATTCTATATCATATTGAAATATGGCTAACAAGTAAGGAATGTTGAATATAATATATAATTTATAAATTAGTTTTTTTTATTAGTAGTCTCTACTTTGTTAGGGATTATAGTTTTTGGTAAAAAGTCAAAATAATCAACTTTACATATTTTTCCAATATTTTATGAATTGTTTTCCTAGAAATTAAAATGTTTTTTTATTAATTTTGTAAATATATAATCTTATTTTATGATAGGTTTGATGGATAGTGATGGGATTAAATACCCTTTGAGGAGGACATTATTTTTCAATTATTTGTTAGATCTTCAAAATTGATTTAAAAAATATGAAAAAACAAAATTTAACATTGGTAAAAAATTAAGTGCACTTAATTCTCTCACATAGCGTATTAACACATGTTGTTGGACCTGGTTCTTGATTCAAGCAAAGTAATTAATTGATTCAAAGAATGACACGATGCACTCAAACGTTTTTACACCGCCTAATCGCTCTAGCCAACCGCTTCACTGTCATTCTCCATAGCCATGCTGGTCACTTTTCCATCTTATCCTTCTATTTTGTTTTTTTGAATTATGCTTTACCAAAGCAAAGATAGCTACATCAGATCCTACAAAATCAGTAGCAATACCAGTAGCAACATATCCAATAGTATTTTGTGCCAAAGAGAGATATTACACAAATCTCCACATGTTTGAATCTCTAGACTAGTCGCTTGAATCAAGCATTTAAGAAAAAATCCTCCATGAATCCATGGTTGTTAAAATATTATGTAACTGCAAAAAATATTTGTATCCCCTTTTGTGGATAAAGAAAAAGATAAAATATATATTGACAAGTCGACCCTATTGTGCCTAAACAAGACAAATGTAAATTAAAAGGTAAAGTGGACAGGTTGACCCTGACCTAATTATTGGGGGGGAAAAACTTGTATTTATAAGAGGCCTAGCACCCGATTTGTACACACACTCATCAAGCTCTCTCCATCAACTACACAATTCTGAGAGTGATGCGACTACAAGGAGAAGTGACTCAACTACAAGGAAGAGTATCTCAGTAAAGGTGAAGGTTATCTTGAGAAGGACTATCTTGGTCTAAGTGGTGCACTACTCTGTTCTAGTTAGGGTTTCTGGTGGATCTTCTGTTTGGTGAGATCTCTCTTGTGAGAGACACTGTACTTGGTTATTGAATCTATATTAAAGAAGTTTTGCTGGGTTTTCTTCCCCTTGAGGGTTTCCCAGGATAAATGCTTCTGTACTATGTGATTGTGTTTCTTTTAGTAAGATCCTTATTATGATGTTGTTATAATGAAGATTAATAATAACAGATTAAGAAAGAAAATTTAACATGGTATCAGAGCTAAGTTGAAGAGAGCATCTTTTATAGAAAAAGAAAAACGTCACTGTTGTCGTATAAGAAAATTAGGGCTTTTTATTAAAGAATAATTTCAGCCCAAAGATCATCTAGAAAAGTGTGCCTAGCCTAAGGAACTCATTGACACCTTCAGCGCACCTTTTCAGTGGATAGAACTATCGGAAAGTGAAACCCTAGTTTTCACCGGTACTAGAAAACTAGAAAACCAGAAGTACTAGAAAACTAGGAAACCAGAACCAATACTAGAAGTACCGGTCCAAATTTCTGCAAGCTCAGTTTCAAGGGGTAAAATTTAGAATTTTCAGAAACTGACTATACCAACATACTCGCCTCAGTCCAACACATTGTTTGGTGAGTTTAGTTTTCAGATCCAAGAAATTTAATTTTTTTATTATTTCTATAGCCCGGAGAGCTAGGGTTTCTATCACAAGAAAGAATGTCTATCGATATGAGGGTAGAAGACAGGCTGGAAGGATCTGGAAACTTCATATCTTGGAAGCATATGTTGCAGATGATTATAGATGAGAACATGTCATAGTGAGTGTACGAGAACTAGAGGAAGAAGAGAAAAAGACCAAGCATAAGGAAAAGGGAAAAGAAAGTATCAAGCACATGTGGCAGAGGAAGAATCTCCTTCCTCAAAGAAAGATTTAGTACAAATTGAGGATTACGTACTTTAAGTTGAAGATAATTGATCTGAAGAAAGATAGCAAATGGTGGAGTCCGTGGAGCCTCCCCACACAAAAACAAAAGATAAGTATTCATGTTTAGTTTTAGTATCTTATTTACTTTAATACCTTATCATTACAAGTTAGATTTCTGTGAGAATGTCAATTAACCTCGTTTCATTTCAGTATCTATGTAGATCTATGAAGGAAGTATCAAAGAAGAGGATATAGAGAGAGATAAAATATTTATTTTAGGTATGATCACTCATGAGAGTGACAAAGGTACGTGTTTAGCTATGATAGTAAGGGAGAATTTGGTAATTTCATAGCTAGAGTGAAAAAGAGTTCTAAAGTCTTATTCATGATTAGGGTTTCAAATGTGTACATGGTTGAACAAGTTTTTCTTGAGAAAAGATGTGTACTACTCTGATAGAAATCATGAAATAGTTTTATTTGATTATTGCTTATTGTTACTGACTAATTGGCTAAGTGACATATCTCAGAAAGCATGTTGTAAGTAAGTTTATAGGTCTCCGAAGAAAGAACTTATGCCTTGACTTGCAAAAGTTAGACAACATGAGAAGGACTTATGATATGGTTATAGTCAGTAAGAACCAGACAATATCCAATATTCACATAGGAGCAGGAGGCTCCTAAAGATGCAGAACATAAATGTTCAAGATGAAGATAAAGGTGGATACTTAGATATAGTTGATGAGATGCAGGTAACTACAGGTTGCTCCAGTACCGTTCTTATAGATGTAGAGGGAGCAGGTTGATCTAGTATGAAATTAGAAAGAAAGAAATGTTTGAACTCAAGAAGGCACCCAAGATATTACAGAAGAAAACTTCAAGGATGATGATTAGAAGCTCTTATTTTGGTGCAAGAGGGAGCTATGTATCCGATTTTGAAATGGCGGATTGTGATTTGATGCAGTTAGGAAAGTACATGGATGGTGCCCAGATATTTTGATCAAGATGAAATTTATCCAGTAGACGAATGGTTCCCAACAGATGGGTAGCATGATATCATACAATGGAAAGATTTTGGACCACAAGAGATTTTTCCAGATCCCATAGCTAGACCTTCGTAGAGAAGGAATGAGCGATCCCACAAATAGACCTTCATAGAGAAGGAAAAGAGAAGATACCTTTGTAGAGAAGGAATACACCTTCGTAGAGAAGGAGAAAGAGAAGAGACCTTCATAGAGAAGGAATAAGCAATCCCATAGGTATGCCTTCATAGAGAAGGAAAAGAGAAGAGACCTTCATAGAGAAGGAAGAAACCTTCGTAGAGAAGGAGAAAGAGAAGAGACCTTCATAAAGAAGGGGATGGGAAATTTTCCAAGGTTGGCCTCTGTCCAAGTGTTGAGTTTTGGATACTCTAGGGACATGCTAGAATATCCTCGTAGAGAGGGGTGTGACCACTCTCGTAGAGAGGAGTGTGGATGTTTCTCCAAGGGACAATGAGCAGATACTCTCCTTTGGCCAAGGATTGAGTAGCTTGGAACATAAACCTTGACCATGTGGAATGGTTAGTTGGCTCTTGAGGTTTGTGTCGTGATCCTGTGTGGATCATGGAAAGGGAGTCTAGTCATGCATAGGATAGCATCTTAGCTTCTCTAGTTCATGTGGGATGACTAGGAGTGAAGCTATGGTAGTAGTCCTCCCCAGTGGAAGGGTGAGATAGATGACTGCAAGAAAAGGGAGAACATAAAAGAAATGGAAAAGATCATAGAATATCTTTTGTGTGAAGATAATATATCTTCTATGTGAAGATAAGAGAAAGAGTATCTTCTGCATGAAGATGAAACAGAGAAAGAGTATCTTCTGTACGAAGATAAAGAGAACAAAACTTCTTTAATATGGATTCTTGGAGAACTAGTCAGTGATCGTGATGCCATATGACCAAGTGGATTATATTGATGCATGTTGTTGCCCAGTTGATGATGTTATCCAGTTGATGATGTTGTCCTGTTGATGATGATTATCCAGTTGATGATATTGCCCAGATAATATTATTCAGTTGATGATGGAATCCAATGACCTGTCAAAAGATAAAGAATATCCTTCTTTTTAAGAGGGAGTGTTAAAATATTGTGTAACTGCAAAGAACATTTTGATCCCCTTTTGTGGATAAAGAAAAAGATAAAATATATATTGAAAAGTTGGCCCTATTGTGCATAGACAAGACAAATGTAAATTAAAAGGTAAATTGGACAGGTTGGCCCTGACCTGATTATTGGGGGGGCACAACTTGTATTTATAAGAGGCCTAACACTTCATTTGTACACACACTCATCAATCTCTCTCCATCAAGTGCACAAGTCTGAGAGCGACACAACTACGAGGAGAAGTGACATAGCTACAAGGAAGAGTATCTCACTAAAGGTGAAGGTTATCTTGAGAAGGAATATCTTGGTCTAAGTGGTGCGCTACTCTGTTCTAGTTAGGGTTTCTGGTGGATCTTTTGTTTGGTGAGATCTCTCTTCTGAGAGACACTGTACTTGGTTATTGATCTATATTAAAGAAGTTTTACTAGGTTTTCTTCCCCTTGAGGGTTTCCCAGGATAAATTCTTGTGTACTCTTTGATTGTGTTTCTTTCAGTAAGATCCTTATTATGATGTTGTTATAATGAATATTAATAATAATAGATTAATAAAGAAACTTTAACAATGGTATGTTAGGTTGAGGTTGGACTAATCAGGGAAAATCATATTCTAATTCAATTTAGTTGGGACTTATTGCATATTTAACTGAACTTCAAACCTTTATTAGCACATAAAGTTGTCATGGGTCATATGTAGTTAATGTTAAGACCTAGGTCTACACCTCTTCCGAGTCTCTCTCTTTTCTGCATAACTTCCTACAATTTTTTCCTCCTTTGGTTGATAAAGTTAGGTTGTTCAAGTATGATGTATGCGTAGGGAAAATATATGAGCAAAATGAAACATTCAGAGGAGTTCATTTTGGGCTTGAAATAAAAGCAAACAGGCAGGATCAATTTTCAATGGTGGGGATCCCATGTGCAATTCATATTAACGAATCTTGTGCATTCAAAGTTTCAAAATCACGCAAGGATTAACGACCAGATAGAATCTCCCGAAGCCTGAAGTACCGAAGTAACAAGAGACTGCCACGTCAACCATGAGAAAGACACTTCGGGAGATTTCCATCCAAACATCCCAAAATCCCGAAGTGTCGAGGTCTCAAAGTCCCGAAGTAATGAGAGATTGCCATGTCAACTAGGAGAAATTCACTTTGGGAGATATTCATTCCCACATTCAAAAAATCCCAAAGCCAAAGTGCCGAAGTAGCGAGAGGCTTCCATGTCAACTGGGAGAAAGTCGCTTTGGGAGATATTCATGTCTACGTTCAAAAGCTCCTTAAGCCTGAAGTGTCGAAGTAACGAGAGGTTGTCACATCAATCGGGAGAATGTAACTTCAAGAGATATTCATGCTCACATTCAAAATCTCCCGAAGCCCAAAGTCCCGAAGTAATGAGAGGTTTCCACGTCAACCGGGAGAAAGTTACTTCGAGAGATTTCCATCCGAGCATACCGAAGTCTCGAAGAGTCGAAGTCCCTAAGTGACATCAGGTTGCCCTGTCGCTTCAGACCCTTCTACTTCACGGGTGTTTTCCAACTCAAGATATGACACTCATCTATCAGTAGCTGTGACATCATATAACGTCAGGCCGCCATGTCACTCTGGGCCCGTATCACTCTGAGCGTTTTTCATGCTTCACAATCCAAAAGTCCCGAAGCCTGAAGTGTAGAAGACACATGGTGCTCATCCATCAGTAGTTGTGAAAACATAATGATGTCAGGCCACCACGTCAGATTCAAGAGATCATCCTCCAGGAGATATTCTTGCTCAACAATCAAAGCTCCCAAGTGTCGAAATTGGCTCCATCTCTAAACATGGTTAAAAGGATTTTGGAGTTGGAAGATGGATAAATTTTAGTGGGGGACAGATGAACTTAGAGAACAATTTCAGACATTTATGTTGATTAAATAATTCATCAATCGTTGACAAGGAATAATGGTTCTTAATATTGACCATACATCACGTGTGCATGCTATGCTTAGCATTCATAGTTGAAATCTATTGTACGTCAACACGAGTTTTCTCTCATTTAATTATTATAACCACACCTTCATCATCCAAAAACTCCACTCTCTTCTCAAAATAGTCCACTTTATCTCTATGTAGTTCTAAACAATCCTCACCAATAATCTCATCATAAAAAATTTGTAAGAAAATATTAGTTAAAATATTTACTGTTAAATTAAATTAATAAAGCACCAAGGACAAGTGTTTCTCATCACTTAAGCACCTAGGGGTGAGAAAGTATCAAATGAGGTCCCTAGTGCATTAATTTCATGAAATATGAAATTAAATGATACTTATGAAAGTGAAATGAAATGGGTGAGTGAAAATTCATTTCATTTGAGCCATCCATCTAAACTATCCTCCACCATTAGATTAGGTGTCTCTTCACCTTTCCTCATGAGGTCGAATTAGGGAAAGGGTGCCCCATTCACTTGATATTCTTCTTCATGCAATTTGGAGAGAGAAAAAAAAGAGAGAATCGAGCTGAGAAAGAGCATATCAAGTTGCAGAAAGTGTATTTGTGAGTTGTCGTACAATAGCATAGAGAGGTCATACAATATGGATTTTTGGGCAGTCTGTATAGGTGTAAATTGGCAGAGAAACTGAGATAAAGGACTATATAAATTTCTGGGCGAGATTGACATGAAAATCGAGGCAACATACAGTCTGTAATGTATGTAAATTTGTTTGAACAAGATGGCACACATTTTGAGGGAGAATGTACAACATTTATTGTTATGACAATCGTACTATTTACGTATTTATGAGAACATAAATTGAGGAGTTGTTGGCACAGTTTTCCAGGCTGGGTTTTGGGCACAAAAACTGAGATAAGTTTGTGTGTTGAATTGTTGAAGATGACTGCAGTAAAAAATTGTTTCTTAGAGCTCCGGAAATAATAAAAATCCCCTCTCTCATTGGTTTTCCCCTTTTGTGTTTTTCCAAGATCAAAGTTAGACCAAAAATCTCTGAGTATAAATTTTATGGGTGTGTTTATTTCTGAGTTTTCTGCTATAGAAGACTTCATGTGTTTTTTGTTCATGAGAATTTAATTTTCTACTAACTAATTTGCAGCCTAAATTTGAAATGTTGGTTGGGAATTAAACTATGTGTCTCATTGAGACTTGAAACTAGGTTGGGCTCTGAAATTTGTACATGGTATCAAAGTGAGGTTTGAAAGGAGAAAAAATATACCAGCCACAAATTGGAAGGATTTTTGCTGAGAAGAGGAGGTACGTCACCAAGCATAAAATTGTGGACTTGTGTTTCAATTGAGAGGGTCAATGTCCACTAGTTTGAGGGTTGAGGACATATTGGATGGAGCTCCGAATTTCAACTCATGGAAGGAGAGGATTGTTTTGCTTCAACAAGAGTGTGGGTTGTGGGATATTGTTGAGAACTCACAAACGAATCTCGTGATGGTGACTACAAATGCTACTCTTTTGGAAGCCTACACCAAAAAGAACATAAAGGACAAAATAATTATCCTTGATGCCATTAAGAACCATGTGATTACACATGTGACCGGGAAGACCAATTCCTATGAGATGTGGGGATCCTTAACCAAACTGTACTAGAGTTCCAATGAAAATCCAAAAATTGTATTGAGGGAAAAACTAAAGAGCATTAAAATGACCAAGATTGAAAATGGTGCCACTTATATTACCAAGATTAATCAGGTGAGGGATGAACTTGGTGCTTTTGGGAGGTTGTTGCTAAAAATAAAATTTCGAGGACTACTTTGAATGGTGTAACCAAACAATGGGATATCTTTGTTGAGGGCATTGTGGCAAGATAAAATATTCCCAAGTGGGTTCGTCTTTGGGATGACTTCATTTAGGAGGAAACTCAGAGATGCTATGTGCATGGGAGTTCATATACAGGTAATGAAGAGGATAATGTGGTACTTGAAACTAAAGTAAAGAACAAGTCCAAGAAAGGTTCCAAGGGAGGGAATAAGAGTAAAAGTGAAGGGAAGAAAGACATGCGAAAAGTCAAGTGCTTTGCATGTCACAAGTTTGGACACTATGTTGGATGGTGTCCTAACAACAACAAGAAGCAGGTTGCATCCTCAGCTGATGTGGAGGATTTTACACACGGGTTTGAGAAGGCGTATTCATTGTTGGTGTGTCTTTCCTATAGAGTATCATTTACTAGTGTTTGGTACATTGATAATGATGCCTCCTTCCATATGACAGGTGTTCGTGAGTACTTCAATGATCTTACAGATATTGGAGATCTTGAGGTGGTGCTTGGATATGATTCAATGGTCAAGAAAGTTGGTAGTGGGACAATATCATTTCAAAGGGAGTCTCTACCTCCCATGTTGTTGAGGGATGTCCTATATGTTCCAAGATTGAAGAAGAACTTGGTGTTAGTTTCCACTATTGAGGATAGAGGATATGAGGTATTTTTTTTGTGATGGGAATGTTCTCTTGTATCCTAAGGTATCCAATATCACTTCAACCCAAGTGATTGGGATCCGAAATGAGAAGTTGTATAAACTCAAGTTTAATCCTACTAGAGAATTGATTCATATTACCAACAACAATGGCCTTTGTGATTTATGGCATAGGAGGATAGTCCATTTACACCTTGGGGATATGAGGATATTGAGAGAGATTGTGACTGGAGTGGCAGAGTTCAATATAGAGCACCAGGAGGTCTGCAAGGGGTGTGCTCTTGGGAAGTATGCCAAGACTGGTTTTCCAAGTAGTGAAAACAAAGTAGGAGGTATTACTGATCTGATTCATATTGATGTATGTGGTCCTATGTCTTCTGCCTCTTTGACTAGTTTTTTGTATTATGTCACTTTCATTGATGAATTCTCTCGGAAGTCTTGGATTTTCTTCATGAATACCAAAGGACAAATCTTTGAGCAGTTCCAACTGTTCAAAGATCAAGTGGAGAACCAAATTGGGGAGAAGATCAAAGTGTTGAGATATGATAATGGAGGTGAGTATACCTCTAATGATTTCAGTGAATTTTGTGTTAGGGAAAACATTAAGAGAGAAGTAAAAGTTCCTTACAACCGAAAATGGAATGGGGTTATTGAGAGGAAGAACAGAGATATTGTTGGGGTTGCGAGAGCCATGTTACATGATCAGGGAGTACCACTATTGTTTTGGGATGACGCTTGCAACACTACAATTTATCTACGAAATCAGAGTCCACATAGAGTCTTGGGGGATAAGAATCCTAAATTGGTGAACTTTAGGATATTTGGGTTCCTTACTTATTCACATGTTCCTTCTGAGAAGAGGACGAATATATATCCCATGGAAGAGAAAGGCATCCTTTTTGGGTATATCAAGACCTAAAAGGATTTCCGCATATACATTCCCTCTTTGAGGAAGAAAATTGTGCGATGGGATGTGATATTTGAGAATTATAGAGTCTTTTAGAGGTCACAATATATGGAGTAGGGGGAGAAATCAACTCCTCAAACTCAGGTGAGTCCATCATAGAGAATAGTGACACAGCGTTCAGGACCACCTATTTCAGGGAATACTAGTCCACATGTGACAGGGTCACATGTTACTGGTCCTCAATTTATGGGTTCATAGGGTATTGTTTCTTAGTCTACTGGTTCAAAGAATACCTTAGAATCATATTCAGGTAAACAGTCTTCAGGTGGTGGGATTGAGGAGGAGGATTCCCCTCCACATGGTGCTACTTCATAGAAGAGGAATCGAAGGTGGCTTTAGGACACTTTGAAGGAAGCATAAGGTTAAATGGGGAATCCCATGCAAGTTTTGAAGGAGAGTAAACCTCCTAAGAGGTTTTGAAACTATCTTGCAATGGCGAGCAACATAAGAGAGTCCAAACCTTCCATTTTTGAGGAGGCAATAGGTCAGCAAGTATGGAAGGAATCCATGATGGAAGAGTATAGTTCCATCGTGAAGAATGATGTTTGGGAGGTGGTTCCAAGACCCGAGGGTGTAAATCCCTTTACTAAGGCTTCAAAGTTAAATGGTAAATTTGTAATCTAAATTACTTTTCTTTTCTTGAACATGACATCTATTTTCTATTTCTGTTTACATTACAACAATCTATCTAATTTATGTTGGAGTACTAGCAAATTTAGCCAGTTAAGATATCAAATTATCAAATTATACAGTCCAAAATAGTCACAAACAGAGTACACAACATAACTTTCATTCTTAACAAAATTAATAATGGTAAAATACCTCTTGAAGAAGAAGTTTGTCCCTTTCTTTCTTGTTGTTGCTAACTGCTTGAAACTGTCTGAAAATTTAATCTTTTCCTCCCAGCCAGCTAGGAACAGAGCCTCTCTGGCTCCCTAGCTCCAGGATTCCTTACGAATTCCATGCCCCTGAGCCCAAAACTCCCAGCAACAGGTGCCCCCTATAACAGTCCTTCAAACTCCAACAAGTTCCACAAGAAAAAACCAGTAGTACCATCCTCCAACAAGCTCCTCTAGCCAATACCAGCAATACAGTCCTCCAATATAAAAAAAATATGCTCCCCAAAACCCCAAAACATAAGTCCACTTCCCAAGTGTTTTCCCCTCTCTTATCCTCCTTTTCCCCTTGTCTCATTTACCGCCTTCTCCCTTCATTAAGTCCCACCCACCTTATCCCTCCATTAAGTGTCATCTAACTTATCCCCCCTTTCATAAATGGGTTGATCTCCTGATACAAAATAATAATTAATAATTTATTAAACTGGATTTTATTAAACAAATATTTAATCCTGAAATTAATTAATTAATTAATTAAACCAATATACATTCAACAAATATTTAACTATGACAATTAATTAATTAATTAGGGTTGTTACATACACCCACACTTTAGGAAACTTCGTCCCGAAGTTAAATTATTTTATGATACAAGGGAAATGTACACATGGTTCATATATTCGTATCCAATAAACAACATTATCAGTAAGTAAGCCAAGAAAACTCATACATACTAGTGTACATGTGCAAGAAATGCATGTCTAGCTAGTACATACAAGTCTCGTGCATGTACTAATAACAATAACTCTCACCTCTATAGTAATTTATGTATGCATCCAATCCAATCAACAAGACTATTCAATTTATAAAAGATAATAAACCAATCAATTGTTTGCGAAATCCCTATTGGGTATGTGTTATATTCTTTGCATTTGTGTGTGTGGCTGCGTCAGATATGACAACTGCGTCTGAAAATCCCTCGTACTAGTGCTTTGTTTGTGCCTTGTGTGCTGGGAACTTTCCTAGGGGGGTCCCAGGGCGGGGTAGGTATGCCCGCCCTAGTTACGCACAACGTTTGGCAATTTTTTTTTTGGGGGTGGTTTTTGCTATTTTTAGTGTATTTTGCTATTTTTAGCGGTTTTGTAAATTAATCCCAGATTAAGGGATTAGGGTTTTGGTATCTACGGAATACCTAAAAACATTGTATATATACTACATAGTGAATGGTGAAATTTGATATAATGAATATAATAAAGGTTTTCCCAGTTGAGGGTTTCCGGTATAAATCTCTATGTACTATGTGAATGAGCCATTGATTAATTTATGTTTTGCTTAAGAATCTATATGCATTGCTTTATTTTACAGGTTTAAAACTTACATGTGGTATCAGAGCTCGTTTTTGGCTTCAAAGGGACGCCTTTGTTGTTGAGATTTTGGCTCGGTCTTGATAGATCAAGTTTATCTTGAGTCTGTGATAAACCTGGGTTTAGTGGGAGCTTTTGTAGTGGTGATTTGAGTGCAGAAAGGGGAATGGAAAGATCTTCTAGAATCAAGATAGAGAAGTTCAATGGTAAAAAATTTGAGCTATGGAAGCTGAAGATGGAGGACCTTCTTGTAGACAAAGAACAATGGATCGCTGTGGATCCTGGTACACAGCCTACTAGTACACCGTCTACTAGCACACATGCTACTGGTACACAACCTACTAGTACAAAAACTACTAGTACACCAACTACTAGTATGTCGAAGGAAGATTGGGAGAAGTTAGACAAAATAACAAGGAGTACTATTTGACTCTGCCTGGCAGGTTTAGTTTTGTTGAATGTCTCAGGAGAATCTACAACCAAGGAACTATGGGATAAGTTGGGGAATTTGTATCAATCAAAGTCCCCGGTAAAAAAGTTTTTTCTTCGAAAGAAGTTGTATCATATTAGGATTGAAGATGGAGATTCTGTGACAGAACATCTAAATGCCTTTAATACTCTGGTAAGTCAACTTGTCTTTGTTAATATTACGATTGCAGAAGAAGATAAGTGTATTACTTTGTTATGTTCTTTGCCAAACTCTTGGGATAATCTGGTTGTAGCAATTGGTAGTACCACTCAATCTGCATTGAAGTATGAGGATGTAGTTTCATCCTTGTTATCTGAAGAGATGAGGCGAAAAATCATGGATGGTCACAACACAGATGCTTTATTTGTAAGAGGGCGTACCCAAGACAGGAACCCTAGTAATCCTTCGGGGTGGATATCTAAATCTACAGGTAGATCTAAGTCTCCAGGAAAATCTCTGAGGAAATGTTGGAAGTGTGGTAAAACAAGGCATTATAAGAAAGATTGCAAGTCTAAGAAGGTTGAAAAACCAAAGGGATTTGATAGTACCTCTTCCACAGAGGCAAAAAACTCCACTGAAGAAGAAGGTGATGTTTACCTGGCATCTACAAGTACACATGCAGACCATGATGTTTTGTTGATCGACTCAGGTGCATCATACCATATGAATCCTCACAGGGAGTGGTTCTCTGAATATGAAAAATATGATGGTGGTGATGTATTCCTAGGAGATTACTCGATAGAAAAAATCTTGGGACGTGGAAGGGTTAAGTTGATGCTAAAAGATGGAAGGATTAGAAAACTTCCTGGGGTTCTTCACATTCCAAAACTAGCCAGGAGCCTAATATCTTTAAGCGAGATGGATGATGCAGGAGTGGATACTGTATTTGGAAAGAACACTTGCAAGATGGTATGAGGAGAAATGGTGTTGATGAGGGGAGTTCGGTGTGGAACCTTGTACAAGTTGTTGGGAAGAACTTGTACTAATGGGTGTAACAGTTCTATTGTCCTTGAGAAGACAAATAAAGAAGACAAGACCAATATCGTCCCTGAAAAGAAGACCATGCCATGGCATCAAAGACTGGAACATATTGGAGAAAAGGGCCTACGAACACTACACGGTAAAGGTATGGTTGAAGGTATGTCTAATTGCACTCTGGATTTTGATTTCTATGAACATTGCATATATGTTAAACATAATCGAGTAAGATTCCCATCTGGTGCTACAAGAGCAAAGGGGATCTTAGAGTTAATACACAGTGATGTGTTTGGACCTATTCTTGTTCCATCCCTAGGTAAATCTATTTATTATGTTTCATTCATAGATGATTTTTCAAGGAACACATGGATTTATTTTCTTAGAAAGAAATCTGAGGTATTTGATAAATTTAAAGAGTTTAAGGCTCTGGTAGAAAATCAGACAAAGAAGAAAATAAAGGTATTGAGAACAGATAATGGTGGAGAATTATGCAGAAATGAATTCGAAGAATTCTGTAAGAAGTGTGGTATAGCAAGGAATAAGACTACTCCATACACTCCTCAACAGAATGAAGTTGTAGAAAGGATGAATAGGACACTGATGGAAAAAGCAAGGAGCATGCTCAGCGGTGCCGGGTTAGGACAAGAATTCTGGGCAGAGGCAATGGGTACAACATGTTACCTGGTCAATCGTTCACCTTCATCAACGTTGGACGATAAAAATCCACACGAGGTATGGTCTGGAAAGAAACCCTCTCTTCAACATCTTAGAGTGTTTGGTTGTGATGCTTATATACATGTTCCAAAGGAAAATAGAAGTAAGTTGGATAAAAAGGGTGAAAAGTGTATCTTTATTGGTTATAAAGATGGTGTGAAAGGTTATAAGCTTTGGAACCCAGAAACCAAGAAAACTATTTACAATCAAGATGTTGTTTTTAGAGAGGTAAAATATGTGTCCAAACAGGAATTCCTATCAACAAAAAATGAACCTGAGAAAATAGATCTTGAGTTGGATGATGCAAAATCTAAATCATCTAAAGAAGAGGAAGCAAAAGAATAAGAAGAAGAACCTCATACCCCAGTATTGAGGAGATCAGTGAGAGAAAGAAGGCAACCAGAAAGGTATAGTCCACCTGATTTTCGTTCCAATTTGCTTTATCTATTATTGATGATGATCCCAGAACTACCAGGGAAGAAGTGAATTCAGAGGATAGTAAACTATGGAAGAAGGCCATGGTTGACGAAATGGATGCCTTGGATAAGAATGTGGTATGGGATATAGTTGAGTTGCCAGCTGGAAGAAAATCCGTTGGTAGCAAATGGTTGTTTAAGAAGAAGTTTAATGCAGAAGGTAAAGTGGAGAAATACAAAGCTCAGTTAGTAGCAAAAGATTATTCCTAGGTAGAGGGAATTGACTTTGGTGATATTTTTTCTCCTTTTGCCAAGTTAACATCTATAAGATTTATTTTATCTATTGTTGCTGCTTTTGATCTTGAAGTGGAATAGATGGATGTGAAGACAACATTCCTACATGAGGATCTGGAAGAAGAAATCTACATGAAGTAGCCATAAGGATTTGTAGTGAAGGGAAAGAAAGAGTTGGTTTGTAAGCTAAAGAAGTCACTATATGGTCTGAAGCAATCACCTAGGATGTGGTACCAAAAGTTTGACACATACATCCTTGGATTGGGATTTGCAAGAAGCAGGGTTGATCACTGTGTATATTCCAAGAAGGTTGGTAATCACTTCATTTATGTAGTGTTGTATGTTGATGACATGTTGTTGGTAGGAAATAACATGTTTGTTATCAAGGAGGTGAAATCATAGCTTTCCTCCCAATTTGACATGAAGGATCTCGGTGCTGCTAACTTCATTATGGGAATGGAGATTAAAAGAGATCGTGCAAACATGAAACTCTGGTTGAATTAGAGAAAAGATGTTGAGACGATATTGCAGAGGTTTAATATGCATGGAAGTAAACCGGTCAAGGTTCCTATTTCTATAGGTGTAAAGTTATCTGCAGATCAGTGTCCCAAAACACAGGAAGAAGAAGATGACATGTCCCATGTTCTGTATGCCAGTGTAGTTGGCAGTTTGATGTATGCAATGGTCTGTACTAGACCAGACATGGCACATGTAGTGGGAGTTTTGAGCAGGTATATGTCAAAACCAGGGAAGGAGCATTGGACAACAGTAGATACGGTCTTCAGGTATCTTCGTGGCACTACAAGTTATGGATTGTGTTACCAAGGAAGACTAGGATTGGACAAAGTGCTGGACATACATGGCTTTGTTGATGCAGACTGGGCTAGAGATTTGGATCACAAAAGATATACAAGTGGGTATGTGTTTAACCTATTTGGAGGAGCAATTAGTTGGATGAGAAAAAGACAGGTTGTAGTGGCACTCTCAACTACAGAAGCTGAATACATGGCATCCACTCATGCAAGCAAGGATGCAATATGGTTACAAAGATTGTGTTCAGGTATTGGGTTGGTACAACAAGCAATGAGATTAGATTGTGACAGTCAGAGTGCAATATTCCTAGCAAATAACCCAGCTTATCATTTGAAGACAAAGCATATTGATGTTCAGTATCACTTTGTGAGAGACATGGTTGAGGAAAAGAAGGTGTTGCTGGAAAAGGTTGACACTTTGAAGAATGTCGCAGATTCATTGACAAAGTCTGTGAGCACATAAAAGTTCTCCTGGTGTAGAGTAACAATGGGCATTGTTGCCTTGGATTGTTGACTATATAATCCTCTAGACCCCTAGAGGCAAAGAAAACAACAAGTGGGAGAATGTTGGGTATGTGTTGTATTCTTTGCATGTGTGTGTGTGGGCGCGTCAGATATGACAACTGCGTTTGACGATCCCTCGTATTAGTGCTCTGTTTGTGGCGTGTGCATCGGACGCTTTCCTAGGGGGGTCCCGGNGGGGGGGGGGGCGCAAGTATGCCCCCCCTTGGTTACATGCAACGTTCGACAGCCCGGGGCAGTGCCCCAAATTTTTTTGGAGGGCAGTTTTTGCTATTTTTAGTAGATTTTGCTATTTTTAGTTGTTTTGTAAATTAATCCTGGATTAAGGGATTAGGTTTTTGGTATCTACGAAATATCTAAAAACATTGTATGTATATTGTATAGTGAATGGTGAAATTTGATATAATGAATATAAGAAAGGTTTTCCTGGTTAAGGGTTTTCGGTATAAATCTCTGTGTACTATGTGAATGAGCCATTGATTAATTTATGTTTTGCTTAAGAATCTATATGCATTGCTCTACTTCATAGGTTTAAAACTCACAATCCCTTAATTACAATAATCTAGCTCAACAATGTTTATTTAGACAATTTTAGTTTAGTTAAATAATTATGAACATACATACATACACATTGTCTTTTTAGAAGGAAAAACAATAAATTCCACCAGAAGGAAAATCTCCATACACTCTCAACTATTATCATTCATCCTTCCTCCCTAAATTACTTCCATCTTCCATTCCTATCCTTCCTTTGCTAGACTATCTTGGAGCGTCAACTATATTGACCTAACTCCAAATAGAACCCGTAAGTGGAAGTGTCACTATCTTGACCAAGCTTCCCCAGCAGGCAACTGACAGTCATCATCACATGTCTAGGGGAGCATGAGCTAACACCATCCTCCCATGACTCCAGGTTTCAGAGGATACACGGTGCGAAATGCCTCCACCCCTCCTAATAGGACTAGGGTCCACACCCTACAATGGAATATATAGTGGCACCGTGTTGCTGGGAATTTTGTCATCGTTTATTCATTTTTAGGCAGTCTCACCACCTGAAATCCTGCACTGGTCCACATATAATAGAAATTCATTTAAACCAATATAATTTTACATACAAAGATTCATACCATATTGTTTCTCGATCACTGGTCATGACATGCACTTTCATTATCATTATCCCTTGGCTATTTCATAGCCCAATGCCCTGCAAATTAGTCTATAACATAAAACTCATACATATCTATGCATTATCATCATGTAATTGCATACAACCATAATCTCAATTCGGTATCTACGTACAAACAACTTAATATCAAGTGTTCAAGTTAGAAATAGATCTCATAATATCCCCTTAATTCAATTGACGTCACTCGTTCATAAAATTTTCATTTTCATAATAGCTCGCATCATATCCATCATCATTCAAATAACATTTACACATTCATAGAATTTACATTCTCATAATATATCTCATCATATCCATCATCATTCAAACAATATTTAAACATTCATAGAATTTACATTCGCATAATAGATCGCATCATATCCATCATCATTCAAATAATATTTAAACATTCATAGAATTTACATTCCCATAATAGATCGCATCATACTCATCATCATTCAAATAACATTTAAACATTCATAAAGGTTCATATGTCTTAAAAGTTCAAGTGTATCATTAATAGTTTCATTGTGAATAGAAAATAAAGGTAATTAGGCCTTAGGTAATCCTAGTTGTCTAAGTCAAAAGGTGGTGTTACATACACCCAACCTTCGAGAAACATATTCTTGAGGTGGTAAAAAATAGTGAAGGATAATATCGTCATAATGTCTCGACATCCTCCCAAGTAGCAGATCTTGGACTAAACTTTTCCCAATGGACCTTAACTTGGTCTACCAGACGGTTTCTGAGCTGTCAGACTCTACAATCCAATATGCGTAACGGTTCTACCGTGAGGGTTCCCGCGTCTGATACCTACAATTCCTTCCAATTTAGTTTATGTGATTCATCAACAACATAATGACGTAGAACAGATACATGAAAAACATTATGAGTTTTATGCAAGTGGGGTGGCAGTACGAGACGATAGGCAACGTGTCCAATTTTCTCTTAGATTTTAAGCGGTCCTATAAATCTAGGTGACAACTTTGTCCCCTTCCCGAACCGAATGGTACTCTTATTAGGCCTGATACGAATGAAAACCTGATCTCCTACTTTATAAATTCTGTCAGTTCTATGTGCATCCGCATAACTTTTTTGTCTATCATGTTCTTCCTTTAGTCTCTGCCTAATCTGAATCACCTGTTCCTCCATCTCTTGAATCAATTCTAGCCCAACTATTACTTGGTCTTCTAATCTTTCCCAACTCAATAGTGTTCTGCAAGGCCTTCCATACAGATCTTCATAGGGTGGCATTCCGATGGAGCTATGAAAAATGTTATTGTAGGCTAACTCTACAAAAGGTAGGTACTTCTCCCAATGGGTTTGATTATCCATAACATACATCCTAAGCATGTCTTCCATAAACTAATTTACTCTCTCAGTTTTCCCATCTATTTCTGGATGATAAGCTGTGCTTAAGTTCAACGGAGTCCCCAGCATTGACTGCAAACTTGTCCAAAACCTAGAAGTAAATCTGGATTCCGTATCTGAAATGATCTTCTTGCGTATCCCATGAAAATGGATGACCTCACTTACAAACACACGTGCCACATCGGTGACATCGTAAGTGTCTCTAACTGGAATAAAATGAGAACTCTTGGTCAAATTATCTACTATCAGAAGAATGGCATTGTGTCGATGAGATGTGAGAAGCAGCCCCACAACAAAATCCATAGAAATGACTTCCCACTTGGTCATAGGAACATCATGTGGTTGTAGGAGACCTGCCGGGTGATGGTGGTCAGATTTCACTTGTTGACACTCTAGGCACTTGGCGATGAAATGGACCACATCGCG
The DNA here is from genome assembly GCA_032191745.1 of Picea mariana. NCBI lineage: Eukaryota > Viridiplantae > Streptophyta > Pinopsida > Pinales > Pinaceae > Picea > Picea mariana. Next base: position 336,440 of record JASDQU010738505.1, on the reverse strand, counting down.
CTTCATGCCTACCCAGAAGAAGAGATTCCTCATGTCTGTGTACATTTTCTTCACACCTGGATGCGCACAATAAAGTTCTCTATGGGCTTCCTTCAATATGATGTTTTGAATATCCCCACCTTCGGGGATGTACCTCCTTCCTCAATATCTCAATAGTCCGTCTTCTTCCAGACTATATCCTTCATACTTTAGATCTAATTTCCTCCCACTCTGGAGGTTTGAGGTAACCTTTAAATACCAATTGTCTCCAAGGAGTTGCGTCAACACACGTTCCCTCAGATTGACTTTTAAGGGTACCAAGGAGAAGACACGTGGTCTCCTACTCAAGGCATCGATGACCACATTCTTTTTTCCCTTGATATATGAAATACCAAAATCATACTCACTCATGAAATCACTCCATCACCTTTTCTTGGCATTCATATCCGTTTGAGTGAATATGCTTTAAACTTTGATGGTCTGTTTTGAGCTCAAAGTTTCACCCTACTAGATAATTCCTCCAAATTTTCAGAGCTAGCATTATAGCTGCCAACTCTAAATCATGAGTAGCATAAAGCTCCTCGTGTTTCTTCAACTTCCTTGACGCATAATCTATCACTCCTCTATCCTGCATTAGCACGACCCCCAACCCTTTCTTCGAGGCATCCGTGCAGACTATGAAGTCCTTTCCCATATCCGACACTCGTAGAATTGGCGCACTAGTTAGTAACCTCTTAAGATCGATGAATGCACTATCACATTCTTTTTTCCATTCATACCTGACCCCCTTGTGCTACAAAGTGGTGATGGGTTTCACTATTTTAGATAAACCTTCCACAGATCTCCGATAATAAACTGCTAGCCCCATGAAGCTTCTTACCTCATGAGCATTTTTCAGCACTGGCCATTTCATAATGGCCTTTACCTTTTCTGGGTACATAGAGATTCCTTCGCTGGAAATGATATGGCCTAAATAGTGGATTTCTTTCTATAAGAAGGAACACTTCGACAAATTCCCATACAATTTGTTCTCTCTAAGGCAGGACAACACCACTCGCAAGTGTTCCTCATGTTCTCTTTCGTTCTTGGAATAGATGAGGATATCATCTAAAACAAATTGTACAAAGTGGTCTAAGTACTTCCAGAATACACCGTTCATGAGGCTCATGAATACTGTTGGTGCATTGGTCAATTTGAAAGGTACTACAATGAACTCGTAATGCCCATACCGAGTTCGAAAGGCAGTTTTAGGAATATCACCTTCCTTAATCCTTAACTGGTGATACCCTAATCGCAAATCAATTTTTGAGAATACTGTTGCTCCTTTCATTTGATCAAAGAGATCATCTATCCGTGGCTTAACCTTCATAGTTGAGATAAAGCGTAGAGACACCCGCCTCCGTACACCATGGATCTCTACTGGCCTTCCTTCATCGTTAATACAAATCACCCATTTTGCGAAACAATCTACCATAGCTCGATGGGATTCTAACCAATCCATTCCAATGATTAGGTCATATTTCCTGAGGGCAGTGACATATACCTTCAACCTGGTAGTACACACTCCCAGGTCTACTAGACAATTATCAACACTAGGTCCTACCGCTTTTTCTTTCCCCCGAATCCATCTTGACTTATTTAAAATTTTCATCCTCGTAGGTTGCCAACCCACACTTTTCTAATGAAGAAGGTGAAATGAAACTATCTGTAGCACCATAATCAAATAAAATTTTAACATTGATATGATTTAGCATACCTGATGACTCCACCACCATGGATTGATGTTCTGCTTGGAGATTATTAACTGCTGCATAAATCTGGTGGCTACCACTTTCTCTTCCCATCGGGGCCTTTCCTTCTCTATGCACAAATCTTGCTTGCAAATCTAGGTAGTCACGCTGGTAATAGGGTCCTCCACATCCCCAACATGTAACACGAGATTGAACCTGCGCACTGCTCTATGACGGTCTCTGAAATGAGTTCCTTCCCCTACTAGCTGCTCCCTGAGATGGTCGTGAACCTGCTTGCGTCATTGGTGATGAGCGCGATGCTGCACTTTCTGCCATTGAAATACCTGTAGAAAATATCCTTGGTGTGACTCTATTACCATAAGGAGGTGGCCTAGAGCTTCCTCCCCTAGAGAAGGTCCTAGGGGCCTTCCCCACAAATCCAGGATGATGCATAACGGTAAATCGCATACCTCCATTTAAGCTCATGTGTTCCTCAACATAACATGCATTTTCAACTACTTCCACTACTGAAGATGGTTTCCACGTCTGTACCATGGCCCTTATCTTAGGGTTTAACCCTTAGACAAAGCATTCTGCATGTCGTTGATCATTATCCATGTATGAAACATATTTCACCAGCTCCATGAACCTGATCTCATACTATTCCACGGTCCTGTTCCCCTTTACTAGAGCATGAAATGCTCCCACTTGTTGTTCCTCATAGTAAACTGGTATATATTTCCTTCAGAACCTTTCCTCAAAAAGTTCCCAACAGACGGTATCTGGGGTAAGGTGCAACTGCCTCTTTAGGTTTCCCCACCGGTTCAAGGCACTATCCCTTAACTGAAAGATTGTTATTTTCACCTTTGATGTGGAAGCATAGTCTCTTAAGGTGAAACATATTGTCATTCCTTCCAACCATGCCTCAACACGTTCACTG
>JASDQU010738505.1:302384-314763 GCA_032191745.1 Picea mariana | reverse complement strand
AGGGAGGTGTATTGGCCAATGGACTTGTATTAGTGAATGTGTGTCCTCCTAGGGTGAATCAGGTGTGTGGGGAATGAGGGTTTGTGTGTTGTGGGCGTAAGTGGCTCCTGGGATAAAAGATCCTTCCTGTTGCTTTGTGAAAATTCCTTGTTGTCCTTGCCAAGCCTAGAATTACATTTCCCAGTGGAGTTTAGTCCCAGCTCGAGGGTGACCTACTGTTGAGAGTGATGAGCAGTACGGTCTAAGGCAGGGATGTTCGTGGAAGGTCTGCACACAGTTGGTGGATTTACACCAGATAAAAGATAAGTATCATAACTGTGTTTAATTATGTATTTTATGCATGTTGTTGTGATGCTGTATTTCTTCATGTATTGTGTTGCATGTATGAATTGCTCTTGATTCTATTTAAGTCTGTATGATAGCAATAACTCTATGTTAGTTGTGTTAATTCCATTAAAATGCATGTATTTTATATAAGCTATAAATTCGGCATGGTAGCATTACCCGGTCTGTGGATGGTTGGGGATGTTACAATATGGCATCAGAGGCATGGTTACAACACTGAGCCTGGATGGGCCATGTTAGTGGTTAAAGAGACAAATATTTCAAAGTGAATTGTTGTCGAAAGGGACAAAATTTGAGGTTCAGAGTGTCCCTGAGTGCAAGGAGTGGGTCGACCGAGTCTTTGACTCAAAAATATCGGGAGAAATAGAGTGATTTTTCTCGTGAAAGGACATGAAGATTTGTTGCAAAGAGTGCATAGATCTTAAAGTCGACTAAGTGTCGAAGAAACCCTCTAAGGAGAAAGGGGTTCAAGAAATCAAGCTCAGGAGGAGGAACGACAATAGTCGTCAGATTTTTTATTGGAAGGAGTCTGGACCGTTATATCCGTGTCTAAGAAGGAAAAGTAAAGTCACTTCGGAGGATTTCAAGTGTGGCGTGACAAACTCCCGAAGTCCCGAAGGCCAAAGTAGACCACAATCGTTCGTTGCGAAGGACACTTGTGAAGAGATCGTGTACTTCGGGTGGAATTACTTCGAGAGGAGGCAAGTGTTGTGATTTTGAACTTCCTGAAGCCCAAAGTGATGAATTCTCTCATAGTTGTTCATCATGAAGGAGGACACGCGTCGGTAGATTGGGAACTCTGGGAGAAAACACTCTAGGAAAAAGTGAGCGTAGAGGAGTTGAAACTCCCGAAGCCAAAGAGCTGAAGTGGTGAGTCATGATAACATCACATCAAGGTGACATGGAAACATGGGATGTGTGCCACATGTCAGTGGGTTTAGAACCCATGGAAGATTGAAATGACATTTGGAACACGACGAGTGCCACCCATCTGAATGAGCCATGTATTATTCGCTAGTATTCCTCCATATGTCATTTCGTCTGAGCAAGGTTAGTGGGGCCCGAGGTTACGTAATGTAGTTAAAGGTCGGAGGACCCACCATGGCGTTTATCACGATACATCAATATCGATGGCCAGAAGGAATTGCAGGGACCCAAGTTGCACGAAATCTAATTCTCTAAGGCGGTCCTGCAATCAAACCGCGGTTTCACTCATGGGTTACATGTCAGTGTTAGAAGAATCACGGAATGAAAGACGGTTTACTCCAAACCACTGTTGCATGCCCCCGCAATTGGGAAAAAGTTAAATGATGTAATGTAATAACATCACCTAAGGTGACGTGGAAGTGTTCGGAGATTAATGGTTTGAGGTGTGCGGATGTGAAATATTTCAAAGTCCCGAAGTCCCAGAACTTAGACACCTGAGGTTCCATAGCGAGTGTCAGCCATTGGATGTTGGGTAGACGTGGACGATTGATCCTCCCTACTGCGCAAGTTCGGTAACTCAGAACTCTTAGTGATCATTGTGTTATGCTTAGAAATATTCTGAAGCCAAAGGCCCGAGTATGCGCTTATTGATATAGCAATTAGTCACGACCCATGGTCATGTGGGTTGGGGATTGAGAGAAAGGGGCTAGTGCCCGAAAAATTAGCAGGGAAAAGCTCCGAAAGAAGAAATCTATGGGGATTCTTGATTTGAACGAGAATCATAGAGAATGAAATATGAACTTTTTATTAAATTAGATTGGTTTATGAATGTTGTGGGAATTGTTAAGGAATGATGGCCTGACAAATTCCAATTGACTGGACGTTGTGTTTTGCAGATTTTAACAAGTGTTAGGACCACAGTGAATTGCCACAGAGTGTAGATAAATGGAGGAGGCACATAATGCTTCCAGTTCAGAGAATTAAGTAAAAGGAATGGATGTCCATTTAGGAGGGGAAGAATTGAACTCCAATGGGTAGAGAGGAGAGATGGACAAGGAAGAGCATATGATGAAAATCATTGAATGATTGCAGAAAGATGCCTAGGTTCACCGAGATGATAAAAGAAATATAATGAAATCCAGGGATCAACAGAATGAGTATGCTAGAGATGAAAGAGTTGTAATTGCATCTTGAAGAGCTTCTAAAGAAGGGGTATATACACCCAAGTGTGTCACCTTGGGGTGCCCCGGTCCTGTTCGTGAAGAAGAAAGATGGGACACTGAGATTGTGTATCGATTTCAGACAATTGAACAAAGTAATTGTAAAGAACAAATATCCTTTGTTGAGGATTGATGATCTCTTCGATCAGTTGAAGCATGTGAAGATATTTTCAAAGATAGACCTCAGGTCGGGATATCACCAGGTAAGGATAAACAATGAAGACATCGGCAAGACCTCCTTTAGAACAAGGTATGGTCATTATGAATTGATAGTGGTGTTGTTTGGGCTGTTGAATGCACCCAATGTTTTTATGTGCCTAATGAATGGTGTATTCAGGGACTATCTAGACAAGTTTTTCATAGTATTCTTGGATGACATGCTGGTGTATTCCAAGTCGGAGGAAGAGCATGAACAAAATATTAGGATGGTGTTTCATGTGCTAAGAGAGCACCAACTATATGCCAAGTTGAGCAAGTGCTCATTTTATCAGGATCAGATCCATTACTTGGGGCATATTATTTCAAAGGATGGGATAGTTGTAGATCCTGAGAAGATTGAGGCCATTAGAGAATGGTCAGTGCCAAAGAATGTAACATAATTCATATCCTTTATGGGTCTAGTTGGCTATTACAGAAGGTTCATTTCAGGGTTCTCTGGGATAGCTCACCCTATCACTTCCTTGCAAAGGAAGGAGAAGAAGTTTCAGTGGACAAAAGATTGTGAGAGAAGATTCCAGCAATTGAAGCAACGGTTAACCAGTACCCCAATATTAAGGATTGTATATTTGAATGAAGACTTTGTAGTGTGTACAGATGCATGTAAAGAAGGACTGGGAGGAGTCCTAAGTCAGAATGGATTCGTAATTTTTTATGAATCCAGGAAGTTGAAAGAGCACGAATGGAACTATGCAAATCATGATTTGGAGTTGGCAGCCATAGTTCACGCTCTAAAGAAACGGAGGCATTACCTCATGGGAAGGAGGTTTGAACTGAGGACAGACCATAATGGTCTGAAGTATTTGTTTGATCAACAAACTTTGAATGCTAGGCAAAGTAGGTGGCTGGAGTTTCTTTGTGAATATGAATTTGATATCAAGCATATCAAAGGAAAATTGAACAAAGTGGTTGATTCACTCAGCAGGAGAGTGCATGAATTACATGCTACAACCATTTGTTGCAACCTTTACCCATCCCTGAGTGGAAGTGGGAAGTGGTGACAATGGATTTCATCATAGGATTGCCCAGAAACGACAAGCAACATGAATCAATCATGGTGGTGGTGGACACGCTTACGAAAGTTTCCCATTTTATTCCATTGAAGACTACTCACAAGGAAACTAATGTTGGTGATATTTTTATGAGGGAAATAACACGATTGCATGGTATTCTCAAGACAATTGTGTCTGACAGGGATCCGAAATTTACTTCAAAGTTCTGGAAGGGGTTGTTCAAAGGATTCAAAACAAATCTGAACTTCAACATTGCTTATCATACTGAGTCTGATGGACATACAAAGAGGGTGAACCAAGTGATAGAAGATATGCTAAGGATGTATGTTATGGACAAACCATCTAAATGGGAAGACTACCTGCACTTGATAGAATTCACCTACAACAATGGGTATCAAGCATCGTTGAAGATGAGCCCATTTGAAGCACGTTATGGTAGAAAGTGCAATACTCCGGTAAGCTGGGATAATCCAACTGATAGGGTAGTGTTTGGGCCAAAGTTGATCAAGGAAATGGAAGAACAAATGCTAAAGATTAAGCAGAATTTGAAATTTTCCCAAGACAGGAAGAAGAGTTATGTTGATAAGAAAAGAATCCATGGGGAGTTCAAAGTGGGTGATCATGTTTTTCTGAAAGTAAAAGCTAACAGAAGTTCCCTGAAGCTGGGAAATTGTTCCAAGTTGGCAGCCAGATTTTGTGGACCATTTAAAATCCTAGAAAGGATTGGACTAGTTGCATATATGCTTGCATTACCTGCATCCATGACTGTACATAATGTGTTTCATATTTCATTGCTTAAGAAATATATACCTGATGCTAATCATGTAATCGATTGGAATGTGATTTAGGTGGAGCAAGAAGGCGTCTTGCAAGTAAATCTGGTGTCTATATTGGACCGAAAAAGAAACTAGCTCCGGAATCGAGCCATAGAGCTTGTAAAAGTAAAGTGGACCTGGTATAGTCCTGAGGACACAACATGGGAGCATGAAGATGCTATGCGGGAAGAGTACCCACATATTTTTGAATATTTTGGAAATCTTGTTGTTGTTTTGTAAATAAGTTGCACTAAGGACAGTGCAAAAATAAGGGGAGGGGATTGTAATACCCCAAGGCCGAGCCTCTTCTGAATTGTAACTTTTTATTATAGGCCGGTGAGCCAAGTGGTTAGAATTTGAAGGACTTATGTGTTTATTAGGCTGGTGAGCCAGATGCCAAGGCTAGGAGCCTGATTTTGTTTGTATATGTAATTATGCAGATCATTAATAAAAATATAAACAATGTGGCATGTAGACCCTCCATGAAGAAGAGTTATGGGGGACTAAGCTCCACTAGGTAGGGTAAGGAAAGGGGGGCTAAGTATTTGGGTCTAGGGGCTGAGCTAGGGGGATTACCTCTAGAGGAATAATATTTTAATGTTATTTCCTGAAGACTAAAGTGAACATTGTATGATTTTGTTATCCTAAGTTCCCAGTGGCTGGGGGACGTAAGCTAAATGGAGCGCATGCAGCTCTAGGAAGACAAGTGTCGACCTGGGCTCATGCTGTTAAAAGCTAAAGAATTAATTGTGTTGGGGGGTTGGGAGTTTATTCTGTCACCCTACATCTGAACCATTCTGCCTCGAAATCTACCTCTACATACCCACGCACATAGAAGGAATCCCTCATGGGAAGATTGTTCATTCTGCCATTCTCACATCCTGTACATGAACCCGTTCTTGCTTCTGCGTCTAACCTCTGCCTACTCAGATGCATATCTGGAACCAAAATGAAGAAGTCGTCCTGTGTTGTTTCCTGTGAAGCCAGACGCAATTGTAGTCACCTGAGCCATGTTGTGACTTAGTGTTAGGTTGTTTCCTTTTCGGGTGTCCATACCCATTTTTCCCTATTGTTGTTGCTATTATTGTTGATATTACTATCAACCGTACCCAACTGTAGATGAGTTGAAGACTAATTATCAGACCTGTGAGCAGCTCTCCCAGGTGAGAGAGTCTGTTGGGAAGTGAGTTCTCCTGGAAGGGAGTCCCGTAGCAGCCACAATACTCTGAGACTTCTAGTCCATCCTGTTGTTGAAGCCCAAGGTAAGGGAGGTGTACTGGTTGATGGAATTTTATTAGTGACTGTGTATCCTCCTGGGGTGGAGCAGGTGTGTGGGGAATAAGGGTCTATGTGTTTTGGGCGTAAGTGTCTCCTGGTATAAAATATATTTCCTGTTGCTTTGTGCAACTTCCTTGTTGTCCTTTCTAAGCCTAGAATTACTTTGCCCGGTGGATTTTAGTTTGCAGTATCCAAGGGAATTGGTTGGGTTAGTCTAAGGGTCATTTGGAATGTTGTGAACATAGATAATTAGATTTTCCACAAGGTGCATAGAAACTTAACCTCTCTCCACTTGTGTTAAAAAAATTAGGGTACAAACAACAGTAAAAAAAAAAAAAAAACCTGGACAACTCAAACACGCATTTGAAGAACAATTGCTAAGGGAATTAAGTTAGATATGAAAATGTAATATATGAGCCCTAGGGTTTTATATATAGGTAATATGTGTAATAAATTAATTAGATTCAAACCCTCATCATAACTAGCACTAAGGATTACAAGGATCAATCAACTAGCAATAAAATGGTGAAAAGATTTGCAACGAAGCTCAAAAAGAAAAAAAACTATTTGAATTGTAGCTAGCCCCTACATATCGATTATTATGGTGGAAAAAACAACATGAAAGAGATCCCTTTTACCTTGCCTAAATGTAATAAAGGTAATTAGAAGGACCATAAGACCTTGTTCTTAGGGACATGGGGATAACACCATAATATATAAAGGACCTGCACACAAAGAATAGAGTTTGTAGTTGTGGACACCCATTGAGAAACACCTAAAACTTTAGAAACTGCCTAAATTGTTATAACTCAAGAGTTTGGAGAGGTTATTCTCAACTCATGGAAGAATTAATGGAACACTTAGTTAGGTTTTAGAATCAAGTCAATTCTGACAAATATTAAAAGGAAGTCTAACGTGAAAGAATTTATTGCTTTTAGTCATATGTGGGAGGATAAGATTTCTCCATTAATCCATGATTTTGATTGACATCGAAGTGAGAAAGCACGGGATGGAAGAAAATAGATAATGAGAGTGAGAGCCCTACCTCCTAGAATGACTCTATTAATTTCCATTCGTAAAGAACAAAACAACATATACAAATAAGAGATTGGTTGATTTGCCCTAAAATTGTAATTGCAATTTGAATAACAACACTATGGTATAGGTTAGTAAAAAATATGCTAGCCTATTCAAATTCAATACACATCCTACATTGTTCCTTGTTTTGGTACATGCCATAGTTATAGGAGTAAGATAGGGGGTGAAAGTTCATGCTTGATCATAAGTAGCTTAGGCTTCAATCCTAGGGAAGAGGTACCATTCCATGAACCATTCAAAGAGTAAAAAAGAGAGTGATGGGAACTCTATTGTGTTCACATGGGGAACTATCCCTTTTGTAAATCATCCATTAAACTCAACCTATTATAATTTCATTTGTAATTGGATCATAGAACTCATGTTAGATAAAAAAAAATGACATAATATACTTTACATAACTCAACAAATTTGGATGGTATAAAACCGATTTTTACACCTTTAGGTGTTGGAATTGTGAGATCAACCTAAATAGGTGTCCTATTGTCTTGAACCCGTATCAATGTTTAAAGGGAAAAAATCTTTCCATCTAGAATAGTAACATCATGCTTCCTTAAGCAATGGTTCATCTAGTAACTCCTATTTTGAGGCTAATTTCAACCTACTTCCATGAACTACTTCTTTTTCCCTTTCTATGTACTTCCATGAATAAAACAACGCTCCTTCCATTAGAATCATTAGTGGAAAGAACAATTCCTCATATATAGCATTAGCATCATAAATATTCAAAGGATGGGTGTCTGTATGACTGGTTATAAAAGGTCTCATACAAAGTACCTAATATCAATTGTAATGGGACTTTCCTTTAACTAGAAGGTGTCCACCAAGGGGAAAATAACTTATATATTAGAAAAGAAAGGAATAAACCTAATAAATCATAGTGAACTAGTGGTAGGGATATATAGAAGAGATGGAAACCTAAAATGAGTTTTGTAAAGAAATTGAATCAAAATGGGTGTTTCCTTCGCATTTGTATCGGTCTTGATTTTATAGACCAACAATATGCTAATGTTTAAAAGGGAATACAATTCTTAATGCTTATTGCACTGAGCCTTAACGTAAAGTTAGCAAAGGGCCTAGTAATGGCTAAAGCATAAAGAAAGCTAGTTTTGAGGGGACTAACCCCAATCATTTGCTTGATCTCCCTACACATTTTCCATATGTAACAAATGTTGGTGCTAAATAAACATGTGTTTAACATGTCGCTATCGCTCAATTGGCATTCAACCCAACACTGTAGGTTTTCATTCAACCCGTAGATGTAACTTTGCATAAATCATTTAATATTGGGCCCATGCATGCATTCAACACATCAAGTAAGTGTGCATCATCCGTTTTCTTTTTCTTCTAAAAGCTTTGAATTTCGGTTGCAAATGATGTTTTCCTTCTCCTTTCTATCCACTCAATGGAGCAAAATCTCGCTTCTACATTGCATCACCCGTGCAACTATGTTGATTATATGTGTGATAACTTTTTAGGATGATAGCTTTTTCAAAACAAAATGATTTAACTATTAAATTAAATTTTATAATTATTTAGATGATTAATTAATAATTAAATAGCATTAAATTTTATTATTAAAATATTAAATTTTAATAATAACCTGAGAACAACGATAATAACGTTCTCATACATAACCTGAGAACAACGATAATAAATTTTATAACCTGAGAACAACGATAATAACGTTCTCATACATAACCTGAGAACAACGATAATAAATTTTATAACCTGAGAACAACGATAATAACGTTCTCATACATAACCTGAGAACAACGATAATAAATTTTATAACCTGAGAACAACGATAATAACGTTCTCATACATAACCTGAGAACAACGATAATAAATTTTATAACCTGAGAACAATGATTATGGATGCTCGGCTCACAAATTCTCGTCTTCTTCTGCTCGGCTCACAAATGCCTGATCGAAGAAAATCGACCACTTCACCGAAAAACACAGTGCGCGCGCCCGTCGGATTGTTGCCACAATCTCGGCCATTCGATTTTGGACACGTGGCTTTCAACACGCCGTAGATCTCGACCGTCCGATGTTTGAAACGTGGTTTTATTGAGGTCGTAGATTTAAACCGTCCGATGTTTGACACGTTGCTCTTTTTAGTTCGTAGATCTAAACCGTCCGATGTTTGACATGTTGCTCTCTTTAATTCGTAGATCTAAACCGTCCGATGTTTGAAACGTGGCTTATTTCCGGCGGTAGATTCAGGCTATTCGATCGTTGACACGTTGCTTTCTTTAAACCGTAGATCTGGGTTGACCGATTATCGACACGTGGCGTTAATCGAACGACCCAGACGAGCACACCACGTGTCGACAATCGGACGGTCGGGCTAGCATACCGTACGACGAAAATGGTACGGATCTACACCTTCTCGATCGGACGATCAGACGACTAGGGTTTCACGGATCCTACGGCCTGACATGAGAAATGTGGCGCAAATCCGACGATATTGCGACACAGAATCTGACGGATGAGCAAAAACCACGTGCAGCAGAGCAGATGGTTGCGATATCCAGTGTTTTGGGTGCGGGTTCTGCGTATCATCGTCATATCAACTGCGGTGCCCATCCCGTCCGCAGGTCCCGCGTTCGAATCCTTCCCGGAGAAGAGAGTGGCAATTTTCTTGCAAGTTAGCACCTTTAATCTAGATTCCCTCGTATACATTAATCTCAGCGTTGGAAACATTGCCTCGAAGGATAAAACGTGGAGAGGAGGCGGAGGCACTGACTGAGAGAATCCATGGTTGTTAAAATATTGTGTAACTGCAAAGAATATTTGTATCCCCTTTTGTGGATAAAGAAAAAGATAAAATATATATTGACAAGTCGACCCTATTGTGCCTAAACAAGACAAATGTAAATTAAAAGGTAAAGTGGACAGGTCGGCCCTGACCTAATTATTGAGGGGGAAAAACTTGTATTTATAAGAGGCTTAGCACCCGATTTGTACACACACTCATCAAGCTCTCTCCATCAACTGCGCAATTCTGAGAGTGATGCGGTTACAAGGAGAAGTGACTCAACTACAAGGAAGAGTATCTCAGTAAAGGTGAAGGTTATCTTGAGAAGGACTATCTTGGTCTAAGTGGTGCGCTACTCTGTTCTAGTTAGGGTTTCTGGTGGATCTTCTATTTGGTGAGATCTCTCTTGTGAGAGACACTGTACTTGGTTATTGAATCTATATTAAAGAAGTTTTGCTGGGTTTTCTTCCCCTTGAGGGTTTCCTAGGATAAATGCTTATGTACTATGTGATTGTGTTTCTTTCAGTAAGATCCTTATTATGATGTTGTTATAATGAAGATTAATAATAATAGATTAAGAAAGAAACTTTAACATGGTATCAGAGCTAAGCTAAAGAGAGCATCTTTCACATAAAAAGAAAAACGTCACTGTTGTCGTACAAGAAAATTAGGGCTTTTTATTAAAGAAGAATTTCATCCCAAAGATCATCTAGAAAAGTGTGCCTAGCCTAAGGAACTCATTGGCACCTTCAGCGCACCTTTTCAGTGGATAGAACTCCCGGAAAGTGAAACCCTAGTTTTCATCGATACTAGAAAACCAAAAAACCAGAAGTACCAGAAAACTAGGAAACCAAAACCAGTACTAGAAGTACCAGTCTAAATTTCTGTAAGCTTAGTTTCAAGGGGTAAAATTTGGAATTTTCAGAAACTGACTATACCAACATAGTTGCCTCAGTCCAACGCATCGTTTGGTGAGTTCAGTTTTCAGATCCAAGAAATTTGATTTTTTTATTATTTCTATAGCCCAGAGGGCTAGGGTTTCTATCACAAGAAAGAATGTCTACCGATATGAGGGTAGAAGACATGCTGGAAGGATCTGGAAACTTCATATCTTGGAAGCATATGTTGCAGATGATTCTAGATGAGAACATGTCATAGTGAGTGTATCAGAACCAGAGGAAGAAGAGCAAAAGACCAAGCATAAGGAAAAGGGAAAAGAAAGTATCAAGCACATGTGGCAGAGGAAGAATCTCCTCCCTCAAAGAAAGATTTAGTATAAATTGAGGATTATGTACTTTAAGTTGAAGATAATTGATCTCAAGAAAGATAGCAAATGGTGGAGTCTGTGGAGCCTCCCCACACAAAAACAAAAGATAAGTATTCATGTTTAGTTTTAGTATCTTATTTACTTTAATACCTTATCATTACAAGTTAGATTTCTGTGAGAATGTCAATTAACCTCGTTTCATTTCAGTATCTATGTAGATCTATGAAGGAAGTATCAAAGAAGAGGATATATAGAGAGATAAAATATTTATTTTAGGTATGATCACTCATGAGAGTGACAAAGGTACGTGTTTAGCTATGACAGTAAGGGAAAATTTGGTAATTTCATAGCTAGAGTGAAAAAGAGTTCAAAAGTATTATTCATGATTAGGGTTTCAAATGTGTACATGGTTGAACAAGTTTTTCTTGAGAAAAGATGTGTACTACTATGATATAAATCATGATATAGTTTTATTTGATTACTGCTTATTGTTACTGACTGATTGGCTAAGTGACATATCTTAGAAAGCATGTTGTAAGTAAGTTTACAGGTCTCGGAAGAAAGAACTTATGCCTTGACTTGCAGAAGTTAGACAACATGAGAAGGACTTATGATATGGTTATAGTCATTAAGAACCAGACAGTATCCAATATTCACATAGGAGCAGGAGGCTCCTAAAGATGCAGAACATAAATGCTCAAGATGAAGAGAAAGGTGGATACTTAGATATAGTTGATGAGATGCAGGTAATTGCAGGTTGCTCCAGTACCGTTCTTATAGATGCAGAGGGAGCAGGTTGATCTAGTATGAAATCAGAAAGAAATAAATGTTTGAAATCAAGAAGGCACCCAAGATATTAGAGAAGAAAGCTTCAAGTATGATGATTAGAAGCTCTTAGTTTGGTGCAAGAGGGAGCTATGTCTCCGATTTTGAAATGGAGGATTGTGATATGATGCAGTTAGGAAAGAAGATGGATTGTGCCCATATATTTTGATCATGATGAAATTGTTCCAGTAGATGGATGGTGCCCAACAGATGGGTAGCATGATATCATACCATGGAAAGATTTTAGACCACAAGAGATTTTTCCAGATCCCATAGCTAGACCTTCGTAGCAAAGGAATGAGCGATCCCACAAATAGACCTTCATAGAGAAGGAAAAGAGAAGAGACCTTCGTAGAGAAGGAGAAAGAGAAGAGACCTTCATAGAGAAGGAATAAGCAATCCCATAGGTATACCTTCATAGAGAAGGAAAAGAGAAGATACCTTCATAGAGAAGGAAGAAACCTTCGTAGAGAAGGAGAAAGAGAAGAGACCTTCATAAAGAAGGGGATGAGAAATTTTCCAAGGTTGGCCTCTGTCCAAGTGTTGAGTTTTGGATACTCTAGGGACATGCTAGAATATCCTTGTAGAGAGGGGTGTGACCACCCTCGTAGAGT
>JASDQU010738505.1:255110-275745 GCA_032191745.1 Picea mariana | reverse complement strand
CCTTGATGTCAAAGGGGGAGCAATGAAAGACATATTTCCATCAATGCCAAAGGGGGAGATTGTTGGAAATATGGCTATAGCAAAGATGACGCAGACGGTCAAGGTTGTCATTGATGGAAATCGGTTGGTTATGGAGCGGTCAAGGTTTTCATTGATGGCAATCGGTTGGTTATGGAACACGCACACGCAGATGCTGGAACACAGATGCTGAAACACAAATGATGGAACACAGATGCTGAAACACAAATGATGGTACACAGATGCTGAAATACAGAAGCTGAATCACAGATGCTGGAATGCAGATGCTGGAACATAGATGCTGAAACACAAATGCTGGTACACAAATGCTGAAATACAGAAGCTGAATCACAGATGCTGGAACGCAGATGCTGGAACACAGATGCTGAAACACAAATGCTGGAACACAGATGCTGAAACACAAATTCTGGAACACAGAGGCTGGAACACAAATGCTGGAACACAGGGCTGGAACAGTTGTTGAAACGCAGTGTTGATACATATGCTGAAACACAACGCTGGGCTGAAACACATTGCTGGAAACTATGCTGAAACAACACTGGATCTTTGCTGATAAAAACACACGCCTTAGCCACGGCCATGACTAGCAGCAGAAGTTACCAATCATTTTTTCTTTAAGAAACAACACGAATGATGCCATTCACAACGCGATTGGAGTGGTCAGCATCAAATGGCTATAATGCACAATCAACGGAGCTTGACCTCACTAAATCCAGGG
Organism: Picea mariana; assembly: GCA_032191745.1. Taxonomy (NCBI): domain Eukaryota; kingdom Viridiplantae; phylum Streptophyta; class Pinopsida; order Pinales; family Pinaceae; genus Picea; species Picea mariana. The sequence goes on along the minus strand of JASDQU010738505.1, from coordinate 274,988 downwards.
TTTTGCGGGGGTCCTTCATCTGCTTTGACAAGTCTAGAAGTTGTTGCCAGTTGGGTTTCTCTAATCACTCTGGACGGTGGAAGGACTTTCAGTCTAAAATTAGACTGGCAGTTAAGAAAGGAGGAACACAGCGTTGCATGATGTGGCATGCGTAGAGGAGGCATGAAAGAGCTAGTTCAGAAAATCAGGGAGAATGATGGCATGCGAAAAGCAGAAGAAAGAATGAAAGAAAGGGAAACTGCAGTTGGAGTTGAGAAAAGCAGAAGGACTTTCAGTCTAAAATTAGACTGGCAGTTAAGAAAGGAGGAACATAGCGTTGCATGATGTGGCATGCGTAGAGGAGGCATGCAAAGAGCCAATTCAAAAAATCAGGGAGAATGTTGGCATGCGAAAAGCAGAAGAAAGAATGAAAGAAAGGGAAACTGCAGTTGGAGTTGAGAAACGCAAGGAAAACCTCTACATGTGGTGAATCTATATAACGCACTGGAACAGAGATGAATGGTTGTTGTTGAAGTGAGAGAGAGAGAGAGCTCTAGATGTGAGAAAAGAAGGAGGAGAACCTGCATGACAGGAGAAGGAGATAAGAATGGGCTTCAGAGGACAGTGAGGCAGAGCCGCAGATAAGAAACAGTGAAGAATATAGAGAAGATCAGCAGAAAGGGTAAGCAAGCTATATCATAATGAAAAAGTTGATTTGAGCAATATTTATTTTGGCAAATTAGGGTGGTAGGGGGGTGCTAGGGAGACGTATGTCTCTTTCTCTGCAAGTGGGTGCTTGTAGAATCTGAAGGTTGGTGCCTTCACTCAGTTGGTGCTGAAAGAAAAAGGAAGTCGGTGCTTCCACCCAGTGGGTGCTGGGATTCAGTGGGAGTTGGTGCTCTCAGCCAGTTGGTGCTGGCAATCAGAGGTTGTAGCCTCTATGAGTTGGTGCTCATAAAATATGAGATGTAACGCAATTGGAGCTTGTTGAACATCTTAAGAAGATGAGGTTTTTTCCCTGGTTGGGTTTCCTCTTGAAAAATCTGTGTCTCATACTTGTGAGTGAATGTTGTGTGTGATTGCTATCCTTTATGTTATCTGCTTTATGTTTATAACTCTGAATTTCACATTAAAAGACTCACTGCCATTAAGATTAATGATTCAAAGTTAAAACAAGAGAAAAAGTTAATAATCTAAACTAACTGATTCACCCCCCCCCTCTCAGTTAGTTCATACCTGTAACAGAGATTGCTTCATTGGAAATGATATGACCTAAATAGTGGATTTCTTTCTAGAAGAAGGAACACTTTGACAAATTTCCATACAATTTGTTCTCTCTAAGGAAGGACAACACCACTTGCAAGTGTTCCTCATGTTCTCTTTTGTTCTTGGAATAGATGAGGATATCATCTAAAACAAATTGTACAAAGTGGTCTAAGTACTTCTAGAATACACCATTCATGAGGCTCATGAATACTGTTGGTGCATTGGTCAATCTGAAAGGTACTACAATGAACTCGTAATGCCCAAACCGAGTTCTAAAGGCAGTTTTAGGAATATCACCCTCCTTAATCCTTAATAGGTGATACCCTGATCGCAAATCAAGTTTTGAGAATACTGCTGCTCCTTTCATTTGATCAAAGAGATCATCTATCCGTGGCATTGGGTACCTATTTTTCACTGTAGCACGGTTCAAGTCCCTGTAATCTATACACAGTCATAAGGAACCATCCTTCTTCTTCAAAAAAATTACTGGTGCACCCCAAGGTGAGACACTGGGCCTTATTAGCCCTAAGTCAAGTAGCTCCTTTAACTGCATCTACAACTCACAAAGTTCTAGCACTATCATCCTATATGAAGTCTTGGAAATTGGTTTTGTGCCAGGTTTTAGCTCAATAATAAAATCAAGCTCCCTCTTAGGAGGTAACCCTGGCAACTTATTCGGAAAAACATCCTTAAACTCTAACAATACTGGGTACTGATCCAAGGAGGGTCCCTTCCTTTCATTCACTACTTCCACTACATACAGTCGACACACTTGCCTCATGCACTGCTTAACCTTCATAGTTGAGATAAAGCGTAGAGACACCCATCTCCATACACCATGGATCTCTATTGGCCTTCCTTCATCGTCAACACAAATCACCCATTTTGCGAAACAATCTACCATAGCTCGATGGGATTCTAACCAATCCATTCCAATGATTAGGTCATACGTCCTGAGGGCAGTGACATATACCTTCAACCTCGTAGTACACACTCCCAGGTCTACTAGACAATTATCAACGCTAGGTCCTATCGCTTGTTTTTCCCCCGAATCCATCTTGACTTATTTAAATTCGTCGTGCTCGTAGGTTGCCAACCCACTCTTTTCTAATGCAAAAGGTGAAATGAAACTATTTGTAGCACCATAATCAAATAAAATTTTAACATTGATATGATTTAGCATACCTGACGACTCCACCACCATGGATTGATGTTCTGCCTGGAGATTATTAACTGTTGCATAAATCTAGTGGCTACCACTTTCTCTTCCCATCGGGGCCTTTTCTTCTTTATGCACAAATCTTGCTTGCAACTCTAGGCAGTCACGCTGGTAATGGGGTCCTCTACATCCCCAACATGTAACATTTGATTGAACCTGCGCACTGCTCTATGACGGTCTATGAAATGAGTCCTTCCCCTACTAGCTGCTCCCTGAGATGGTCGTGAACCTGCTTGCGTCATTGGTGATGAGCGGGATGCTGCACTTGCTGCCATTGAAATACTTGTAGAAACTATCCTTGGTGTGACTCTATTACCATAAGGAGGTGGCCTAGAACTCCCTCCCCTAGAGAAGGTCCTAGGGGCCTTCCCCACGAATCTAGGATGATGCAGAAAGGTAAATCACATACCTCCATTTAAGCTCATGTGTTCCTCAACATAACGTGCATTTTCAACTACTTCCGCTACTGAAGATGGTTTCCAAATCTGTACCATGGCCCTTATCTTAAGGTTTAACCCTTAGACAAAGAATTCTGCCTATCGTTGATCATTATCCAAGTATGAAACATATTTCACCAACTCCATGAACATGATCTCATACTATTCCACGGTCCCGTTCCCCTTTACTAGAGCATGAAATGCTCCCACTTGTTGTTCCTCATAGTAAACTGGTAGATATTTCCTTCAGAACCTTTCCTCAAAAATTTCCCAAGAGACGGTATCTGGGGTAAGGTGCAACTGCCTCTCTAGGTTGCCCCACCGGTTCAAGGCACTATCCCTTAACTGAAAGATTGTTATTTTCACCTTTGATGTGGAAGCATAGTCTCTTAAGGTGAAACATCTTATCATTCCTTCCAACCATGCATCAACACATTCACTGGCATGACCCCCAACGAACTCTGGAAGTTTGATCTTTTGCAGTTCTCTAGTGATGTCCTCGGGTGGAGGCCCTCCCCCTGAATTCCTCGAAGCTTTAGGATTACCCATTCCATATGGCGGGGGATCCACTTCGATCCCTACTAGATGAATCCCCTTTAAAGTCTCATTTATGGCCTCCAAAGAGCTCAGAATTAGAGCTAATTCAGGCAATGGTGGTGGCGGCGCTGGTGGTCCCTGCGATGATGCCCCTCTGCATCAATTTCCTTGAGTCCTAACCATCCTGTATAATTGAATTTGCATCAACCAAAAGTTTGTCAGGGAGAGTCTAAGAAAATTCACATTTGCGCAACTTAAACTTGAAAACATGGTTAGGCGTAAGTTTTTTTTTTTACTTGTCTGTAAATATAAGTTACTCTCTTTAGGGGAAGTGGATAGGTCAGGGTTAAAGCATCTAAGATCAATGTCTTCGCCTAAGAAAAATACTGACTCCCTCGCCTGGTAGCTACGCTAGCACTGTACCACACTCGCCAATTCCTCTAACTTACCTTCCTAGTGCGCATGAAGCCCTCTCCCACTTATCCTGGTATAAGTCCTTAAACTTTTCATTTAAAACTAATTAATGTGATCTTGAACATGATGTTGATTAATATTATCAACCCAATCACCTAGATTAATCCATTAACCTAAGTTTCAAGTTAGTCCCCTTATTAATACCGATCAACTTAATTATGTTAATCAATAATATTAGCATATTTAAAATACCCAATATTAATATAATACTATATTAATACAATAGCTTAATCTTAATATTATGTTATCTTAACACACACACACACACACACACACACACACACATATATATATTTATTTATCTAATTACCAATGTATATATCTCATATATAGTTATATTAAATTATATATAAATTAAACTAAATTAATAATTTTAAATTATTTCAAAATTTAGCCAAATTAAAACAATTAAATTAAACCAAATTAAAACAATTAAATTAAAAAATAATTGACAATTTTAAAAGGATTAAAAATAAAATAAATAAATAAAATAATTTAATAATAAATTTTTTTTGTTATCACATTCGGGCATCGTGGGTCCTCGCATGAGGCCCACGTTCCCCCCCCCGACTCTCCTTACCTAAAACCCTACACTCCACTTTCATTCTCATATTGCTTCATCATTTGCTGCCTCTCTCACTCTGCAAGTGAAGTCGGGGCCTCTCCCACTTTGCAACTGCGGCGGAGTTACGGTAATGGCTAGAGGCTCCTCCCTTGATGGCTTTGTCCCTGAGAGCTTAGTCTTGGCTTAACATGTGATGTTGTGTGTTGCGTTTGGTGCAGGTGCACTAGCTTGTGTAAAGGCCTGCAGGCTCGTCCCTTGGTTTGCGAGCTCCTCCCTTGGCCTGCGGCTCCTCCCTCGGTCTGTGATAGAGCTCTCCCAAAGCCCTGGTTGGGTCATTGGTTGTGGGTTCCATTCTCATGAACCCCAAAACATAATTTTCTCACTTTTTTTCTTCTCATGGCTGGACCTGTGTGTTATATGTCAGATGCATACTGCAATAGTTTTGGTCCCATATGAGCTCTCCTCGGCGTGGAGTTGTGTTGAATGTTGTGGATTATTGTGCATAAAGGTGTTCTCTTGGGTTCTTTGTAGTTCCTCCTTGTTCAATTAGTGCTTGGGCGCTGAGTTGTAGTAGATTCGAGCGTTGAGCTTGTGTGGAGGGATTTGATTCTCGGTGCATGTGATTGTTTGTGGATTTTGGTACGTAATGTTTATCTCTCGGGTGCTAAAGCCCCAATATTTTTTTTTACCTTACTATGTAGGGTGTGTAAGGCTGCGCCATAAAAGAAAGCAATAGGATGTGTAAGGTCGTGCCGTAAATGCACATTCCTTAGAGCAATCTACAGGACATAGGGCCCGAGAATATCCTGGGCGTGAAACGTGCGAAGGTTGGGTAGGAGCACAACATCTCCGACATCATTCATCTCTGCAAACAAAACTCAGAAAGGTAGAGCTCTGCCTGCTGAGCGATGATCATATTGGCAAACCCCGTCCATGAATTCTTCAAAACTGTATTATGTTTTTTTTTTTTTTTTTTAGTTTTCTGGCCTAAAGCGGGTGTTCTGATGCAGGTACAGTGCCAGAAAGAGTGGCAGAATCATCACTTTGATTAAATCTTGGGCCAATTGTTAACTGGGTATTTACATGCAGAACCGTCGCAAATTGAACTTTCAACCCTTGCTTTGTGATTGTCTTTCAACTTTCATGGCAACAAAGGTCTACCGTTGGAGGCGAAAGAAATTCCTAGATCTATGGCTGCTGATTATTTGCTTCAGTGTTTCTGGATGGATTTGACACTGGAATTTGCTGCTAAAGGGTTCGTATATTCAGTTATGTGGTATCTGGAGAAATTGCTAAATTTTAAATGTTTTAATGGAAGTTTCCTTCTCTTCTTGTGTAATATAGAGCTCCCAAAATTTAGGTTCCGCCTAATTTTGAAGCAAAGAAAGTTACGGTTCCAATTTCTTCAAAATTTTGATCGAATTTTTGCTTATTTGAATTAATTTAAAATCGGTGGAGTAATATTTACAATCCAATATATAATTTCATATAAAGATTATTTATGTGTCTAATCATTTATGTCTACCTAACTCCTTTCAAGGATTTCACTTGTACAGGTGAAGGATTTCACTTGTCCAGGTCAACAGTTTTAAATCAACAGTTTTAAAGTTTTAGAGGGTTTCAAGGTTGTAATTAAAGGATTTCAGGTTGCATGTTTTCAGGGTTGTTTACATGACACATAACATAGCTTTCAGTCAAGAGTCAAGAGGATGGGTGGGTAGGTAGGCCCTTGGCCCCAGATTTTAAACTAGTTCTTTGATACCATGTGTAAAGCCCTTTACTAAAGCTTCAAAGATAAATAGTAAATTTGTAATCTAAATTACTTTTATTTTCTTGAACATGACATCTAATTTCTATTTCTGTTTGCATTACAACAATATATCTAATTTATGTTGGAGTAATAGCAAATTTAATCAGTTTAGATATCAAATTCTTAAATTATACAGTCCAAAATAGTCACAAATAGAGTACACAACATAACTTTCATTCTTAACAAAATTAATACTGGTAAAATACCTCTTGAAGAAGAAGTTTGTCCCTTTCCTTCCTGTTGTCGCTAACTTCTTGAAACTGCCTGGAAACTGAATCTTTTCCTCCCAGACAGCTAGGAATAGAGCCTCTTCAGCTCCTTATCTCCAGGATTCCTTACAGATTCCTAGCCCCTGAGCCCAAAAATCCCAGTAACAGGTGCCCCCTGTAACGGTCCTCCAAACTCCAACAAGTTCCTCAAGCAAAAACTAGTAGTACCATCCTCCAGCAAGCTCCTCCAACAAGCTCCTCCATCCAATACCAATAATATGCTCCCCAAAACCCCAAAACATAAGTCTCCTTCCTGAGTGTTTTCCCCTCTCTTATCCTCCTTTTCCCCCTATCTCATTCACTGCATTCTCCCTTCATTAAGTCCCACCCACTTTATTCCTCCATTAAGTGTCATCTACCTTATCCCCCCTTTCATAAATGGGTTGATCTTCCGATACAAAATAATAATTAATAATTTATTAAACTAGATTTTATTAAACAAATATTTAATCATGAAATTAATTGATTGATTAATTAAACCAATATACATTCAACAAATATTTAATTATGACAATTAATTAATTAATTAGGGTTGTTACAGAGGGGAAGCGAGTGGTGACTTCCAGGGGGCTCTACAAGATCAATTATGCTACTGATGTCAACATTGAGAAGTTCAAAGCTCGGTTTGTGGCTTGGGGGTTCTCATAGGTAGAGGGAGTTGACTATGATGAGACCTTCACTTTGGTTTCTAGATATACCTCGATCAAGGCAATGATCTCCATTGCAGCATAGATGGATTGGAAGATCCATCAGATGAATGTGAAGATTTCATTTTTAAATGGTCTCATATAGGAGGAGGTGTACATTGAGGAACTTCAGGGATTTGAGGTGCATGGGAGAGATTCTCATGTGTGCATACTGAATAAGGCATTGTATGGTCTGAAGCAAGCTCCTAGAGATTGGTATTCCATGATAAATACATACTTGTAGTAGATGGGTTTTGAGAAGAGTGAGGTGAATCTGAACCTATATTGCATTGTGGTTGGAGAGGATCCTCTCATTCTTGTGCTATATTTGGATGATCTCTTCATTATAGGGGCTAAGAGACTCATAGTTGGTTTCAAGGAGAGCCTTTCTTTAGATTTCAATATGAAATACATTGGGTTGATGCACTACTTCTTGGTATTAGAGGTTTGGTAGGATCTTGGACACATCTTTCTGGGACAGGGAAAATATGGTGTTGATATTCTGAGGATATTTCGGATGGAGGAATGTAGGCCCATGTCCACTCCTATGATAACTAACTGGAATAAGATTCATTATTCCGAGTCATATTTGGTTGATCCCACGTTGGATCGTTAGTTGATTTGTTTGTTGATGTATTTGGTCAACACCATACCAAATCTTTGTTTTGTTTTCAACTCACTTAGTTAGTTCATGGTGGAGCCTCAGAGAGTACATTGGGTGGAAACAAAACATGTGCTCAGGTACCTTATGGGTATGGTGGATTGTGGCATGAAATATGAGAGATGGGATGGAGTTAGATTGATTGGCTACACTGATTCATATTGGGCAGGATGTGCTAGTGACAGGAAGAGTACCTTAGGTTGTTTCTTTGGATTAGGCTTAGTAGTGGTGTCTTGGTTCAGTCGAAAGAAAAATTCAGTTGCTTTGATTTCTATAGAGGTAGAGTATATGGCAACCAATCAAGCCACTTGTGAGGCCATTTGGATTCACAAGTTGTTGGTTGGGATATTTGGTGTGCAGATGAGGCCCAAAGTGATCTACTGTGACAATCAGAGTTGCATCAAACTCTCTGAGAATCCAGTTTTTCATGATAGGTATAAACACATCGAGATTAGATATCAATTCATTTGTTTTTACATTCAAAGAGGAGAAGTTGAACAACAATATATCTCCATGGATGAGTAGGTGGTGGACATCCTCACAAAATATTTGGAGAGAGGAAAGTTTGAGCCTTTCATAGATAATCTTGGGGTGTTAAGGAACAATTTCCTCGGTAAGAGGGAGTGTTAAATTAAATAATTACCAAGGACACATGTTTCTCATCACTTAGACACCTAGGAGTGAGAAAGTGTCCAATGTGGTCCCTAATGCATTAATTTCGTGAGATATGAAATTGAATGAGACTTTATGAAAGTGAAATGAAATGGGCGAGTGAAAAGTCATTTCATCTCAACCATCCATCTAATATATCCTCCACCGTTAGATTAGATGTCTCTTCACCTTCCCTCATGAGGTTGAATTAGGGAAAGGGTTCCCCATTCACTTGGTATTATTGTTCATGTGATTTGGAGAGAGCAAGCAAAGAGAGAGTCGCACTGAGAAAGAGCACAACGAATTGCAACAAGTGTATTTGAGTCTCGAAACCCTAGACCAAAATATTTCTTTGAGTTGTATTTGAGTCTCGAAACCCTCCCATACCGTCAACGCATTCATCCACTATAACCATGTCAAATTTCAGTGCATACTAGCACAAAATGAAAAAATTTCAACGTTGGCCCCATTCACAAGTCACTTGGCACACAGTCAATTTAGAGAATAATTTCCACTAGCTAATCCCAACTTTGTAATGGTTGCATCATCATGAGTACATATAGGCCAAATATTTCATTAATTATAGGGGCTATAATTTAACATTCAAACATAGATTTTAGTGGGAAAAGTGACATACTTGCATTAACTCCAAGTAAGGTAAGAAAATATCACATTAAATATACATGTTGGTAGATGGGTTTTTTTTTATCCAATGTGGGCTCCTAGTCTTCTATTTGGGAGTTAGGTAATCCCATCAAACCCTAAACCAAAATATTTGTGTGAGTTTTATTTGAGTCTCGAAACCCTCCCATATCGTCAATGCATGCATACAATATAACCATGTCAAATATCAGTGCATACAAGCACAAACTAAAAAAATTTCAATGTTGGCCCCATTCACAGGTCAGTCGGTGCACAATCAAATTAGAGAATAATTTCCACTAGCTAATCACAACTTTATAATGGTTCCATTATCATGACTACATATAGGCCAAATATTTCATTAATTAAGGGGTCTATATATCATGACTACATTCAAACATAGATTTTCATGGGAAAAGTGACATACTTGCATTAACTCCAAGTGACGTAAGAAAATATCACATTAAATATACATGTTGGTAGATGGATTTTTTTAGCCATTGTGGGCTCCTAATCCTCTCTTTGGGAGCTGGGTCATCCCATCAAACCCTAAACCAAAATATTTGTGTGAGTTGTATTTGAGTCTTGAAACCCTCCCATACCGTCAACACATACATCCACTATAACCATGTCAAATTTTAGTGCATACGAGCACAAACTGAAAAAATTTCAATGTTGGCCCCATTCACAGGTCACTCGGTGCGGGATCAAATTAGAGAATAATTTCCACTAGCTAATCACAAATTTGTAATGGTTCCATTATCATGACTACATATAGGACAAACATTTCATTCATTATAAGGGCTATAATTTAACATTCAAACATAGATTTTAGTAGGAAAAGTAACATACTTGCATTAACTCCAAGTAAGGTAAGAAAATATCACATTAAATATACACATTGGTAGATGGAGTATTTTTATCCAATGTGGGCTCCTAATCCTCTCTTTGGGAATTGGGTCACCCCATCAAACCCTAAATAAAAATTGTGTGAGTCGCATTTGAGTCTCAAAACCCTCCCATGCCGTTAATGCATGCATCAACTATAACCATGTCAAATTTCAGTGCATAGGAGCACAAATTGAAAAAAATTCAACGTTGGCCCCATTCACAAGTCACTCGACGCATGATCAAATTAGAGAATAATTTACACTAGCTAATCACAAATTTGTAATGGTTCCATTATCATGACTACATATAGGCCAAATATTTCATTAATTATAGGGGATATAATTAATTAACATTCAAACATAGATTTTAGTGGGAAAAGTGACATACTTGCATTAACTCCAAGTAAGGTAAGAAAATATGACATTAAATATACACATTGGTAGATGGATTTTTTTAATCCAATGTGGGCTCCTAATCCTCTTTTTGGGGGCTGGGTCATCCCATGAAACCCTATACCAAAATATTTGTGTGAGTCATATTTGAGTCTCGAAACCCTCCCATACAATCAATGCATGCATCCACTATTACCATGACAAATTTTAGTGGATACGAGCACAAAATAAAAAAAATTCAACGTTGGCCCCATTCACAGGTCTCTCGGCGCGTGATCGAATTATAGAATAATTTCCATTATCTAATAACAACCTTGTAATGGTTCCATTATCATGACTACATATAGGCCAAAAATTTCATTAAGATTTCAGAACTCGAATGAGATTCTCTTGGTTTCAAGAATAATATATTCTCTACTGAACAAGGCCAACCACATGAAGGTGGAAGCTCATATGGCCCATCCCCACCCTCACATCACTCTGAATTCCCCAAAACCCAATTTTTCTACTTATATAAAATATTAGAAAGCAACAATATAGTAATAATCAAACATAGAAACTTGTAAGAAAACACAAATTTAAGGTATGAAAGAGAACAAATCAACTGAAAACATATAAATACATACCTCATGTATTTCAACATTTCGATATCATTAATCTTCTTCTTCATCCAACTCAACATTTGTATCATCCGCTTCAAAATTGATGTTGTAAGGATTGGCCATATCATGAGTATCATCATCAATGTCGTCATTTCCAGTCATATCATCATCTATATCATCATCAATAACATTGTCTCATACATTTGGTTCGACTTCTTCAAGATATTCATCTAAAACATCGTTGATACCATCTTCATCCAGAACATTGTCTAGAACATCTCCTTGAACTTCTACGATGCCTTCATCTAGCACATGAACTAACTAGTATAAGAAAAAAAACATGCCATGTATATCAATATAATATTCAAATATATAAATAGTTATATGGGTGAATATGCATGCTTGCCTATTTATATTTTAAACCATATGCTAAATCAATTTCCCTCTGTGTAATATTGGTATATCCTTTACATTCATAATGTATCTAATCCCTAATCCTTGAATGGAAAAATCTCATTCTTAAGAGGGTTTCCTCTTGACCTCATCGACCATTTGATTCACCTTGAATCCATTTCCCTAGTTGGATTTGGAATTGATCTAATATTCCTTCCATCACCTATATTTAAAACCCTAAAAACCCCAAAACTCCATTTTACTAAGGCCACTCTCAACTTCACCTTGTGCCTCATTGATTGGTCTTAGGGAATACCCTCATTGAGTAAGAGGAGATCTGGCCTAAAGTGAAGAGGATATGTTACCGATGTGACAATGGATACCATCCTAATAGTTTCCCCTTGAGTTGTACCTTGTGTACAATGATGATGAGGATGATGATGACAATGACAATGATTATCACATTCATGATGATGATGACGACTATGATAATGATGATGCCAATGATAATGTCGATGATGATGATAATAAAAGTGTGCATTGGAAAAAGTTGTAAACATGTATGATTTGGGTTTCAAACTTGTTTCAAAAGTCATCAGTGATAAATTGAAATATAATTTTAAGAATCCGCCAATGGTCTCCCAAGTGGTGATTCAAACTCATCCTCAAAGTCTTCTCTGAAGTGTAAAGTGGGGACAAAGGTTTTATGGAGACCAATCACTAGTAGGACATAATCTTGGTGAAAGGAAGTTATCTTTGCAAGAAATATCTTTGGAAATATCTATTGCTATGTTTGGATGATCCTCTTTCAAATTCTACTAGCTTTAGTTACCCCAACAATTAGCTTTATGGAAACAAATATGGAAAGTGAATATCAATTATTTCTTGTCTTTGTTTTTTACTCTCATCTAAGTACTTCTTTTCTACATATCATATATGCATGAACATTTAAATTTGACACTACCATGATACCATAATGATATTTAAATCTGCCACTACCATGAAACCATAATGATGCCATCGATGCATGCAATACTTAGAAACATTGATACAACACCATCTCGACATGCATATTTTTATGGTGTTGATTAAACAATGAATGAAAAGAGGGATTTTTCATCACAACTATGACACACATACATTGTATATACTATTTAGAACCTGAAAGAAAAATGAAAAAAGGATGATGCAAACTTAAAACTTGTGTCAACCAATTTGTGTACTCTGAAAAAAAATAGGGTTTATGGTTTAGATGATGAATTGGTGATGGAAACAAATGGGTGTGTGATTCATATTTGAGTACATAAATCCTCCCATATCATTAAGGCACACAAATAGTATATCCATGTAAAATTTCAGTGCATACAGAGACAGTTTGAAAAAATTTCAATGTTGGCCCCATTCACAGGTCATTGTTGCCCATGTCTAGTCCTAGTACAATGTATTTTCGTTGTTACTTTTAAAATTCGTTTGATACACACGTTCTTGCATATAGTATTGCAAGGACATGTAATAACGTCAATAAAAAAGTACTAGTTGATATAAATTTCACAAGATTCATCAGTTATTTCTTGTCTTTGTTTTTTTCTCTCATCTAAGTACTTCTTTGCTCCTTAAGTTAAAGACTATTAATACAAAATCATTATTAAAAAAAAATATTCCTTCTAGAACCTTCTTATTGCCACCAAATGCATGGGCCTAATTGACATGATGCTTGTTTTGAATAACATATGCTATGAAAATAAAGAGCACGACCATGATGATGGGTATATTGTTGGGAGTTCCATGCATGATATTAATCCGAGAAAGTTCGAAAGAAACGAGGTCAGGATCATATATATAGAGTGGGGGTGTGAGTCATCTTTGAGTTTGGAAACACATGTTCCCACATATTATAGTACTTCAAGGGAATGCAATAACATCGATAAACAAGAACTTGATAAATTTCACAAGCACTTGATCATCAATTCTTTGTTGTCTTTGTTTTTTGCTCTCATCTAAGTACTTTTTTGTTACAAAATTATATATATATATATTAGTATGTAATCATTATTTTAATACAAAATGTCATCTGACACCTTCTTCTTGCCACAAAAATCATGGGCCAAAGTCCCATGTTTTCAAATAGTTTCAACGAAGATGCTATAGAAATGAAAAACATTTTCATTGAAACTTCGTTGATGTAATACTATGTCAACAATGATGACATCTACAATCATGATGGTATAAAGATGTATGAGCTTCTCTTGGTTTCAAGATTAATTTATCCTCTACTGAACAAGGCCAACCATGTGAATTTGGAATCTCATATGGCCCCTCCCCTCCCCCTCACATCACTCTCAATTCCCCATATCCAATCTATAAAATATAAAATAATTGAAAACAACATATTAAGATTCATGCATAGAAACTACGAAAACAAATAATAATGAAGGTAAATGAAATTATGTGTTTGTAAATGATATTTTTAGTTTACCGTGTAATCTAGTATGAAGACTATTTTCATGTTTCACATAATAATCAAACAACATATAAGAATACATGATATAAAAAAGTCACATAAAACTTAAAAACATGTAATTAGCCGATGACATAAGTAAATTACTTAAGAGAATAATTCATACAAATTAAAATATATAGTTACGTACTTCATCTAACTCAACATCTGTATCATCCTTCTTTTGACTCTTCTTCTTCATTGAACTTGACATCTGTATCATCATCCAGTTCAAAAACAATGTTGAAAGGATTGACAATATCATCATCATCAATGTCATTTTCAAGCATATTTTCATTGACATCATCATCAAGAAATACATTAATTTCTCCAATACCTAGTTCATATTCTATGTCTTCTTCATCTATCAACCCATGATATTTCGACTCTGTTTGATTTGGTGCATCATCTTCTTCTTGTACATGCGTATACTTAACTGGCCTTCCTCTTATATCATATCTAAAAACAAATGACCAATCCCTCTCACCTGGAACCTTTGATTAAAAGACATATTCACATTGGCTTGGAAAAACATAGCGATCATATCCTCTTTCAAACACCATTGTTTTAATCATCGAAAATCCACTGGCATGTTGAATACCAGTTCTTTCCTCATTACGTTCATGGATTCATTACCTATACCATTTGACATCGAATAGAACTAATTTGAAGGAATTAAAGTCAAACTCAAGTATATCATTCAAATACCCATAGTATCTATTTTCATATTCTCAGGGATGTCTGTCACTCCTAGAGGAAACATTAGTGACCTGGAATACTGCAGTTATCCCACTATCAGATATTTTCCTGGTTTCATCCAACTGTTTGATGTGAAATTTACGGCCATTGCACCACATAGCCTTGTGGTGTTTCAACTGCAATATGTCATACATGCAAAATATGAATTGTCAATTAATAAACATATTTATATAACTTGGAAAGTATCTGAAAAAGACACACCTAAAGTCACATTAATATAATATAAAATAACTAAATAAAATGGGTGAATTTGCTTTCCTGACCATCTTTCAAACCATATGCTAAATCGATTTCCCTCTACGTAACATTGACATCACTGTTACGACAAGCTTATCTAACCAATCCAGACAATTGTTGCCATGGTAACCTACCACCATGATGTTGTTTACATCTTTCAATCCATAAATTCATCCAATCAAGATTGTTTGTAATGTATAAATGCAGTGCATCCCAATCTTGAGCAACTGAATAAAAAAATCATAATTCACCAATATCAAATATTAGTTATAACCATGGTAAATATTAATAATTGATGAAATAACAGATATTAATATATTAATGAGTATGATCATATACAAAAAAAAGAAAAAAATTATATGTATTAATATAAATATCCACAATTATTAATATATTACCTCTCAATTTTTTCATTCTACCTTTCCCCAACAGGTGCTCCTAAACTTCAAATTTTTTGATGGAGTTCACATCCCAAATGTGATCCACTAAATGCATAGTTGGCGTTGATAATTTAGGAAGATACCAACTAATATACACCATGGATCGATATACTATGTACCCCTCCACCATAGAACCCTCAGGACGTGCTCTTTGTCTAACCAAAGCCTTCAATGATTTCAAGTGCCTCTCCACCATCGACATTAACCTTGTGTGTACATGTCCACACATTTCAATCTCCTCAACTTGGTGTATGGGGTAGTGCTCTTGTGCATTGAAAAATATTGGAGGTAGATGCTTTTTCATTTCACACATTAGCCAAGGAATTTCTCTCTTCCTATACTTTATATCATCTTCATGGATTTCTTTCAATGATAGCCATCTATAGATCATGACACAAGAAAATAACATGTTTCAACATTATAACATAATATATATTACATTACAAGTCAAAGACATGTCATTAAGTACAACAATAAATTGAAAGAACATTTTGCATATAAATCACATCTACTTACCTCATGTATTTTCGAAGATCATATGTAACTTGTTTGACATTGTTGTCAAAGTTGTTTGGGAGAGATAGCGGTAGAACATACTGTATCAAAAAAAATGAATTGTTATTTGTTTCGACCAAAGTAGACAAAAAATAATAATCTTAAAAGATGTATATGGCCAATATATAAATMTGTATACCAAAATTATTACCTTAATTAAGGTATGCCAATCATGTGCTTTTACCCCACCAAATTCACCTTTCTTCGTTAAGATATTATTTATGTTTGAAGCAAAACCTGTGGGAAATTTAATTCTTTGAATGACCTCTTTTACATCATTGCTTTGTTCCTCTGTTAATAACCATGGAAGGTTATTTCAGTCTACATCGCTATTTGATTGGATCACACTTCGCATTGCATGATTGGCTTACTGAATGTTAGTACAAATTTTGACATTTTTTTCTTTATTCCTCCTACCATCTATGATTCACCATAACATTTCTGTCACATTCTTCTAGATGTGCATTGTATCAAACCAATGAGCTATTTTTAGCTCCTCATAGTAGGTCAACCTCATGAATTGAGTGGGATAACATTTCATTCCTTGTGGAAGCCCATTATTAGCACCTTAATGATGGTGGCCTTCATCACAAAGCATAAAAGAAATCACAACAATTCAAATACGGTAAAATAAATTCAATAATTATTAAAATAAAAATTCAAAACATTACATATACGATACATAAAGAAATTGCGTACCTTGATGATTCCTATTATATTCCAACCTCCATATGTGAGGTGTCATTCTTCATGGTTTTAATCTAGTCTCTTATTTCCCATTGAAAATATGTTTTTCAATAGTACAATACCTATGGTTCTTAGGGAGGAGGTGCCTATACTCATCAAACACCACCTTTCCGAAAATTTTTGAATTATGATGCTTCATCGTAGGAACACAAACTGGACATGCAAATTTACCCTTTTTTTGAAGACCTGCAACAGATGGATTAATGCCAATTATACGATGGGAKTATTTAAAAAACATGCATGATATATTTAAAAAWWTATATAGTATTAAAGCGCAACAAAATGATACATACCACAAAAATGTGTTAGTCCTAGGGCATMATGAATTGTCCATACAAGTATTCCATGAAATTGAAATTTCTTCTCCCCGATTGGTTTATAGATGTCATACATAGTGATGTCGACCCATAACTTTAGTAGCTCATCGATAAGAGGCTTGATATATACGTTCATATCTTTAACTTGGTACTTACCTAATTGTTTGGAATTACACATAATTACTACCATGATATGTATATATAAGTAAATAAATAAACAAAATATATTATGAAAAAAACGAAACAAATGAAAATGTTACATTCAAAAAATTATTGTAAACAAAAACCTTGAACAATCATTGTCAACATTATGTGCTCCCTTTTTATTGACATCTAAGGAGGAATGCTATTTTTGATAAAACAAATAGGACACACTGAGTAAATAGACCTAAGCTCTCCAAATGGATTAACATCATCAACTGCCAATGAAAGCCTAGCATTATGAGGTTCATCTTTGAAATCTACCCATTTTCCCTGAATTTCTCTAAATGCATAACCATCTACAGGCATTCGAAGAACACAATCTCCACTTTTGTTCCATGCATGGTAATCCATAAATTGTGCTATCCTTTCACACCTGAAAAATCGTTGCAAACGTGGAATTATGGGAATATGATGAAGAACCTTTCAAGGCACATTTTTTGTTACTTGATCGGTTCGATATCTACTAATAAGACATTGCGGGAATTTTATTTTTGACGCATTTTGTCCATAATATATAATATGATCATTAGGAAATGCATCTATAGGTTGATACTCCATTCCAATTTCTTTCATAATGACATGGAAATATCGGTATGTGCGAGGTAAAATATTTGACGATGGTAACACAAATTCACCTAACAATCTACAACATAACAAATAATTACTAGTTAATGTAAAGAATATTAATTGTAAATATTACATTCTTATTTTACACATTAATTAACACTATAAAAATATATAAAAGTCAACATTTATGTATATGAGATGAAACATATTACATACCTTAGGATCTATGTCATACACGTGTTTAACAATGATTCATAACCTTTAAGTTCACCAACAACAATGTAGTCGAGAGAAGATTTGCTCTTGAGCCTTTATAAAGTCATTTATTTGCCTTTTCTTATAGAGGTCCATCATAAATACCATCACTGTCCCCATCCTCATCTGACCAAGCAAACAAATCTTGGATCATTTGATTTGTCCCATCATATTCTTCCATGGGATCATTAAATTTATTTGTCCCATCATCCTCTTCCATGAAATCCTTATTTGTTTAATGTTACTCAACTTGTACATCATCATTTCTACTACTACTTGGTGCAACATTCTAAAGAAAGTTAGGGGGAAACTCTAACTTTATAATTACAAACAATCATGCAAAATTAGTGTGTATAACAAATATTCAAACAATGTGTATATATATATAGCTAATTACAATGAGACGATATTAATTCAATCCCCCATTAGTCTGCCCATATTTCCTACAATGTTTTTTAGTTGTTGCTATTAAAATTCTTACGGTACCTATAACACTACATTTTTTGGAAGGGAAATGGAATATATCGTCACCCTTTTCACCCTCTTTACTTTTTTTCCCACCTCTAATATTTTTCGCCATTCTTACGCACATAAATACCTTTTCTGAACCTTCGTTGTTATAGCAAGATTGTCACAAGATCTCTAATTTTCTAAATATTTATATATTTTGTCTCCACACCAATTTGATGAACGTTGACCAAGTCAATACTGACTTTGTCAAATAGTTGGGTGATTGTTTGAACAATGCAACGCTAATCTTTGTGTCATCACCCATGCGATGAACTCTATGACAAACATTGACCAAGTCAATATTGACTTTGTAAAATAGTTGGGTGACTTTGAACAGTGCAACAATAATATTTGTGTCATCGCCCATGCGATGGACTCTGCGACGAAATATAGAGGTCATCGCCTAGGCAACGAATGCGAGCTGATTAAAAAAAAGAAATATAAATTTAAATCTTTATCTTCATTTTTGTGAGGAAAGGCTACTTTCGTTGCAAGTAGTTCATCGCATATTTTTCAATATGTAGTAGTGTATGGATCATTCATTAAAACCTTTTCTTAAAATAACAAAGGTTGTAGCAACGGTTTTTTTGAAACTTTTTCCAAATCTTGTAACACTAAAAACCTCCGCTACAAGGTGTTCTCCTTGTAGTGAACTTAGAGAACACTTTCACACATTTGTTTTGATTAATTAAATCATCAATCATTGACAAGGAATAATGGTTCTTAATACTGACCATACATCATGTGTGCATGCTATGCTTAGCTTGCATATTTGTAATCTATTGTACGTCAACAAGAGTCTTCTCTCGTTGAATAATTCTAACCACACCCTCATCATCCAAACACTCCACTCTCTTCTCAAAATAGTCCACTTTATCTCTATGGAGTTATAAACAATCTGTTGGAGCCGCCTTCGTTTTTTGTTCGCTTCGCACCATTTTCAACTTTGATACTTAAGTTTTAAAATTTGCTTTTCTTTTCCCTTTCTTTCCAAAGTTATAAAACTCTGAAAAAACTTTTGTTACCTGAATAATAATGCTTTATCATTTACAAAGGGTCCGTTTTGTGCAAGTATGTTTTATAATTAGGAGTTTTCAAGTTTCGCGTTCACGCAAATTTATACGCCTTATTTCTTGAATTTGGAAGTCCCGAAAATTGCGAACTCGGTTCTAATTTTCGTCCAAGGCAAGAATAGTATAAAACCTTTAAACCATTTGTTTGATGTTGTCGGGCTTTCGCGCCTCGGCATTTCTCGACTCTAAATTTTTGTCTTCTCAACCCCGAGAGCCGAGAACACGATATTTTTTTAAATAACC
>JASDQU010738505.1:206794-223733 GCA_032191745.1 Picea mariana | reverse complement strand
TTTCATGAAGGGAGTTAATACAAAGCAAATCAAAGATTCCCGATCCTGTCCCGACTGTATTTCAAGTTTGTTTTGTCATGTTCTTTGTTTCTTTTCATTTTGCTCTACTTGCTCTATATAATTAACTTGTCTAGTTATGTTCTTTGTTTCTTTTCATTTTTCTCTACTTGCTCTATATAATTAACTTGTCTAGTTATGTTCTTTGTTTCTTTTCATTTTTCTCTACATAGTAGAAATATATCACTATAACTTAGTGCAACTACTACTATAGTGAAGGAAGTCTATTTTCCGTAATTGTCTCTTGTCCTTCCTCTGCACCGTCTATCAGTAGGTGTAAGACCAAGCTACAGTTACAGAATTTTATGTTTAATTGTACCATGTCAATTATGTTTGTGTCATATTCTTCTTCTGTGTATACGTGAGTTTTTCACAGGTAAGAATTTTATGTTATTTGAAACTAGACGTTTTTCTTTCAATTCACACCTTTTGCTAAAAATCATACAGTTACAGGAAAGGGCCTTTGTTTGTTTTTCTATTCTATTTTTCACACGAAAAATTCTCTTATCTCAGTCAAATTGAAACAGCATTAAAAATTCTCGTTAAAATCATTTCCATACCCTTACTGTTCCGCAATGACTGCACCCGCGGTAATTCAACCTAATATCCAACTCGGGATCTCAGATCAAACCAACATCGCGTTAAGTCTTTTCAGCACAACCCTTAGAACTGCAAATACCCGGGAAGAATTAGAGCGTTCATGGGCAGCCATTGAACAAGATATCACAACCCAGGAACAGTTGGAAGCCAGACGACGTGAACGTAGGAATCTTCATTAGCTTCCCTTACCGAAGGTAAGTGAAATTCTTTATCAACCATTACCACACTTTCGGATGCCTTGACACTGTACTTTAAGCCTTAGTACAGACTCAGGAACAACAATGTGATTGAAACTTATCTTGCTTGTTGTCTAGGGCTGCATAGATCTTAGGTACATTTATACCCATGTCCTCCATTGTTTCAGCTTGTTGTACATTGTGAAGAGTCCTCAGTTTTTCACTTCTGTGAGGGCAATCTTTGTACATATGATCTCCCTTACAACCCCAACATTGAATAGGTGGTTTCCTTGTTTTTTTCCCCAATGTCTCTGTCATTATAGATTCTTTAGAAATTGGTTGTTTCTTATAGCTATTTCTAAAGAATGGTGGCTTAGTTCCCTTCTTCCTCTATTCCATATTGTTTTTCTTCTTATCTTCCCAATATTTTTTGTAAGTTTCTTTCCCTTTATGTTGATCATGAAGACACTTAGCCCTTCTTATAGTTTCCTCCAATGTTTTGGGATCATTGTATTGTATCATGTCACTGATAAATGATGGCATCCCACTCAAATATCTTTGAATCTTAACTTGCTCATCCTTGATGAAGGAAACATATTTCAGCAACTCTAAAAACCTCCTTTCATACTCATCTATGGTCATACTACCAAGCTTGAGTTCAAAGAATTCCTCCATTTTCTTATCATAGTATCTCTTAGTCAAGTATTTCCTTTGAAAATACCTCTTGAATTCTCTCCAAGTCACCTTATTCTCATCAATGAGTTTTACCTGCACAAATTGGTCCCACTACATTGATGTTTTTCCCTTAAGTTGATAAATAGAAATTCTACCTTTTTTCCCGAGAGGAGTAATTATGCAACTGAAAATACTTCCACATTTTTAGCAGCCATGTCTATGCATCCTCATCCTTCTTATTTTCACCATCAAAAGTAGGAGTCTTGATTTTGTTCATTTCCCCTTGTAGCTCATCCACCCCAGACTTCTTCTTATGCTTTCTGATAGGGGATGGACTTGCGCTGATGTGTGTTCTCTTATTTGAATGCCTTGGAGATTGATGATGATGCCTGCCAACACTTCTTGTTCTTCTTCTCTTAACATGAGACTTATGGCTCCCTGATCTCCTTGACTCGGTCTCCTTATCAATATTCTTTTCTATTATGCTCAAGATCTGCATTAACTTGATGTTGAAGTCTTCCTATTGCTCCTTAGATTTCATAAGTCTCTCATTGTCATCTTTATAACTCACGACATCCTTTTGCAAAAAAATTATGGTCTCTACCAAGTTCATGTTTTTTTCCTTACCCTATCCATGTCCATTTGAATTTGTACATTCATTAACCATATGGACATACATTCCTCTGATCTCTTCTTCCTGGTTGTAAACTCCTTGAACATACTCCATGATTCTAAACTTGTGTTGATCCTATTCTGATATAAATGTTGTTAACTCTACAAAATGTGAAGCCAACAAAATTTGTTGGGCTAAACAATTTAACAAATTCATGAAATTATGTACAATTATGTTTCCATAAAGCATCGAAATTCTTTCTTCTGATTTCTTGGGAAATTTAACTTCCCAATCGACTTTGCGTGCACTACTTCTCAATTATAACCCATAATTAGCATGTGTTGGTTTTACACACCCAACGTTGAAATGTAGAGCATGTACCATGCATCTATATCCAATGTGCATACTTTTCTGTCACGCGCCAATTTCTAATGAGAAAAACTTTTGTGCCATGCAACCATACTATGTGCGCACTGCAAGAACTACTCTACACAACACCAAGGTTTAATGTGTTACTTATGTGCACCAATACTCTCTACGCACCAATATTCTGCCACGTGCCAATATCCACTGAGCACATATTTTGTGCCACACACCAATACTCTGCGCACACCACAAGCACAACGTTGCATGCACACCAACAAATTCAAACTATGCTCTACCGATACTCCAAGCGCACATCTTATGCATCACATTATTATTTGTGCACCGTAAACTCTACACCTTGTGATTCCAAACTTCAACGCACTTCACTGCACACCTATATTTTGTGCACACCACTAGTTATACACGACATAATGCCAAAATTTAGTGTACATACCCTATGTACCATTATTTTTTGTGCAACGCCAAATGTTTAGTGAACGCACTATTTTTCCACATCATTGGCTCCACATAATGAAGTACCCAATTTTAATATGAACACCCCCACCCCTTTATCTTTCTGCACATCACTACTACTTAATGCATGCAAATATTTTCGACGCTTAATTGATTTTTCCATAATTTTGACGCAGAAATTGGGGATTTTGCCTGATTTTCATCCAATTTCCACCATGAAAATAATGCAAACATGAAATTTGTTCAATTTCACCCCAATATACCCAAATTCAACCTTTGCAACAACAAATGTTTATGTGTGTTGCTAGTTGATATTTCTGGTGTGACATTTTCTAATTCATTCATGAACTGAAAATATTATTCCAACAATTCCACTCCATCTATCGTGGATTCTCTGTAACTTCAAATTCGGCCATTTTCTGTATGATTTTTCTTAAACAGGGATTAGAATTAAGGATATCACTTCACTTAACCAAATTTCGTGAAACTCTCCATGATTTTAACAACAAAAATTGGGGGTTTTACCCAATTCCACTTAATTGCTTCAATTTACGTCATGGATGCACTGTAACTTGAAAATTTGGCCACTCTCGAATTCAATTCTCTGTGAAAATCCACTTCGACATTATGCTAACTTGGTCCATCCAGGCTTAGTGTTGAAAATTGGGCTCTGATACCATATTGTAACATACCCAACCACCAATTGGGCTATGCCACTTAAAACTTTCTTGAACTTTGATACCATATTGTAATGTCTCTATAACACCCTGTTTCCCCCTGTCTATAAAAATAACTATAGTGGCCAAGAACTATGGAAAAATCAAAGATGTGAAAGTTTGATTTGACGGACCTTTGTATAAAAGGTCGATGAATGTAAATTATGTTATGATTATGTGTTACATGACTGCTAGGAGGGGGATGTGCTAAAAGAGACCAAGATGGATAATGAGAGGTGGTGGAAGGGACCTGGAATGGTTGAGTTAACTTCCGCCAAGCCAGTACTGTATTGGTTTTTACTTGCTCAAAGACCAAAGAAACTCTCTGACCCTGGAATGGATTTCCCGTCAGATTGGTACGTGGGGAGGCTCCTCAAGAGTTAATGAGGGGATGGGGGTGAACCGCCCATCCGTAACAGCTCCCAAACCTGACCACGAACAGGGAAATTCGCACCACACGCAATCTTGCAGAGAAAAGGAAAGAAAGGAAGTGTGGTAAAGGGGAGAAGAGAGAACGCGCATGACAGGGATCGCGGAAGAAAACCAGAGGAGCTCTGGAAATATAGGGAGTTCTGAACAGAGGAGAAGGAGAGTAACCTTTGTCCTTGACTTTCGTTGAGCTGGAAGTAGGAGGCTGAATCTCAAACATCATGGTCTAGCTCGGGGGTGGCTAGTGGTAAATCTGTTTGGAGTCACTGAGCCTACGGTTGGGTGGAAACGAGCACCCCTCTCAGCAGTCGTGTCACACCTGGTGTTTCTGATAAGTATTTATATCTTATATCTTGAATTGAATATCCTGGACGCATGCTCATGTTTTCACACTCATAAATGGTTTATGTATAGAAGTGTTTGCCTGGTGTTTTGATTGGAAATAATGGATGCATGCTTATACTTATATGACCATAATTGGTTTATGTAGAGAATGAATAAGTTCAGAATATGAGTCCGTTCCCTTGAGATTTGTTCCATCTACTTGACTTGCGCGGTGTCCTGGTTTGATTTCTCGAAGACACCCCCTCCCAGGAAGTTTCCTCGCATTCCAGAGCCAGAGTGAGTTCCTTGGAAAGACTACCGTTTTAGTAAACCCATGAGTTTACTTTACCCCTGGTACAGAATTCATAGCTCGGTGAATTAGGAAGGCTTTTCAGTCAGGTCACCAAGCCTAGGGATAATTACCCAAGAAACCGTTGAAGGATCACGCGATCTAAGTCTGGAAACCTTGTACAAGAGATAGTAGTTCTCTCAGGTTTTCAGCATTTCGGCACCCGAGAAACCAAAGGGTAAGACCCCTCGTTTTCACGAGTCGCGAAATTCCGGTACCCGAAACCTCGACGCGCTTTGTGGATGAACCGATTTTGCATGAATAGGTTTTCGGTGTTTCAGCACCCGGGAAACGAAAGGGTAGGACCCCTCATTTTTGCAAGTCGTGAAATCCCGATACCCGAAACCCCGACGCGCTCTGTGGATGAGTCGGTTTTGCATGAATAGGTTTTCGGTGTTTCGGCACCTGGGAAATCAAAGGGTAAAACCCCTCATTTTCGCAAGTCGTAAAATCCTAGTACCTGAAACCCCGACGCACTCTATGGATGAGTTGGTTTTGTGTGAATAGGTTTTCGGCATTTCAGCACCCCGGAAACAAAAGGGTAAGACCCCCTATTTTCGTGAGTCGCAAAATCCCGATACTCGAAACCCCGACGTGCTCTATGGATGAGCCGGTTTTGTGTGAATAGGTTTTCGGTGTTTCAGCACTCGGGAAACCAAAGGGTAAGACCCTTCGTTTTCGCGAGTCACAAAATCCCAGTACCCGAAACCCCAATGCGCTCTGTGGATGAGTTGGTTTTACGTGAATAGGTTTTCAGCGTTTTGGCACCCAGGAAACCAAAGGGTAAGACCCCTCGTTCTCACGAATCATGAAATCCTGGTACCCAAAACCTCGACGCACTCTGTGGATGAGCTGGTTTTGCGTGAATAGGTTTTTGGCGTTTTGGCACCTGGGAAACCAAAGGGTAAGACCCCTCGTTTTCGCAAGTCGCGAAATCCTGGTACCCGAAACCTTAACGCGCTCTAAGGATGAGCCCTAGGTCACAGGGCAGAGTCATGTGATAGAAGGAGGAAGTACGTGCTAACAGTTAATCAAGGGTCAAAACTCAGGAATCGACATTTCGGGTCTCGAAAGAATATGGACTATCCATTTGTAGGGGACATGTGGCGAAGGTCTAAAGCCACTGAGGTTCTGAAAATCAGGGGAATAGGAGTGAATACCCCGCCAGAAATCCCGAAAGGTAGAATGCCGAGATTTAATCCAGGCCGTTGATCAAGCTGATGATCTGGACCGTAGATCCGGATGATACCGGGTTTTTGAGTCCCGGGGATAGAACAAGGGAAAGGAGGAAATCTTGCATCACGATTCCCCAAATCATAAAGCCCCAAAATAGAGGATTAGCACCAGGTTATAGGATCGGTCGTATGACAAGCGACCCATGGGAGGAGCTAAGGATCTATTAGATCCTTTCGGGTTTCAGCATTTCGAAAGATAGAGAACAGGGCAACGCTTGCATCGCGATTCCCCGAATCGCGAAAGCCGAAAGCGCCTTTTTGGTAAGGCCTGTGGTCATATCCAATGATCACATGGAGGAGGATAAGGGAAGGGATGGTCTGTGCTAGGCCCCATAGAAATTCAGGGATTCTGTCCCTCGAAGAAAAGACAAAAAAAGAAAAAAAAAAGAAAAGAGAAAATCTTAGTTGCCGTAGTGGGTGTGTGACAGTCTCCATTACCAACAACTCCACAAAATTTCTATGATACTAATTAAAACATATAAATACTTTGCAATCCACAATTACATACATATTCATAACAGAAATATACATGCAACATAAACATGTTAAACGCATGAAAACAAATGCATAATTATTACTGCAACACATGATTTACACACAATTGACACTTATCTTTGATTTAAGTTACACCAACTATGCGTAGACTTTCCATGTTCCTCCTAGCCTTAGACCACGCTACTCATAACTCTCAGCAGTGGGTCACCCTGGAGCTTGGGATAAACTCCACTTGGTTAAGGTTTTCTAGCCAAGGTAAAGTAAATCAGTCAGCAGGAAACTTAGTCACAGGTGACTCAAACACATGAAACTCTGTCATAGGTGCCAATTCATACTAACAACATACACTCCCACATTCCCTAGACGCATGTCCCACCCCAGAAAGTGTTCCCCTTCTTTGCTCAGCAATCCTTCAGTTGCTCCACTTCCCTTCTAGGGATTCAACAATAGGCCGAACAAGAAGTCTCAGAGCCTTGTGTTGTAGGAAAATCTCCCTGCGGATAGGTAGACCTCCTCTTGAGAGCTAGACCCTTAACTCTAAGACAGAAGGTGCTGAAAATGGACACTAACTTCCTTTTAGATCTAATCAAGTTGATGAACAAAAGAGGAGGAAGGTCTGTACCTTATGAACGTTGTTTGTCCCTGCAAGGTCTAGGATGAGCTTTGATCTTGAGCTCCTTGGTAGGTCCTGCAAGACAAACAGGATGTCTCCAGCCTTTGATGATCATTCTGGAGTTAAGCCACTAGCTTTCAAGTTGGGGGCATACCGAGCTTAGTCTTTGTTCTTTCTCGTGCTCGTAAATACATGAGAATGAATCCGGGTAAACTTTTATCTCTTTTTTGGACATGTATGGATACAAGAAGAAAGAAACCCTTGGAGTCGTCTTTAAGCTCTTTTTATACTCTCTAAACATGAAAAGATTGTCGAGTGATCTTGCTTCCTTTCCCACTCGTTAAAAGGTTTGAAAGGGTGTCTTTCGAGTGATAATTTATCTTTTTTTCGGCCTCGCAAGACTAACATTACGAAAAAAGACAACAATGGAGTTGTCTTTAAGACATTTTCAGACTCTCTAAATATGAAAAACCATCAAGTTTACCTTCTCTGGACTCGTTAAACAATTATACACTGAAGGGCCCATATGGGACCGAACCCTTACCTCTTCCAGTTCGTTAAACAAAGGAAGAGGGACTTACCGAAGGTAATTTATATCGAGCATGTGTTACCCTCCTTGAGCTCATTAAATCAAAAAGAGGTACTCATCTATCTGGATGGGGGGGAAAATTGAAGGAAGCCAGCCAAGCAGTTTTTGAGAACATTACCAGTAACTCTTCGAGTCGCCCTTGAACACAGAACTTTATCTTTGCACACATATTAATCCACTGAACCTCTGCACTGAACCAATCCTCTGAGTTTTTCTTACTCCTTTGGGTCACCCAACGAAAGTCACAGTATCCACTGCATCATCGTGTTTTGGTCCATGTCATGTTTCTGCTGTTGTGCCTCAGTGTTCAAGGGAAGTATCTGCCTCGAGTGTCAACCATCACAAATATCTTGTTTCAATACCCATGTCAGTCCATGTTCATTTGATATACCAATTACATCTCTGTGTCAATTTCGTGTCATTGATGGGGGATACATCAAGGTCCTCCTTCGACGAGTCTATTCCTGTCGGCTTCAACACATTATCCAGGAACTAGACTTAGAAACCAGTTAGTACATTGGGACCTGCATGCCTCAATGGTAGGCCTCCTCATGTTCTACAGTGGGTTTACATCATTGACCTATGATCGGATGATTCCACGGATGTTCGACTTCAGCTCATCTATTCACATTCGTTGGAATGTACTAGAGTACATTGGGAATCGTTGACATCAATGGTGACCTCCCTCACGCTTGTTAACGATTTACATCATTGACCGGTAATCAAGTGGTTTCTTCCGTGTTTGACATCAGGACATCTATTCACATGGTTAGATTCGTACTACATCGGGATCGGTAAGAAGACCCTGGTTTGAGTGATCACTCTGATATGTACTTTTCCCAGGTTGCGACGAAGTTTCTCTTGAACATTGACACATATACTGTCACATAGATCCACTTTGTATTGGTCGTGGCTATGTCTTGTCATCTCGTAGATCCACTATGTATTCTTCGTGGTTACGATCAGTTTAGGTCATAGGAGTATAGATCCACACTGTATCCTCGGTGGCTATACCTTTTATCAATATAATTATGGATCCACAGTGTATTTATGGTGGCCATACCTTGAAAGTCTTTATCACCCAAGCATAGGTATGCCTGCCTTAGGTTTGAAACATGTCATAATATTTGTTGGATATTTGTGTGCAACTTCTATCAATTTCTCTGCATCTATACCCTTGCTTTAAAGATTTGTAAAGTGTTTCGGCCATCATTCTCTCTTCTGACCTCACACTTTAGGGGGCATTCTGTTACACATGAAATTTTCCCACCTGGGTACCTCGCCCTAAGTGTCGTAAAGTGTCATATAAGTGTCTCATACACCTTAACACCATGGAATAACCTATGTCACAATCCTTAGTCAATGTGGAGGAGGGATATATTACATGAAGACCAAAATACCAAGTACACATGAATTATTATTAATATTCATGGAAAAGAAATTGATTAAGTGTGAGAATCAAGTGCACATGAATTATTATTAATATTCATGAAAAATAAAGTAATTAAGTGTGAGAATCCATCTCACATTTGGTTTCCTATTTTTTAGGGAAGGTGGAGGATCTCATGGATGGTTGAAATATTTCCTCCTTAAAATCCTTGAGAGATATTTCCTCCCCAAAATCCTTAAGAGATATTTTCTCCCTAAATATCTTAGAGATCCCTTTCTTAGTGGATCTGATGAGAGATCCTCTCCATGGTGTTTAAACCTCCAAATCCTATATAATGAGGGGTTTCCATGGAGGAGGGAGAGAGAGGAGTTTAGAGATACCAAACTTATGATCTCATGAGAAGTGGAGGAGAATAATCAGTGAAAGTATTGTCATTCTGATCATGGAGCTTTTGAGAAAGGGTTGGACAAGGAGAGCTTGATGAAGCTACTGCACTCACATCTATGGTTGTAAGTTTTATTCATTGTTGTTCTCATTAATACAATCAATGCTTGGCCTATTTCTTTCAAACTTGTACTTGTTCCATATAATTTTTTCTGCAGTAGATGGATCTATGTTTTAGCTAATCGCAGTAGAGTAGGAAGTCTTTTGTACTCTTGTTTTTCTTGCAGGACCTACCAAGGAGCTCAAGATCAAAGCTCATCCTGGACCTTGCAGGGAAAAACGACGTTCATAAGGTGCACACCTTCCTTCTTCTCTTTTGTTCATCAGCTTGATTAGATCTAAAAGGAAGTCAGTGTCCATGTTAAGCACCTTCTGTCTTAGAGTTAAGGGTCTAGCTCTCAAGAGGAGGTCTACCTGTCCGCAAGGAGATTTTCTATCAAGCACCAAGGAGATCATTGAATTTTGGGTGTTCACTGAATCTATGGAAGGCATTTGTTAGTTGGTGGGGCCTTCAAACAATGTAACGTTGTTGTGGGTTCCCCTGAAAGGAATAAAAGGACACATCAATAATTTGGGCATTGCACCACCATAATTAAATATTCATGAAAATGAAAGAAATATGCATTTTTCCCGACACATTTGTCACATAGGACACCCTCTGAAAGGACATGCAGGTGCAAGTGATAATGGATTTATCAAATATACCAACCAATATTTGATACCACTGATAGGTTGAGGATTGAATAACTCCACAGGACCCATACATAAATACATTGAGATATGACTCTTGGTTTCATCTTCCAAGAGGTCTAATGACTCTTGACATTCGCCTATGAATCTTTGTATTCCTAAATTCATATTTACAAAAACTTTACAATTATACCATAATCCCAAGGATTAGGTATCTAACAAGGTTGACCTTTAAATTAATGTCCAACCCTTATGCAAGAACTTATGGCCTGATGCTACATTATATCCCATGAAGAAGAGAGACCTTAAGATAAAATAAAGTTTCAAGTAGTTAAACATTCCATAGGTAATTGTTGAAGTCTTAATTCATTGACAATACATGAGAAGTGTGGATGTGCCTATTCCTCCACCAATTTTTCAAGTGTTAATTAATTGAAAATACATGAGAAGTGTGGGTGTGCCTATTCCTCCACCCACAAGATTTGTATAACACTATTACGATTCATGAGTTACTTATTACTACAACCACCACAACAGTTCCTAAGGAAAAGGTGACACAAACATTTTCTATGGCAACATTTTCATAGGCCAACTGCATGGAATGGCTTTCTTCTCTTTTCACTTGAGAAGGTTTTTATTTGACAAGTCAAAGTTTTTCATTTACTATCAAATTTAGATGTATTTGAAAGGTTCATAAAATTGTAAATAATTCTATATAATCATTTTGAAATAAGATTTCCTTCTTTTATCTTATTAAATGGTTGCATCATATTAGATGCACTAGTATGATCTGTACAAATTTCATTCTCATTGTGCCGAGAGGCGCTTTGTATAGTTCAGTATGAGGGAGATGTGTAATTCCTTTCGTGCTAAACATGGATTTGACACATGGATTTTAAAAAATTGTTAATAACAAAAAAATATTTCAATGTCGTCCATAAATAAAATATTTCAATGTCCACCTTGAATAAAATATTTTTACATCAACTTTATTATTTAACCAATAAACTATGTGAAAAAATCATTTTAACATCCTCATTATTATATAAAACAAGACATTCAATAAAATACGTTTTTTAATCAACATTGATAATTGCAAAACTGCCCTATTCACAAATAGTTATGATAATTTTCATGACATACTATTCCATTATCCCAAGCACCATAAGTATGTTTTTTAATCAAAGCTAATAATTTCAAAACTGCCCTTCTCATGAACAGCTATGACCATTTTCATAACAAACTATTCCATTATCCCAAACATCACACTCAAATTGGACCTTAAAGAATCACATCCCCACCCTATATAATATATATTCCAACTTACATAGCTATATATTTACTTCATATATGAGGAGAGACATTCATATATTTACTTCGTATGTGTTCATGGAATTATGGAAATGGAATATAGCTAACCGGTTTATGATATATATTTGTTAACTTATCGTAAAGTGGAGAAGCTGATACTTAAGTTTTGAATCTCATATTTCATAAACATTGAAGCCATGCATAGTGTATTTGATATGTCTATGTATTGAGTATTTGAGATGTCACTTTGTAACTTAATATTATGCATGGGTTGAAGACAAAATATAAAGGCCGGTATGGATGATTTTTTATTGGAAACCCATGCCATGGAGGGAATGCTTTTAAATGCATTCTAATAAGATGAGGAAGGGTTAATGCTCATAGCATTGGTACCTTCTTCAAAATATTGAAATATGCTTCCACCACCCCTTTCTTTAGGCATCGATCAATATCTATCCAACTAGGGACAACAATGTTATTGTACAACTTGAAAGAAATGTATGATATGTTAGATGTGTTTTTCTTGACACTATTAAGGTTTTGAACTATTAAGTACCCTATATTAATGATCTCGTTACACAATCATCAATGAAAAGGGATTTTATGCATGTGTAAATGATAATGTACATTTACATTTCCCACTAATTGCAAGTTATTTAAAGATAAGGTACTTCCAAGTGATTTCCTTCATGGTAGCTATGAAAAGGAGAACCAACTACTAAAAAGGTTGATTGCTGAGTACATATCATATCGTACTTGTTGGAATGACTGTAATTTTTATAGAGGATAGTATGAAACAAAGAGATATGCCTAGAATGTGGGCATGACAGTTTCCATATATTTTTTTTGAAGGGTAAGGCACATGGTACTCAAATATATTAAGGCACATGATTATAATCCGAAGGATTGAAAGGGTTTTTCGTTCCAAATAATTATCGATGTTTAAGGGGTGGCATGCCTCACAACGAAGTGAGTTAGGAGTTACGTGGATCCCAATGGGTTTGATAGCCATGAAGAATATACAGGATGCATGGCCCAATAAATTCAAGGATGAGGTATGAAGCCTTTAATAGAGCATATCCATAGATGGAGTTACCCATATTCTCTGTAAAACTGCAACTAGTTTGTTTGGATAGTGGTAGTGATCAATAAAAATATCCTAGGCCATGGTTGTCCATGAAGGATGAACATCTTATGTTGGATCTTGTAGTTCTTGGTAGAAGACAAGTGAAAAGAATGGATGTCTACCTCCATCCATTTATCAATGAATTGAAGCAATTATGGGAAGACATATAGGTAAATTATGAATGAATACCTATCTCGGTAGAGATGTATTTTATGTTGTATGACAAATGTACATACACCATGCATGATTATCTAGGACTATGAGTTTTCTCTAGTAGGCATGTTGATTTATTTTTTTATATCCATAATTTTATTTAGCATACTCAAGTTGGTGGAATTGTCTTCTTTGGTGCTAACGTATTATGTATAGAGTAACATCGTAGGCCTTGTAATAAAAGGGTATCATGGATGTAAAGGTTATGGACCTTCTATATAGGCTAGGTGATTTAACCATGTATGAAATCCAGTGTACAACTAATCAAGGTATTCATCCTTGATACGGATTGGATCATCATATTATTTTTCATCTATTTCACTACTTTTTGGGTGGAAAAAAATGGAAGAATCAGCTTGCAGGGCCATTTCGGTAGCTGGTCCAAATTTGGAAATTTGGGTCCAAAAAAACAATCAGAAATATTCCGGAGCCATTTTGAGGCATAAAAATTACTCTTTTTTTTTCAAACCTTACTATGAAGGAATATTCTAAATTCATCACGTTAATACCTTTCCAACAGTGCAGACCATTCATCAATCAGAGGTTGTATGAGAAAGTTATACCACATGCAATTTGACCCACCATATTGATCACCATGGTATGAGTGGATGCCATGCCAACCTCCATTACTTACACATGTGGGGCTAGCAACGTATTATATTTTCAAATAAAATTCTAGAAGGTCCAAAACCTTATCATAATTGAAGGTTGAGGAATTCAAAAAGCTATCCATATATGGCTATTGGGCTATGTTAAAAACAGGGCCACTAGGAGGAGAAGGGGTTCCATTATTTTGCATTGTGTCTTGTTCCATAGTTGAGAAAAACATTTGAGAGTGGTGTTCTGTGAGCATAACAGAGGAGGAGATATTCTGCAGCAATCATATAGGCCACAGGTCAAAGGAATCTCCACAAAGAGTGCCTCTTTCTTTGTACTTGCATCATTTCTTTACCAAAGAAAAAAGAACAGAGCAGCCTCACCTTCTAGTTGGGTTTTCTCCCGTATTGTGTTTCTCAGGTCATATCATGTGTTTATTTGTGGATGGTGTGAATGTGTTTTACTGTTCTCTATTTTTCTATGTTTTATCTATTTTTATCAGTAACTAAATATTATGAAGATCTAAAGGAAATCAACCTTAATAATAAAGATTTTGGTATTTTATTAGATCTGTTGTGATGAAATGTTCCAATGGAATATCCACAACGGTTTGTAGATCAATCCTAGAAGACCACCCCTATAAAATAGTAGCATATACTTTCAATGATAAACTAAAGAGATTCCAAATATTTGAAATAATGACACCAATATACTAGCTTAGATCATATGAAACAAAGAACAAGAAGGAAATTGAAGAATTGTTCGATTCAAATGGGGAACCTATGTGCAATGATCATGAATTTCTCAATAGCTATGTTGAGAAAATGCCCATTGGCATGAAAATGAAATTGGTATTGTATGAGCTTCCATATTGGGAGCATCTTATGATTTCCCTCTTGCTAAATCCCATACCTATATTAAAAACGTTTCATCTTCTTTATGGAGGCACATATCATCGAAAAAAGTGACACATTTGGTGTTAGGAGAGATCTTATTTCTTCAAATAAGGCCAAGAAAAGAAAGTAGAGGAGATGCCATTCCCTCTTGGTCTTTTAAAGAAAGTGATTTCCCATTTATTTTGAAGAAAGCTAATTTGTCTTGGTGAAGGATGTTATATCGGGTGTCAAGGTGTCTTCTTTATAGGGGTCAAATCTACAATGTTGCTTCACTATAGAAGGACATTTTTTAGGGATTGAAACTGCATGGCCTTTTAAACCTTCTAAGAGAATGCATGTCAATTACATGTTTTGTTTTCTATGATGTAGGTTATATATTATGCAAATCATATTTTTATGCCAATTAATTTGTACATGTTTATTTTGTAGTGCCATTATCCTTTCTTGTGCATGGTTTTGTGAATCATGACTTCCCCCAAGACATGAGATGCACCATATATAAATTATCTACATTTGTATGTTGGATTACATCAAAGTACATTCACATGGATAGCATTCCATGATCGTGTTGAGGGATAACTAAGATTGTGTGTATGTTTGAGAAGGAGCTACCCACGAGTTTCATGGACTTGAAAGTATGTCTTTTAATTCAACTAGTTGATGAGGTTAAATTATTAGAGGAGATTCCATGTCACTGGATGTTCTTCTTGGAGAGGTAGATGAAAACACTGAAGGGTTTTGTTCAACAAAGAGAAAAACTTAAGGGGTCTATTGTGGATGGGTACATAGTATATGATTCATTCTATTATATTAGTGAATGCATCGAGAAAATTGACACCATACCAAGTGGAGTGGTTTGGGATCGCCATTTGGATGAGAACAAAAGGAAAGAGGATATAATCCAAACCAATGGGAAAAAGGAGCATGATAAAGAGTAAGTCACTTATAATATTTTGTAATTTTCTATAGAGTAATTGTTTACATTGAACTTGATAATATAGATTTGATCTCATACTACTTGTTTTGATCTCATGAATACATACCAAATTCAAAAATTGATGTCATCAATAAATTTGTACTTTGCAATGTGGAGACAACACAACCATGCACCATGTTGTATGAAGAAAAGAGAAGGAAAACGAAAAATGATAGAGAATAATTTAGATGGTTAAATGGTCAAAGCATGCCATATCTTGATCATCTAAAATAAAATATGTCAATGTTATGTCCCAATAGTTAGGAGGATGATTGAATTACAGAGAAACACAATGCATTTTATCATTATCAACAACATGAAGAGGATGCACTAAACATAGGGATCAAGTGTAGTAGATAGTAGTATTCTCATCTCTATGTCAATTGTGCATTTTATAATGCAACTTTGAATTATAACATGTATTACGTATTTGTTTTGCTAATGTATCTATGACTTGTGGGATTAGCCCATGGTCTAAGAAACCGCAACTCAGGGGCATCTAAGCCATGAAAATCACCTGGCCTAGGACACACCAACCCTTAACATGGATATATTTTAGGTGTCTTCTCCCAACTACTACGATGTTTTGAACCTGGGTCACCATACAGAATGAGGCCCCTTGAAACTAATCACGCTAGCAAGATTTGACAACATGCATTATGTTGTTATTAAAGTTTGTTTTAATAGACAAATGTCAATGTCCTTTGTTTTATTTTTTACAGGTGCATTTGTTCCGATCTATGTGGGCATATTGACATCATTTTCATAGTGAGGATGCTAATGATGGATGTGTCACACTTGAATATGGAGTGGAGGTCAAGTTCAACCAATCTAGTCATGTTAATGACTGTGATTAGAACATAATATAGGGGAAGTTAGGTTACATTGGAAAGATAAAAGAGATCATGCAAGTGAACTTCTCATCTTTCCAATGTGTTATTTTTAGGTTCAATTGGTGGGATACCTTCAATCTGAGTAATATAAAGGAAGATTGTGATAGTGTGCTAATATGTATTAACTCTAAAAAGAAGTGGGATGAAAACAAGGAGCCTTATGTTTTCTCAAAACAGGGCAACCAAGTGTTTTTTAACTAGGATGTATTAGAGAGGGTTTAGTGGTTTTTACCAAGACATGATCCATGATCAAAACATGCTTTTTGAGAACAAAAATTCTATCATGCTTGGTGAGGAAGTTATTCAAGGTGATGGTAAAATAGAGTGATGTGTGCATGTTTTATTTCAACATTTGTGTTGTGGATGTGTCATTTTATTTTGGTTTTTCATAATTGATCATCTATGGATGTATTCTTAATTATGATATATTTAATTAGTTTTTGCATTTATTTAGTAAAATTTCTTGAGAGAAATAATTATGCCAAATCATAATAGAATATAAAAGTATAATCACTGGTGATTTCTCAAACAATTTTAATAGTATATTTATGCATTATTAGTTATCACCATGTTTCAATAATTCCAAACATTTAATAGAATACCAAACTCATTTTTTCTTCATTTTATTATGTTGAATATGAAATTTAACAACCATTTTCTTGAAAATAAATGTTTTGGAACTTCAAGCTCTT